>OX465587.1:12227372-12827372 GCA_950022655.1 Alentia gelatinosa
TAATTGATGATTTTCTTATCCATCGATTACATTATAAAATTAAAAATACATGTACAGTGTATTGGGTCACAATAAAACAATACCCCTTGTTTCTATATAGTCAGAAACCCAAGCCGTTGATTATGGATTTGAATTCTGAGTTTAATTTATTCGTTATTTGCAGATAATAGATACAATAAACGCTGGTTTTGTGGACAGCCTGCTCTGTAAACCACTCAAGGTTGACTTTGTAATACACTCGCTAACACTCGTGTATAAAACCTTGCTTGGTTTACAGCCGCCTGTACACAAATAATCGATTATTATCGACATACAATCGGAGATGTAGGATCCATGTGGTGATCTCACTTCTAATCTCATAGCAGAGATGCTGTACGACAAGTAGCCCCGAGCGTCATAATGAATCTGTCTGGAGATTGTGATGGTGTGGACTTGCGAGATAACTGTAATACTGGATTCCTGCACCTCTTACCTATCATAGGGTTTGGCCCGAAGATGGCAAAGGAAGCCAGCGTGCAAATCTGTCTGCGAACCCGTAACCTACCAAGCTACTGTTGCAACGAATATGTCAGTGGAATAATCCGCGCTCAACAAGTAGAGACTTTGTGAAGTATCAGTCAGAGGAGATGACGCAGCTCGGAAACAGTCCAGTCGCGTCACGTCGCCTTAAAACAGCCCGAGTCTCATTAATCCAAAGTGCTCAGTCTCCATACATGATCATATCTGATATTCAAATGAATACTTTCACCGGTACATCATTTTTATCAATATACCGGTATTATCTCAAATACTTAAATCAATAATCGACATTGACATTTCTGTAACTACAGAAGTATTAACACCATCTAAAGATCCAAACTGTATTAAGGAGTCATGGGAAATACACTGTAAATAGTCTAAAACTGACTACTATTTTGGGTTGGCGGGGTGGGGGTGGGGGGAGCTGAATATATAAGTGCATTTTCGATCAAAGTGACTTTAAAAATTAGGTAAAAAAATAAATAAGGAGGGTGGGCACATACATGTATATGAAAAATTTACGAGGGATGAGCACATGTAAAAAATATAACAGGGGAAAAACAGAATGATTACAAGAGCTAAGCCCACAAGAAAAAGAAAGAACCAGAATACTGGTAGGGCGGCACTCCCTGAGTGGAGCCCTCCCACTAGAAGCCGCCGGGATCTCGCTTCCTCTCGGCGCCTCGTCACGTTTAGGCCTGGTCTAGGCGCGTCCGGGCCTCGTATTGAGGCGCTGCAGTCAGGTGTGACGACTGGCGCCACTGGAGTGTGACGCTTATTGAACCGTCACCGGCGCATGCGCGGCAGGTGTCATGGCAACACGCGTCTAGTGTGCGGGCGTCTCACCACGCGGCGGGCGTCTACAGTCGACGCCCGCTAGGACGACCATCTTTACGGGACTGGGCCGCATTGACGAGGTGGTCGCTTCACTGAGAGTACGCTGTAAAAGACAATGTCTATTTTTAACACAGTCTGAGAGTAAGAGTCCATGTTATCAGGGATGGTTGGTTTCCACATTTTCAGTTTATTAACTTTATTTCTTGTGTAAAAAGGAAAGCGAGAATAAATTGGGCCTCATTCACACCAATAAAACAGTGGTACAAACCTCCCCACACAGGCCAGTCCCATTCCATGGAGAATAATGGTGTGATTTCCATGTTTTCTCAGTCTCTTTGATGCATGAAAAATATTTCCTATGTCTTTCATGACCCACAACTGACATCCCTGATACATGCTATGAGAATGAGAGTAACGGGGAGAGACTGGATAACGGTCCAAATAAATATTATGATTGGCAACATCCACAACCTTGAACTCTGCAAATCACACCTCTCTCATTACTCTAATGTGTATATTTCAACACGTGCTATTTAAAGTTACAGCTACTTAACACGTTATTTAGTATATAAACATGTACGTACATATATACAAGGTGCCTACTCGAAGGCTCTTGTGTTTCACCTCACACAAAACATCCCAAGAGGTCTAGCTTGATTTAGCTTGTTGTGGATGCCAGGAAGTGTTCAATATTTAATTCTATATTGGTTCCTCACACTTCCCCATGTGTGTTTACTTCAAGGCAATCTCAGTATTAGATATGGTTGAATCAGCCCTCATCACAGACAAAAGGTTCAAACTGATTCTTCATATTGTGCCTTGTTCTAAATAAATATCACATCACCCAGACGACATTTTAATACTAGTTCCCACCCTGCCCGACCTCCCGGCACTCAGCGGCCTTCCTGGGCTAGAGGCCCGGAATATGAATAATTTGAGTAGGCTTTTGAGCGCTGGTTCCCGCTGGTTGATTGCGATTCCGTCTCGATGGCCGGGAGCCAGCAGTGGCAGATAAAAGCCTGCCGCTGTTTCCTGGCGTGTTCCTGTATACAGAGTATACAAGCCTTCATACAAGACTAGCTGTAGCTGGGTCCCGGCTTTCTGCTCTGTGTAAAGTACAGGTGTTCCCATGAGACCGGCTTCAGCTGGTAACTGGTGCTGTGCTATATAATAAACATGCACATATATACATGTGTGTATATGCATGTGTGTGTATATGTTTAACATGTTGGCTTCTAGCTACCAGGTATGACAGTTTCCCCTTTTCCAAGGAAATCCTTGTTTTCATTTTCAGTTTATAATTTTTGTTCTTGTGTAAAACAAAGTGAGAATAAATTGGGCCTCATCCACACAACTAAACAGTGATTCAAACCTCCCGACACACGCCAGTCTCATTCCATGGAGAATAACGATATGCTTTCTCAGTCTCTCTGAGACGGTAAATTGTACATGAAAAATATTTCCTATTTTATCTTGACCCCAATTTATATCCCTAAGTTACCACTTTATTGATTTTTTGTGTCTGTTCAGCGTCAGCATTTTGTGTTGTATCTATTCATACTTGAGGTCACCTTCAGCCTCAATTAGTACCTACTTCCAAGTGGAGTTAACCTCAATTGTTGATGGGCTAATAAATTATCCAAATCTAGGCTTTGATTTTTGGTTTACTGCTTATAACCATTGATAGCTCTAGATTTGCAAATTGTAATCACCAGAAATTTTTAGAAAGGCGTCATTTCGCCTTCCCTAGTTGACGAAAACAGTCTGATCAAGATCTATGTGAAACTTACCCGAAGTGCCACAGAGGCAATCTGAATGTTTAAACAGCCAAATTGAAGCTGAAATTGTATAGAATCAGGCCTTCTCTGAATAATCTATGGATGTATAAGAAATCGATTCGGTTCGCGCACAACGTCCCTAAATGTTAAAGAATGTGTTGTTAGGTGTGTGTTTGGCTACGTGTGGTGAGTTACTAAGGGAGCTAGCCCGACTTCCGACTGAGTGGGTAAACTTTATAGATGAATGCCTGGATAGAGAGCATTTTATATTTACATATATATGACACTGGAGTCTGCTTGTTCCTGGCAATCTGTATCCCTGTGGGACTAGTTCGTGCTAGTTTTTGTTGTCTGTTTTATGATAGCAAACAAAGTCAATATAAACCTCATTTTAAGCAAACAAGGATTTCTATATACAGTTATGCAATAAAGATGGAAGGAAGTGCTTCTCTCATACTATTTTTATTTGAATATAATTTGTAATAAACACATAAACCCCAGTCAATTGTAGGATATAAGAGCACGTATATAGATCTAATGTTGTCTTTAAATACACAATTGTGTGATAAAAGTTTGATATAGTCATAAAATTGAACATGTCTGCAAATGTATATACAAATTTAAAATGGGCTGTATGTTTTTATTGACCTGGTAACTTTCTGGCTAATTCAACACATTGATGCCATATTACGTCTTCACACATTTTAGTATACCATTTGAGAAGGGTTACATAACAGAAAATGAACAATAGTAAAATCACAGTAAACCCATTAACGACATCTCGTCAAACAAAGCAGAGAGGTCTGAGATATGAGCGGGCATTGGATGACGCAAGTCCCGGTCGTCCCGAGTAGGTTTTATGCCAGGACCTGGCGAACAACAAACACGTGTTACTCTATGGGACAACCAATGGTGTAACGCATAGTGCATGTCATGCCTAATTATTACATGGTATTGCGTAGTGTCGTGTGATAAATTGATGGACTGTTATTCCGCCATGGCGGGAGGAATCCTGTCATACAGGTACAGTAGACTCCCACCTGACGATCACCTCCCTAACCTGACCGTCCCTCCAGTACGGACTTGTGTGTGTCTGTTTGTGTTGTCCCTGAGAGGCATCGTGTGCATGAATGTACAAGCTGTAACTTATCAATTCAACTGGAAGTGTTGTTATTAATGATGTGGCTTTTAAGTATACTTATTACCAACAGTGATGCTTCAATAAAATGAAGGAATAAAGAAGAAACCAACAAGTTTTGGTCAAAGTCGTCGTTCTCCACCAGTTTGACAGCCGAATGGATATCACATAGCATTCAAACGAGTTAAAGAATGACTTCTTTGATCAAAACGAGTTGCTTTCTGTATTTATCTCACCCCTATACACGCTAAAAGAATAGACAACACACAGGATATAGACCATGGAGAACGGACTGCAATACTTGAAGGGGCATGGAGAACGAGTTTCCAATGTTAAGCCTATGGACATTTATTCCAGGGGTGAGATAATGGTGGATTCCAAACACAACGCCGTTACCATAGAGTGCTTAGGCTGTTACATCATAGTGTGAGGGCCATAGTGATTTCCCTGAATATGTTATTAACAAATCTCTGCTCTACAAACCCAAAATAAAATTTATAGGTGTAGGAAACTGTTTTTAAGAGAATCAAAGAACTGGGTTTGCTTATAATTTGAATAAGTTCTTTTAAAAAAGTGTATTGTTCAATAATATAATTATACTGCCACCTCGTTATTGACACCACCTCACATAAAGGCCACTTCTCACGAGACCCAAATGCCAGATTTGGCCTCCCGAATGCCACCAGTCGCATGTATGCAACAGTAGCAGGATTTGTATTCAGGAAAGTAGCTAGAGGGTGGTGTACAATCGCATCCTGGTGAAGAGCACTGGACTTGTAACCCCAAGGTTATGGTAGTTTGTGGGTTGAATCCCACTGCAGCCACTTTTCTCTTCATCCCCAGCAGTGGTAGATTTACTGAAAATCAAAGGCCAATCGTTCTCATACTATGTCTATGTGGAAACTAAAAGAACTCTCATCTTGGTAAATGTGTAGGGGTGAGATGTCTACCTAAATTCATCTAGGAGATTCGATCACCACCCATCTAAAGTAAATCTAATCATGCGTATCCCAACGGCAGAGAACAAGATACATTTAGCATATACTGCTCTGTCGGTCCATCATTTCTTACAATCCACTCTCAGTAGTGCGACCACCTCGCCAATTCAACCATACTGGCCCTATTCCTAAGGTGGACATAACAGCAGGAGTCCACTGTACATGTCGCCAAATAGGTTATCAACGGTCAATGAACTGTTGTGTTGCTCATGTCTGACACACAGTACATACAGTTCCGGGTCACCTTCAGGGCTGGACACTATACAGGAGTGGTGAAGGTGGTCGTGTGGGGTGTGGAAGGTTCTCGCAGGCCTACAAATGGCCAGCCTCGTTTCCGTCTGCCGACTCGAACTTGTGCCCGGCGAGTGTTAATGCGGGCAATCCGGGCGGGCTGGGTCCCAGCGGTGCGTCCAGTTGTAATTCAGGACCGGGGCCTCCACTCTAAGACTCTCAGCATTCCGGCCGCCAGGTCCGCCTTACGCTAACTCCTCATTGTGAACGCAGCCAAAGCCTCGTTTGCATAACGGACGCAGGTATAAGGATCGCTTAACTGGAACGCGCGAGCTACTTCAAACTGGTTTATAGCCGGGAAACAGGAGGCAAAGCGCCTAGAAGTTAGTAGGGACGTTGGCTTATCACGTGAAAAGAGAGTATACCCTGTATAATAAACATATTGGAATAAGTATATACTGTGTTCATGCAAGTACATGTATATATAAATGTGCATACCTGTATGTAATTATATAGAAGGACCTGGGGGTCGTTATATATTTATCAAATACCAAAAATGTACTGCACAGGGTTCAGTATACACTTTATACTGCATAGGGAGCAACAGTACGTATTTACCAAATATAGTGCATGGGTATATACTAAATAAATGGATGTATTCATGCACGTACACCATGTATATTAATGACTTTTTGTATCTACTTGTAAATATCCTCTCTAATCTCATCTCTTTTTTGTATATATCCTGTACTCCTAGAGCACACACGTAGTCCCATGGGCTCGTTAGAACTCAAATTACCCTTCCGCACTTGGTAAGTACCTGATATCATCTAGATATACAGAAGTACCTATCGTCAACTGAGCAGTCATAAAAATCAAATGTGTGAAGATAAATAAATGGGAACGTTTAGTGTCAGTTAGGTTCCTTGCCGGTAACCCGATTAATGAAAAACTAAAATGTCAAATACTAAATGGGAACATTTAACCTTAGGGTGTGAAGTGTACTAGAAGTAGGTTGATATAAACAGGATACAGGTAGAGAGCTAATTTACGGGTGTAGAGAGGCTCGGTGTATGTTATTAAGTAGTGGAGAGGAATGCGGCTAAATGCGGAGTACACGGAACCCGTGGCTAATTGTCGTGGCGGAGTTTTGCTAGTTTGGTGAAGATGAAGGTTTGACAGCTGTATCAGTCGTGAGGATACAGAGCTTACTTCCATTATATTTGAGATGGCAGCTTTCCACTTTTCCAGAGAAATCCACGTTTTCAGTTTCAGTATATAAAATGGTTTCTTCTGTAATAGAAAGATGATATTCTGTTAGCCTCCTTCACAGTAAAACAGTGGTTTTAACTTCCCCCAGACCATCAATTCTAATTCCATTTATCTACTTACATCATGTTTTCCACACTTTCTTGGTCTTTCTGTGGCAGCAAATTCAACACAAAAAATGCATCCTTTGTTTCTTACCTCAGCTGGCACCTTTGTCTACTGTGCGATTCCTGCGTATGCCATAACTGTGGTTTACTCTATTGATGAATCATAGGTATTGGTTTACTGCAGCCCGTCCATTTTCATTGGTGATTTTGTAATAAGAAGGAACTGCATCGAGATCTGTAGCCGCTGAAAATATGCCATGAGTTTATTGCGGAGTAATCTCACGAGGTAAGGCAGAGTGAGATTCCTCCGCAACCTAAACTCATGGCATATCGTCAGTGGCTACAGATCGAGTATTGTTCAGATTTTATCTCACCCCTATCACCGACTGACAGACGTTTGTGCCGTTATTGCCCTTCTTTTTTTCTTACAATACTCCATTGGCATTGAGTACGAGTTCTCAATGTTAAGTATATGAGAAAGGATCCCGGGAATTTGTAACCTCTGCACATAACCAACATTTCCACT
The DNA here is from genome assembly GCA_950022655.1 of Alentia gelatinosa. NCBI lineage: Eukaryota > Metazoa > Annelida > Polychaeta > Phyllodocida > Polynoidae > Alentia > Alentia gelatinosa. Next base: position 12,234,776 of record OX465587.1, read on the forward strand.
CAGTAGTATGAAAAGGGTTCCCCCACCACACTCCACACAAATCACAATACTACCCAAAATGTTAAGTAACTAAGTTCAGACAACAACACAATACTTCAGTCTGATCACCTTGATACCCACAAAGCTGACTGAGATGCCTGATGAGCCGATTCCGGCGAAACCTTGACAAATTATCTCACACGGTAGGACTCTTTGATCCTCCATTTCTCTGCTTAGATAACAGTATAATACTGTCTACGCCCAACACAGATCACTGTAGAGACTCCAGGGATACGGTTGTTGACGATATGATGTCACGGCTGACAGTGCACTATGGTTACAGTGGTTAGGGGCAGTTTTAATAACTGCCATTCAAGGTAGCCTCGCTAGGGGAGAAGGACGTCGCCTCGTCCTGCATTGAGAAGGGAATATCAGGGGAGAGAGAGGATCGTATACACCAGACATAGTTGAGGTCGTATCACTCACATCCCGTGTACTGTCAGTCCGCACCAGTTTACCGTCCCCTGCATTCACTCTGTACTCCCTCTCATCACTCTTACAACCTCCTACGATACCTGCGTGAGAACTCCCTGACAACACGTCACAGGTCAGTGCCCAGCCTCTCAGTCCCGAGGTCAACAACGTCATGACACCGGACACGCTGCCCATGTCGTCACGAGACGTCTTCTCTCCTCTCACGATCGTAGATTATTCGTAGCATATTCGTAGTAATTCTACGATGAATTTTTTAGATTTGTTTTTATTAGTTTTATCATCAACACCTCCAATTGTTGTTCTCCTTAGAGGATTGGGAAGGGGCCACTTTTATTATGAAAAAAAATTGAAGCATTTCAAGTTATTTTTTCTTTCACTATGCTACTAGTCGATTTACTTATATGTATATGAATTTTAGATACAACAAATGACTACATTGAAAAACGCCCAAATTAGGGTGAACTGTACGTCTTGTGCCTTGAATAAAAAAGAATTGTGCTATAAAGGCGGGTCTCTCATGTACCATCTTGTTTATGGGGTGCATTTTAAAAGACAACAGAATGTATTTAGGTCATAAGTGGCATTCCTTACAGCAGGTTTCCTTGTATTAAGTAGGTCGTGGTCGTGGTTACTAGCACCAGTTTCGGGCTCCCTGAATCATGTATTCATGTACATATAGTTTCCGCCATGTACAGGGCTATTTGACGCCGTGGAGATGTGGTATACCTGATGAATATGTTTATCTTACCCGTCATATAAGTCTCCATAGACTTAACAGGGTGTGACTGTATGCCATGGTTATGCCATAAAAGGTTTATATGTCACCAGTGACATAAAAATTAAAAACAAAACAGGTCACGGGGTATGATAAAGTCTAAACGTCCCCCAATTTCATATGATTCTATACATGGCATTCCTTGTCTTCTGCTACAGATATCACTCAGCTCTGCTTCGTGATATCATTCCGCGAAAATAACTCGTACCATATAAACTACCATATGCAATTTCGTGACATTTCTCGATAATATAACATGATACAGTATATACACAGGTATTGTAGTTGATTTTACATAAAGTTCCTGACGCCATGCCAATAGCTAGGGTCCCATCACGATGAGATCCAATATAGGATATGGTTATGACAGACGAGCAGGAAACACAGCGGCACGGCTGAGCCTCGAACCTCAGACCCTGTGGCCCTCTGGCCAGCACGCTACCCACTGAGCCTCCGCCGGGTCGGATTGAGGCCACAATGTGTTATTGCAAACGATCAGAGATTTCTAGTAACAGATGTGTGTCGTGCTGGATGCATCGCGGGGAACGTATAAGGCCTTGTGTAGGCCGGGCGTTCCGGTCTAATGCACATCCATAGGCTCGTACATCAGTGGGCAGATACAATGTACAGATCCTAATGAACATTACAATATGCAGTGAATTCATGTCATATAGCTTTATCCTTCCCTCGTGATTTAACCAACACTGGAACAATAATAGTCTGATCAATGTACCAACTGCAGTCACTCTTCTCCTTCACCTCCAGCGATGGTAGATTTACTGCTATATCAAAGGCCAATCGTTCTCATACCATATCTATTTGGCGTGGGAACTAAAAGAACTCTCACCTCGGTGAATGTGAAGGGGTGAGAATTCTGTCTAAATTCACTTCATAGATTCGATCCTCATTAAAACCAAAGTAAGTCTAATAGAATATATTAGACGTTAAACTACCCAGACAAACTGAAAACAATCACAAGTACATTCATTGGATGTTAAATCGAAATTAGAGAACAAGGCAGAAACAGCTCCACTGCGGCCGACGAAAAAAATATTGGGTGTTAAATCGTCCAAACCAAACCAAAGACACTGTGACAATTAGTAAGTGTTCTAATATTGGTTGAATGAAGGAATGTATTCATGTAGTTTCCCCATTTTACACAATTTTTTTTTTAGTAATTACTATGTTTTTGAACAACCGGTATTTGTAATGATGCTTCAAGGTGACAGCATTATTTTGATACCTATACATTAAACCTCAAAGTATTAACAGATATTGGGGGATTAATGGAGAATACGAGGTCTATCCATATAAATGGGATTAACAGATTAGAAATCAATGGAGTAATCAACTGAGATAATACAATTTTTTTTCATTTACATATTTTTTATTTTTTTCTCACCGTTTACCCATCTGCCGTGAAGAAGCATGAACTCGGCAGCTGGCGTAGAGGCGCTGGGCTGAGGTTGACTCGGCGGCCGCTTTGTGGGTCAGATACACAGATAATTAACAAGAAGACGCTAATTACTCACGTTAATGACGTATAAAGCAGGTGTCATGGCGACCCGGCACTCAGACGCTGGCTGAAGCAAAGTGAAAAAAAAATTACTGCGCACTTTCATGTCGGGACAGTGAGGCGGTGTTATTATTGTGTTTTTATTTGGTTTAAGGATGAGGTATGGTCACATAATACTACATGCCGTTATACACTCTGTACCACCTAGTTATTATTAATAACGTTTTATGTCCGGGTACTTTTTCCATTCTTTTCCATTTTTTAACATTTATTTACACTGGCTACGGACTCAGCGCTATGGCTGGTATATGGCTCCGACATACTTTTGCTACATTGATCTTGTCGTTATTCATACAAGGATTGTACAACACAACAGTGAATATATTTACAAGCAGTACTTTGTCAGTATAAGGCCTTATTTCACTTGGCTGAATTTGATGCCGTTCACCACTCAGGCCGCAATCGCGCGGGGACATCACGCGGGGAGATGGAATCAAGCCTTAAGGCACTCTCCTACTCCAGATTCAATTAAAAAGGTCAGCGGCAGAGGTGGGCAACAAGTGATGGTTCCATGGTAGGAAAGTGAGTGAGTGCTAGTGGTTTTTTCCCATCAGCAACAGAAGCTATATCCATGGCCTGAAGCTAGGTCAAAAATAAGGGCTTAGTTCAGGAACAAGGGTTTAAGACAAAATATAAATAGTCCTTTAGATGGACATAATTGAATAAAGCCTCGTTTCGCCATTCATAGATAGACAAATGAATAATAAAATGTATAGACATTTTTAACTTTTAAAAGTATATAGAGGCCAGCTGCCTGTAAAACGTCAATGATACGGTCTGTATGATAGTTGACCTTAGTTTGACCTTGGATATAATCTATACTTTAACTGTCTGAGCGCCATGACGATTTAGATTCACTGCTGTGTAGCAATAAACTCAGCAACGAGTGTATCCCCGCTCTGAACCTCGTGTATAGTAAACCTCCGCTAGACTTGCAACCTGCCATCTCTCTGTACCTTTGACGTGAGTAATTATTTAATTTCTAGATTGATAAATACACCACGGTTACCCTCAGTGTATTTTATATATGTCTGGGGCTGGATTTTAACGTCTCCTCTCCAACATTGATGTAAATCTAAGTTGGAAAAAAGGAAATATCCTCCTTTGATTTAGCGGACTGGTAGTTGTAGCGAGTTAAGGATTTTATAAAATAAAAGATTAAAAAAATGTGTATTTAATGTCTACAATTAAAAAGAAAAAGATACACTGTACATGTCAATATATTCTCGGCCCAGACGACAATTTCCTTTCTGAGAAATTGCAAGACTCTGAGGAAAGGCAGATTCAAATATAATCAATATGTAATAGTGGAGGTTTAAAGACAAGCTATACTTAGTGTGTTGAGTGTTTGAGTGTTGAACCAAACTGTGAAACTGCACATGCATGCAGACAGACATGTTGCAGCATGACTCATCAAAAACGTGATTCACTCGCGCTGGTTTCCAGCGACTTCGGTTTGGTCGACTGCACCTCGTGGAGACCACATGCCGGTAACCAGTTCACAGCAGGGTTAGGATAATCCGCGAAGCTGGTGGTGTCTGGAGAGGCGGGGGGGGGGGGGGGGGGGGGGTACACAATATAACTCGTAGGAGGATTTCGAAGGGATGTATTTATTTATATCTTGCCCAAACAAGTCTAGCCATGACAGAATGTATGGAAACACCAGCCGGAAAATCCATGGCGTGTGAATTAAAGCATGACAGCAGGCGGGATCTGTAGGTTGAACGCAGCACGCGTCGAGACTAATACATAAGTAATACACACTGTGTCTGTACTTGGTGCTGTGATACAGAGGAACCGTACACTCACATACCGCACACCTCTACAGAGAACTCAGGTGGCACAGACCTGTCTATTTATCCTACCCCTCATAAGAAACGCCATTGGCTGAACATTGAGTAACTATTCGATGGGGCATGCATGTAATATTTTTTATGCAACTCTTCATTCGATCTAAAATCAAGGAGATGGGGTAGGATAAATATTAAACAACACTTGATGAGAATCAATTTGGATTTCAGGAACCTGGGTCATACTGCTACTTAATCTCACCCCTGGTACAAGTTTAGCCATAGGAATAACATTGGAAAAATATACTCAAGGATCACCCCATAAAGTGACAATACTACGCCACGGCCATGGCGTAGTGAATTTGCTAAGTATATTCTGATTATTCTGAAGTTGTGATGATATTTAATGTCATAGAAAGGGGTAAGATGAATCCAAACCGCACTCGAATTGTAAAATAGACAATACTCCACTCGTTTGGCTGTGCCATAATCGTCAGTCGGCTTCGCCTTGATGACGATTGCGGCCAAGCCAAACTCGTGGAGTATTGTCTATTTATACGATTCTCGATGCAGTTCTATATAAGTCTTATTTGGCTACTGCCACGCGAAGATCACTACGCACATGGACCTTGTTACATAAATCCAGGTTGAGTCTCACCTTGGGCCGTTTCTACTAAGTACCCACCTATGACAAAATCGCCTTTGAAAATGTACCGGACCGTTGTAAACAACTTCTTATCGTTTCTGAGCTTAGTAGCAGAATGACAATTAATTATATGTCTCAAGCCCACTCATTATGAGAAGATACAATCCCCAAACAGTTCCTGGTCCCTGTGGTTATATTTGTTGTGCAGACCTGCACATGGAGAGTGAAACATTGTCAGGGAAATCTGTTTAGAATAGCAATGTTGTTGACACGGGTATAAGTGTAGATGTTTTGCATTTAGATCACTGCTTCATGGAGTTATGATTAGAAGTCCAATAATGAAAAATAAGTGGTTCATGCAGACCCCTCACCTACACACTGTAGCAGACACCGACATGTTTCCATTACTTTCTCTGGGGGAGCAAATTCCACGTGAAAAATATTTCCACTGTTGTTGTTGTTGTTTTTTTAATTTTGGTTTTATCTGACCTCAACTGACATGGCTGAGTTATAAAACAGGACTGTGGTATATTTATGGCCTGACACACATGAACTGCCAATGATCTTTAGCTGTTCAGTATCAGATGACGGATGTATAATTTAATCATACTATAATAAGTCCTGGTCCGCTCACACAGGAAATGACAGATAAATGTTACACCATGGTCGACTCGCCTAATCAAGAACCAAAAAGTAATAAAATGATAACCAGGGATGTCTGTTTCCGGCCTATTTCCGGTTTGCTTTGGTCTAAATTGTCATCCTATCAGAGATGACGACAATTTGGAAACGTTCTTGTATATATTTCTCTAGTACATTCTGGCTTTTTTGTTATGATATTATGTAATTAAATCTAATATAATGATGTAATTCCCATATAATCTTAAAGATTATTACAGCAACTTTTATTTTGTCATGACAAGTACATACGTTTTGCAATGCAATAGAAGCAGACATTATAAGTAAGCATTTCCTGGGAGGTATTGGATCATATGTGGGTGAGACGAAGAGGTATACCTTACGGTAACACTACCACAGGTATTGGATCATATGTTGACAAAAAAGATAATCATTTCAAATATGAACTGCATTGTTCTATATAGTTGAGACACAGACACACTCACATACGTACCTTCACAAACATACTCAAACATACACAAACATACACATACATACACATAGAGGCACGCAAACACAGATACACAAACACATACACAAACATACTCCCACAGAAAAGATACACCTATGCTAACACAGAGGCACAAACACATAGAGACACATGCAGAGGCACAAACACATACTATCGTAAAACTGTATGAGTTTTAATCTTGGCATCTGGAAACTCAATGGTAAGCCAATGGGATTTTATATTAGGGGTAGGATAAATACATGCATACAGAGGCACACATACCTTCAGGCACAGACAGACACATACTCACACCTCCACACACCTCCACACAGAGTTGAGAAGCGTCAGACACTTGTGGATGCTGTGTCCCGTGTTGAACCTGGCGCCAGTTGAAACACAGCGGAGGATGACTCAGTTGTGTTACTGTTAAAGCCTTGGGAGGTGGTCATGTATAGCGGGGGGCGAGGTATGTGTTCAGTATGGAGAGGGCGGCGGAGGATGGGGGGCTGACCACAGACCACAGCCACCCATCCCTTTCCCTACAGATGACATCAGAATGAGACCATGTGTCCCTATGAGGTGCCGCCTGTCATTAAAACATTCACCTCATAGAGTTTAGCCATCGCTATGATATCAGGGATGGCAGTTTTCAGAAAAGTTCAGGGTTTTTGTTTTTATTTGTATCAGATCTGAATAATAGATCTAAATATATCCAGTCATTTTTATGAACCTTTATTTTCTAGGGATTATTTTTTTCTCAGGCCTCACTGGTATCCCTGAATATATAGTAAAACCCCAGTAGTTTCACCTCATAGCCTTTAGCTGTTACTATGATTGACAGTATAACCCGGTTTATGGGGCACCCCATTAAGAGGACCTCCTTGTAACACAGATCAATTTTAATGAGAACGGAAGGGGCACTTAACTCAGTGGTTAAAGTACTGGACTAATAACTACAAGGTTGTGGGTCCCAGTCCCACCTCTCTCCTTCATCCCCAGCAGCGGTTGATTTACCGCTATATCAAAGGCCAGTCCTCCTCATACCATGTCTATATGGTGTGGTGTACAGCCACCTTTCTTCTTCATGCCCAGCCGTGGTAGATTTACTGCTATATCAAAGGCCAGTCCTCCTCATACCATGTCTATGTGGTATGTCGGACCGATGTCTATAATCGAGTTAAAACGACGGCGATGCGGCGACTTTTGTGGCCATTCCGTCGGCTAGGTGGATCAGGCCCTTAGATTGAGATCGCCGCCCCTGTCTGGCATAAATTCAAGAAGATATTATCTGAACTTTTAGATACATGTTATCCCTATATACCCTCAGGGTTCCCTGGGATGTTAAACAAAGAGACAAACAAAGGTCTGTTCCTGTGTGGATGTATGACTGTCTCAGTCTGCACAAAGTGACTGTCCCGTCCCGTCTTGTTTATGTCTCTGACCTTTGATGTATCGTCACTCCCACATGGCCTTTGCCCCTTTCATCTATACTATTACTATTAAGGTCTGCTTAAAGGGAAGATCGTTGTTTAATCATAATTAGTTTTGTGGTCAATAAACTCTTCAATCTAAAACAATCCCCTGCTCGTCGCAGTGATAAATTAAGCTTCTAGGTGTAAAAACTTTGAAAAGTGCACTATACTGCTTTATAGTTATATATACTCAACCCTAACCCTTACCCAACCCTTTTCTAACCCTAACCCTCCAGTCGGAACTAAAATGGGGTAGGCTCAAGGCATCCACGTTTTCCCCGCTGACAGACGTCCAATTCCCGCGGACGACCTTTGATGTATCGTCACTCCCACATGGCCTTTGTCCCTTTCATCTATACTATTACTATTAAGGTCTGCTTAAAAGGAAGATCGTTGTCTAATCATAATTAATTCTTGTGGTCAATAAACTCTTCAATCTAAAACAATCGCCTGCTCGTGGCGGTGATACTAGACCCTGTCTGTGGGCGGACGACCTGCTCTCACCTGTAGACACGTGGAGGCCGCTGCCAGCGCTCAGTGCGCCAAGTGTGGGCGGAGTCTGGGTCAGATTTACATCAATGATTGACACTTGTATGGATACCTCTGTGAGTTCAAGTAGGTGCAGTGGGTCCAGAAATATATCTAGATAATGTCTGCTACATAATAGGAGAATAGATACAGTCAGTGATATCAAGCTGTATCTAAACAATGACTGTCAAATAATGGGAGAAATACCTAAACAATATTTTCTTGATAATAGCTGGACGAATATAACCAGTGATTTTTTATGAATAAGTATTTATATTATGTCTGCTAAATGATAGCAAAAAGGTAAAAAATAATATCAGGAAGAACACAATGAGTTGTAACAGGCATCTTAACAGTGTCTGTTAAATAACAATAGATTCAGTCAGTGATGAAATACGAACAAGTATCGAAATAATATCTAATAGCAGAAAAAAGATGCATTCAATGAAAATACAAACAAGTATCTAAAAGATACCAATCAAATAACAGAAAGGATACCGTCAGTTATGAATTACGAACAATCTTTGAAAACATGAATAAACAATGTCTGCCATATGATAGCAGAAACATAGTCAGTGATAAGATGCACTATGGTCGCAACTGTTTGGGAAATATTGGTTGAATTATTTACCACTTCACTTGGTCGCGCGTCACTGCGTCAGGCTTGGTTTGCACGGCTTCAATGTGTGTTTGTAAATAGAGAAGAATGCGGATCTTCTCCAGGTCATCTCCTCTGTGTCGAGTTCCTGACTTGGGTCTTGACACCAGATAATGGAGCCCCCTTTAATAAACTTTAATTCATCTGTCAACGTAAAGTCCTATTTTCTCTCAAAGCCTTGTTTCTGATTAACTTCACTGCATGAATATAGATGATGTTGCTGGCATGGTGTAAAAATCATGAACACTCACTCACTTGACAATAAACCGACCAGTTGGTGAGTTTCGATAGAGACCATGGTTAACAATATACACTGTTTAATCAGCCAGCAGGGCGTTAAACGACACCCGACATACCAACCCTCTTGAATTATCATTACCAGATATATATGATTCAAGTTGATAAAACAATGAATGAATTAATGAAAGAATTTAATTGAAATTAATTTCATAATGAGAAATATAAAAAGATTTAATAAAGGCAATAGTTGTCCTGATGGAAGTCGAAACGTCAACTTAACGAATGCTGTGTTCATCAACACAAATTGGAAACCTTATATGATAGAATGAACACTTGTGGTGTTTAATTAAGATAACATTAATCATTATGAGGGGTCCACCATTGCCCGGCGCCCTGCTGCGTATGTTTTAGGCTGTGTTCACCTACCGATTATGACCATTAATCCTAACACCTACCGATTATGACCATTATTCCCAACACATACCGATTATGACCATTATTCCCAACACATACCGATTATGACCATTATTCCTAACACCTACCGATTATGACCATTACACCTACCGATTATCACCATTAATCCTAACACATACCGATTATGGCCATAATCATAGGATTTGGTACTAATAACCGATTATTTCACATTCCTGATTTTAAATAATATTGAAAGTTGAAACGGCAACATTCCAAACCTAGGCAATGGTTTCTCTCCATAAATTGCGTAATCTGCCACCACTGATTCATTTTTGAGGCCACCAATAGAATGTATCATCAATCATCGGGTCTTAATGCCTTAACGACGTGCTGATAATTGGTGACACTGCAAGGTGTTTACGGTGTTTACACCTGACGACTGATTATAGATATTTTCTGCACTAACAGTGTATTTCTTTAAATCGGCATTCTATCCTCACTTTGATTTCGTCGGTACCCTAAAATTCGGTCGGTGGTGCCAGTTACACAATTTGAGGTTGGAAAATCGTTTAAGCTAGTTTATCTTTTTGCTGTTTACACTTACAGATATTTTATTTAGACCGTGTAATAATCGGTCAGCGGTACCAGATTCTATAATCGGTGGTCAAAATCGGTCAGTGTAAACTGGACCTTAAGGTCCATCAAGCGATTTCGGAAAATCAATGTTCCTTTGTCGGCGACAAAGGAATGGTACTTTGTCGTAAGCAAGTAATCCTTACGCAGTCGGCCCTAGTCGGTAGATGTGGGGCAGCTAGGCAAGGGTTAGCCACCGATTAGTAGACCGATTTGCTTAGGACTTATATCCACCACCCCATCTTCTCAATGTATGCCAGTCGAGCGAAGAGTTACGTAATTTGCCTGCGACAAGTCGACCGACTCCTATACGATTTGGGAACTAATTGCTCAACCCTGAATCGGTAGATGGGCATCAGGCTTAAGGCCAATTCCCATCAAGCGATTTCGGAACATCAATGTTCCTTTGTCGGCGACAAAGGAACGGTAGTTTGTCGTAAGCAAGTAATCCTTACGCAGTCGGCCCTAGTCGGTAGATGTGGGGCAGCTAGGCAAGGGTTAGCCACCGATTAGTGAATGCCCCCTGTAGAGATGTTCTTTTGTCACCAACAAGTTGTCAGTCGATGTTCTTGAATCGCTTGCCCATAGTTTATCAACATGTCGACAAATCCAGTCAGCGACAACGGAACATTGGGACACAATGCGTAATTTTCCTGCGACAAGTTCACGGATTACTATACAATTTGGGAACTAATCGTTCAATCCCGAATCGCTTGGTGTGTATTAAGCCTATAAGACACCGATCCGACCGCCGTGCCCGATTCTACCTTTGCCCAACGGATCCGTCGGGTCTGTGACAATCTGCGTCAATCGGGTCGATGTACGCACTTCACCGACCCGATTTTATTACCTTTCCCGACGCGTTGGGCATTACTACCATGTCAGATATGACCGACTCTCACCGACCTTAAGATTTCGGTGTACGCACCTCACCGTCTGTTCCCGATTCCGAGCAGGCCGTTTAAATAACGATGCAATCCATCCACCAGTCCGATTTAGAAGTGCCTAATATCGATTTGTAGGTGAGACAGAGCAGATTATAGATCTGAAAATCGTTCTCTGATATCTTAAATAGAACAGAAGCTTCTGAAGTTATTAAACTTATCATTATTGCCTAAATATACTTATCACCCGGCCCGGGACCCAGCCGGGCCCGGCTCCTGGTCGCTCTCTTTGATTTCATTTGGGGTCTATTTACGAGGTTTTAAAAGGAGGAGGTGTGATCGGGAATAGTGGGGATGTCGATGTCTTATAGGTATAAGACATAGAAATTCTATTCCCGACTCTCACCGAGCCGATGGTCGGGATGAATCGAGAACAAATTTCGGTGTCTTATAGGCTTAAGACTTGACGCTGGTGAGAGACGCGCGGGTCTGGCAGAACGCCCGGCGAGGTCAGCTCCACTACGTCAGACGCTCAATAATTCAGCCACACCTCGCGTCTGTAATCGCGCGTCGGCCGATGATTTTGGCGCATGCGTAGCGCAATCAGCGATCAGTGCTATCCGCCGATGATCGACCCAGATGTTGGGTAACTAGAGCGAAACTTCAATACTTTATACGGCCCTTCACTTAATCAGCCGCACGCGCTCCGGGCGTGCAAACAGCCGCGCCTGTTGTTATGGCAACCTGGTAGCGGAATCCCTGCACAGAGTGGGGCCAGGCAGGGTTAACCCTCTCCTGGTATCGGTACTGCCATATGTCGCCGACAAGGTGTCGGTCCATGTTCTTAAATCGCTTGCCCATAGTTTATCAACATGTTGATAAATCCAGTCGGCGACAACGGACCATTGGACGGGATGCGTAATTTTCCTGCGACAAGTTCACTGATTACTATACAATTTGGGAACTAATCGTTCAATCCCGAATGGGTTGATGTGTATTAAACTTGACGTAGATACGGCCGCAGAATACTGTAACCCTCTCCTGGTATAGGTACTGCCATGTGGCATAACCGTAGATACGGCCGCAGAATACTGTACTGGCTGGGTACTGCCGGTGATTCTGTAAAATATCAGAAGTTCTAATGACTATTTGAATTACTGGTAGTTTTAAATCTGTAAATCTTTCAACAACATAGGCTATATATATGTGACCGGCATACAAATGCTGCCGGCCGTTGTATATGCATGGTCAATGTTGCGCAGCCATTAGGGTTAATAATAGGGAAATGTATGGTGGAATAGAGGGACATTGGTTGAAAAGAATCCCGAAGTTACATTGTAAGGATGCTGAAAGTTTTACCAATAAACATATATGAAAATAAGAGACATGACTTGTTTTGTCTCAGCTGCCTTGATACAACAATATCGTACAGCATTAGTGAACTTCAGGGAATATTTCTATCTACACTGACTACAACAAGAACTGCGTCCGTAGCCGGAAACTCAAGTCATTTTGGCATGTGTTGGTCAAGGGCCTATGAATGATGCATGTTATATATCTGGCGCCTAATCTTACATAACGGAGTTTGACATTATTGAGTTGTGACTCGGGCAACTGGTAATCCAATCATTATGACTTAGTTGTACGAGAGTGTAAGAGTGTATTATATTCGTGGTGTTATGGAGGAGTCTTAGGATATAATGTTCTCCGGAATGTAGGTTGTACAGGCTCAGATATCACATTCATCGCTTAAACCCATTGTTTTATAGTAGTGGCCTATTGTCAGGCGGATGAAAGAAAACGGCTCCACACAGCATTACGTGTACAGCTTCTAGTACCCTGCTTAGCGCCGTATAAAGCTGCCATTTAGTATCCACCTAATACCAACCTGTCATTATAAACGTATAGAAATCTTGATCGCTACGGAGGAGAGTACAAATAGTCGTAATCTCCAAGGAGATTACGGAAGAAAGTCCTTAGCATGTCAAATAATGCGTGAGGAGCTAGGCCGCTATTTTGTCTTACTTTTGATAACAGAAATTTACAATGTTGAATGATAAATACAACATTACCATGATTTTGATCTACTTAGTCGTATTTTCCTTGTAGTTGATTCTCCGTAATACCCTCGCTATCGCTCGAGTATTACTTGCACGTCAACCACGCGGAGAATACGACCATTGAGATCCAAATCATGGTTATATGATATTGTGAATGAATCGATAATTGCTATGGGTTGAATGACCGTCACTTTATAGCTTGTGTGTTTACCACAGGTATTATTCTGATTTTCCTTATGTAATGATATTTCAGATGTGTTTGAATTCAAACACAGTGGAAACCCAGTGTAGCGAATACCCGCAATAGTGCACACTATGTCGGCAGACCATGTAGATATAGACATCACGTTCCAGCCACGTTAACTGTATTCAAAGCCCAACCTTTAGCCTTGGTATGAATACGATTCTGAATCGTTTAGGGACCAAAGTAGAGTAAGTTGATATATCATATATAAATATCCACTATTAGGTATACATTGCTGTGCTGCCAGGCATGTACTGCTTTGTTATGGATATGATGCAATTCATGATGTTCGATAATAATGGTAGTGTATGGGGCTCACATTTAATTCTATACAATCCTTGTACGTAATATCCATAGTGGTATGACACTTTTAGAAATATCTGCGGGAGCCTAGGAGTGCCTAATACAGTCTCCATACTTAACCTATGAATAATGCATAGGGATTGTGTAATTCACTGGGTGGAGATTACGGGTGGTCGTAATCTCCGGCCAACACAGAGCGTAGTTTACGGGGGGATTCCCTTGCCTACAAGGTTTGTGAGAAGATCAGCAAGCCTATTTTCTTTTCATTGATAACTTCTTTCTTTTAATACTGAATAATAAATACAACATTAACTGGTTTCGGATACTTGTGGTCGTATCATCCTCACATTCGCTCGGATATTACTACACGCAAACTGCTCGAAAAAAAAACGGCCACTGGTATCCGAAACCAGTCAATATTGTGTATAATCCACCAGCTTCAGTGCCTGCATCCTGTGTATGGCCATGACTCATGTATGTACAGTGGGAAACTGACTGGGAGTTTAATCTGTGAATTGTTATGAACTCAGAGACCGGCAAATACTCGCCCCTACGCCGTTAGGCAGGAGGTGCTTATCCTCAATCGGTGAGTGAGAAACAATTCACAGATTAAACACCCGGTCTGTTATCCCTTTATTATACACCTGATATTTTAGAAAACTGATTCGGGTTTGCCCTAGTCCTGAACTTAGCAGATTGAAGTTACAGAGATATAGAACGAAGACGTTTCCAACCAGGCTATTATTGTTCTTTAGAAATGGCAAACCATTGAACTGTTAGCTGTTTTGAACAATGATTTATTATGTGCCTGTGCATGTACGTTTAATAGTGACGAACTGCTACACCTCATCCCATATGTATTGTGAATGGCACCCCTGCGATGTACGCAAAAACGTGATATTTAGAAAACACATCGCTCCCCATACTCTCTGGTCTCGCGTTTTCCCGCGCTAAGTTAGAAGCGCCGTCTGGTAAGGCGTCTTGGTACTATCGTCTATTCAGACGCCAGCCCGGGTGCATGACGGGTAGGAGTGGGCGTGGGGAGGAACGCGTGTTTGTATTCAGACACTGGTGTCTATGTTATATAGGATCCTTGGAGAGTCTCCAATGTGGATACACCTTGCAACCAGAAAAACCAACGAGTGTTATTTGATTACTGGAGTGTCGCTCTATGCAGCGTAATGATATATATTTACTGTGGGATTTAGGTATCAGGATCTAAACACGGACTTTGATATAACTTTCTGTATGGCCTTATCACCAAGAATTTTAAGCACAAGGTTCTATTACGGGTGATATATTGTCAAACGATAAGGATATATTCTATATCAAGATGATTAAATGCACTCAAGACAATGATATTCATATATTGGTTTCTCTTTTTAGGAACTGGGATGTATACAAATCTGTATTTTTATGTTGAGCGGTGTAACACAGAAAGCCACATCCATAGACACATACTGAGTAACAAATTAACATATAACATCTAAGCACAGTGCATGGCGTTCCTATGAAACCTTAAGTGTTTTGTTATTATATGTTATCTCACATATCACTATTCTTAGCCGCTAGGTCCACACTTTAGACATTGTGATAAATTTCTATTAGCGACTTTACGGTAATATATCCGGGAAACGTGGTATATCGAGACGAATGACCCGGATATTAAAAACAAACACGACTACGTTACTTCCGGTGACAACGATAAGGAGCCTTAAAGTGAATTAGTCACGACAGAGGAAGACATCTACACAGAAAATGGATTTTCATCAAAATATAAACTAAAACATCATTCTGATGATGTAGAAATGTTGGTTTGGTGGGGGAATCGGGGGGAAATAATTTTAAAAAGAAAAAAATTGATATCAAACCAAACCAGAAAATGAATCTAATACGAATACGAAACGTAAGGGGTGACTTCTGAAAACTCCTAACAGATATTTCAGATTCACAGAATCAAGTTTTTACCGACTTGCCTGACAGCCGTGAAGGATGGGCCAACAGTGAATAATCCTGAGTAATCTATTTGCTTTGATTTTCCACGAAGCTGTATTATGGTAGCTACTCTGTTGAAACAGTTGTAACCATTTTTTTTGCAACCATTGAGAAATAGATTGTAATACATCAGGTCATATCCTTTGTGTTTTTTCTGATCATTTTACTCACAATAGAGAGGGATAAATCCATCCGTGACAAAACACCACTAGTTCCTATCGGTTCCCTTTCTTATAATATGACGAGGCAAAAAGATGTTAGTATCTTAGTAGTTTTTTCCGCATACATTTCCTGATTTAATGACTGCGACCCATTTATTTAGTTGTGTCCATAAGGAAATGAATGTACAGCACTTAATTACGACACCTGGTGATTTATTTACTCTCGCCAGACAAATTTCATTGATGACTCATACATATACATTCACACTTAGAAAAAAAACCCGTTACTTTCGTAAATATCACTTCATAAACACTTTCTGTGTATAGAGCTTAGTCATCGTCCACACTCAAAAAGTAACATTATATCCTGCTGTACACAGACTGAATACTAACAAGCTCGTACCGCCATGTATCTACTGACTCTACGCCATACACTCTGAAATGGCAGCTTTACACTTGTCTAAGGAAATTCTTGTTTTCATTTCCTGTATATAAATTCTATTCTCCTTGTGTGAAAAAATATATAATATTAATTGAGCCTCATTCACAGTGGCTGGAACCTCCGCCTCATGCTGTGGCCGACACCGAGGTGTTTTCCATTTGCTCCTAGTCTCTATGAGGCAGCAAATTCCACATTAAGAACACTTCCATGTATATCTGAGACCAGTTGACATCCCTGTGTAACACTGGAGGGCCACGGTTCCTCAACACCACTCATCTCATACTGTGCACAGTCGGTTGTTACACAGTGTAGAAATACAGTAAAACCCCGATTATCAGACCACCCTCCGCTTTAAACGTGACTGGTCCGTGCTGCGGGGTTAATGGGCGAGAATAAACATGAAGTAGATCGTTCTGTGTCGGGTTAATTGCCGCCTGTTTAGGGATGCCCCCCGTTACGAGGTGCCCTGCAACTGGGGTTCGACTGTACTTTACACTGTGTGAATGACATGAGTTTCATGCACCACACAATGAATCAAGTACGTTTTGTGAGAGGGTCTTTATTCCTGCAGGAGATACACGACAGGGTTTCACGAATCACACGAGTTTTAAAGATCAAATATCATTTAACTATCGCCTTTTGACATTTGCATCGGTTTAGGGAATTGAAAACGAACCCCAATGGTATTTTGTTTTTATAATTCAAATAATTTTAATAAATAATG
The DNA here is from genome assembly GCA_950022655.1 of Alentia gelatinosa. NCBI lineage: Eukaryota > Metazoa > Annelida > Polychaeta > Phyllodocida > Polynoidae > Alentia > Alentia gelatinosa. The sequence continues at coordinate 12,251,924 of OX465587.1, forward strand.
GGATACCAACCATGGGGTCTCAAGTACAATTCCTATTTATTCCCCGCATCAGGGCGCTGGCTTACATATAAGGCTTAACGCTTGTTTGGTATGAAATGAGATTAACACTTCCCTGGGTGCTTTGGATTCCTCGTATGCCACTCACTAGGAAACACAATGGCGCCTTGATTGACACAGAGGTTGTTTTCATTGGCATCACGTGTTAAAAGAAAGTCGGGCGACGTGGTTTCTAACAATTCCCGAGGCGAGAACCCGTTAGAGACGCTAGCGTTAACAAGCATGACGACATCGCGTCGCAGACGACAATTGTAACACTCGTCTAAAAATAGCCCTCTCTGCCAGGACGCCGTCAATTAGCGAGTAGGCTCCAATGGTTCTCATATGTACGGGTATGGTCATGTGGGCTTCTCCCTAGTGGCAAGGAAAATGCAGGAATATATATTAACTTGCCTACATATTGTTGCTTGTGTTTTTTTATTCGTTTGGGGGTCACATGGTACAAGACTATAAAAGGGGCAGCAGTTCAAACTGCCACCCACTTCGCGGTAGCTGCTTCCTCTCAGTGCAGTTCAGGTCCAGATTTTCATTAATTCATTTCTGTAATTGAAATCATAGTTTTCTTTGTCTTTTTTTAGTACTTCCAATGAGTAATTCAAAAGATGCGAGGAGGGAGTATAATACTTCTGTTGTCACCAACATTTCTAATTAATCAGTCTGAATTAGGTTATATTTTTTAGTGAAAAAATTCTTTTAAAGAAAATCACATGATATTTGGGTCACGTATATTTCAATGTAGAGCACTTATCTATTTATAGTTTTCTTTAGTAGAAACTCGCTCTACTTCAACGCTCAGATCGTCCTCTAGAGAAATACTCTAGTGCGTCATACCTTAGTTCCATTGTGATATTTCATACCTTGAAGAGAGGGAGTGAAAAAAAGAGCGGAATAGATTTCCACCCACAGCTTTCTCCCACGCCTTATCCTTCACCAAACATGTCTGTTTGACTATGCTTTGATAAATAGTATGGAAATAGCATCTAATTAGTTTCCTGTGGACGAGGCTGAAAAAACCGTTCTTATTATATCTTAGCTCTTAAAGATGGGAATTATATGTAGAAATCCAGAAGGCCGTTGTTTTCTGTATCCATATTCAAAAGTGCCCATAGGCATAGTGCCACTATAACTCAGTCAATTCAAGGATGCTTCTTTTATTTCTAGACAGTTATCAATCTGGATGTGATACATATACAAAGTGATTTCCTCAATTTAGATAGGAAAGAGACGATATAAAAATGCTCACTAAACTTAAAATACTAACCTGACCAGAACCCATGGAGGCTGAAATATTGAAACTGCCTTTAATTCAACCCAGGAAAGAAATGCGCCTAAGTGACAGGCGGTGCAGTGTGGGTCAGAGTTGGTAAATCAAGCGGTGCAGTGTGGATCAAAGTAGAAGAAGTCAAAGAGTCTATTTCTGGTATAAATTGACGACCTGATGGAGAGGGCCAAGGCGTCAAGGCCAGAGGTTAGCGGAGCTCAGTCACACAGGGAACCAACTCAAATATATCCTACTGGGGGGAGGGGAGGGGGGAGTGCACATCTTGTCTTACTTTTATTGTCATATTGTGTCCGTGTCATACTTCGGGAGTAGCATTCATATAGCATTTGGGTTGTGTTTTGTTCACTTGATAATGAAGTAGTTAGTGTTTGAAAGTAATATATATTTATGGAAAGAAATAGTTTGTGGTCCATTTTCACATCATCAGAAATCCAATATAGCAAACATTGGTTTCTGCCTAAAAGGAATATGTGTCCGATGACCTAAGGCAAACATAAGGTGATATTTTTTACAGGGAGTGTCCACCTACTACGATTTTGCTCCCGACTCGCGACGATTAACCCGTCGTCGAGCTCTGGGACAAACAAACAAAAATTTGTGGCGCTATCATAGAGCACGGCATCGATTAATTATGTTTTGTAGCCGAGTTATACGACGTGCGCTGATTGGATTATGGTGACGTAAGATCTTCAGGGATGGCCGTTCTCCACTGTTCCATGGAAATCAATGCTTTCATTTCTAGTTTATGTAATTATCTATTCTCGTGTAATACAACGATAGCATAAATTGAGCCTCATTCGCGCCAATGAAACAGTAGTTTGAACCTCCACACACACCTTCACCCCCACTCCATGGCCAACACCTGGGTATTTTCCATGTTTTCTCGGTCCCCCTCAGGCAGTAAATTCCACATGGAAAATGCACTTTTTTCCCTGATTCCAACATCCTTGAGGAATGAGAACCGAACTGAAGACCCTGCACTTTGCATCACAGCGCTGTACCCTCTGCCTCCAGTCCCGTGTTCCGGTGTAAACGTGAAGTGTGTTTGTGGTAAGTCCAGGATCTGTTTACTCAATGCGTCATGGCCACCTACAGCCATCCCGCTCCAGGTGCCTCTATTTGTTTACATCTCTATCTACCTCCAGCCAGCTGGTACTTATACAATCTCCATCCGCATTCATGGTGGTCGCAGAATGCTGGGTGTCATTGCAACATGTGCCAGGAGAGTGACCTATGTCATATTGGTAATAATTAGGTCAAAGGCAAACCTGCGTCTTGCTGTAGGTTTTATAGGAATTGCTGCGGATTATTTCTTTGTTCCTCATTCCAATACAATTATTTTTGTTTGTTTGATGATCACTAGTATCTTATATTAGCCATTTTATCTGGTCATGTTCAATATAAAGTCTAGTTTTCCTTACTACAGCAGGTCTGTATATGGAACTGTGTGGGCTACAATTGTTTTGCATTAAGTAAACTGCACTAGAGATAACACACTTTGAGAGATTGTAGTGGCAACTAGCCTGACCCTTAGGAAAGACAACCTAACAGGAACGGAGCAGGTGAAACTGACCCGTCACACCAAACTGACACATGGGCACCTCCGAAGAGCTGAATTAGCACCCGTGTGCCAGACATGCAACACTCTGCTGAGTGTAAAACATCTCCTGCTACACTGTCAGGCCATAAAGAAGAGCAGGAAGAAACTCCTAAAGAATGCAACAGGAATGTGCAGTGTGTTCCATAACACTGGCAAGAGGGAAATTCTTGACTTCCTCAGAGAATGTAAGATTTTCGCTAAGATGTAATCGAGAAGAGTAAGATTCCTGGATCAACCAGGCAGCATACCTTCTTATTCCAACAGGATATGCAAATTTTAGTAAAGTAAACCAAAGTAAATCTAATTGAACAAAATGGGCGTTAAACTAAACAAACATACCATCAAGAAGTGGGAAGTTTGATTCATTATAATCATATGATCCTGGATAGCATTAAACCTTAGAGTAATATACATACACAATATTACCATGATTTCGATCTGAGTGGCCGTATTCTCCGCGTAGTTGACGAGTATTGCGTAGCGTCAACTACAAGGAGAATACGGCCACACAGATCGAAATTATGGTAATGTTGTATTTATTACTCACTTATTTTTAGATTTAAGCAATAAATACGATCGTTAGAAAACGTAATTAAGAAGTTATGTTTGGGACTACTTTCATCTCAAAAATCTGTATCCTCCTAGGAGGGTACGGAGCTCCGTATCCTCCTCAGTAGCGATCTGTAATCTCCATAGGCTTAGTATGGAGACTCCGTATCAGGTGGGTAATAAAACTCAGGTAATCACGGTTGGCGGGATAGTTCAGTGGGTAGCGCAGTGGACTGCAGGGTGAGCGATCTGAGGTTCGCGGCTCAGCCGTGCTGCTGTATCCTTCTTGTCTGTCATCCTCACCCCATAGATTTATTCTCGTTGTGATATGACCCTAGCTGTTGCTATGTCATAAAAACACCTTCAATGAACCAGTTCAAGCTATCATGACGTAAATACGGTACGTAAACGTTGATGTACTCAACCAGTATTCTACTAGATCACCCTGAAAGTTTCCACAGAAATATCCCATCCATATTTATCTTTTCAAAAGAAGTATCCAGAATTTATCAGACACAGACTCCCCAGCAGTGGTAGATTTACTGCTATATCAAAGGCCAATCCTTCTCATACCATGTCTATGTGGTGTGGGAAGTAAAAGAACTCTCACCTCGGTAAATGTGTAGAGGTGAGATTTCTACCTAAATTCATTTCATAGATTCGATCACCACCCTTGTGTTGTGAAAGAACCTTGAGAAAGTCTGGTGAGAACCTGCAATGGTTAACTGGACGTTAAATCAAACCAACAAACCAAAGACACAGACTCTGCAGTAAGAGAATACGAGGCAGTCTTGTGCAATCATATTCAATTCTAATTATTCAGGAACGGGATCCTACTGGATTTTTTTCGGATCCCAGATTTTTAACAGCCCAAGGGTCTGGAGATCAATATAAATCCACGGAGAATTTATATTGTAGGGGTTTGGGTTCAAAATGAAAACCCGAAAGATGGTGAGCGATATTTGCGCAATCCTTGCTATTTTAGCTCTCACTTGAGATAACCCATACTGTAGGCCCCCAAGTCCCCTGCCAATTTAACCAGTTTATTTTAGTTCAATTTCCCATTCCTACGCCTAGTTATTACACACAAGAGGAATTCAGCATCCAAACTGACCCAGCCAGCAGTTTCAGAGTCAGGCCTGCCTTGTAGATCCATGTCGGACACGCAAACTAACACCTCTTCATACCATTCAGTTTAGTAAGAGCTCATATCAACTCGAAGCATCACCACGTTCATTATGGCAGTGAGAGATTGGTGATATCGATCTTGTCGCCTATATTGATGTGATCAAAGTGCACAGAGTTCAGGAAGGTGCTCGTAGGTTATCAGAGGTGATTATGAGTCAGGCTGACTTTGTGCACGTGTCACGGAGCCATACGTCAGCGCCGCGTAACGACTCATTCTCCCAGCAGATGGCCCCAACCGCTGCTCGTATCTCTACACCATGGTACCTTTTCCGGGGATTATTTGTCCAATACGCCAGGTTTAATTCAGGCATAGTAATTCTCCGATTTCAGGCGATAGTTCTTGACATCAATGTAAATCCGAGAAGAAAATGAGTTGATATGATAAAAAGGCAATGTCAGCTCTCAGCTGAGGCCAGAAAGTCTATTGGAATAGCTAGAAACACAGACCCAGAACGCCAGAAACCGTTTTCAGGATTTTTTTAATTTTCAAATCCCATACCTGCAAATCTCTCAATCTCTGAACTTGAAGAGTATTTTGTGTTATGAAAGGTACACAGCACAGGTATGTGTTGTATTTAGTACACCTCTTCCGGATGTTCGTTCTGCCAAATCTGGCTTGAACTACATGTACTTCCTTGTGGGGAATCCCTGAAGTGTGGTAGAGTTTTGTTTTATCAACAGACCCCATGTGCTCATACCAAGTGTCAGTCTTATCAACTCTATAACACACTTCTGTAGCTAGGAGCTGAAGGGGAAAAGGCTGGAATATCAGTGAAGCTCATTCAACACTTACAGTTTCCATAGTATCAGGCATGAGATTCCCTCTGTTATTATCAGGTAAACCCAGAAATTCCCCAGAAAAGCCTTTTTTCACTTCCAAATCACATGCCTGTAGCATATCAATAATTTAGCTTCAACACTCGTCAGTTTCACTGTTTCGTCGGCCGAATGTAGTGTAGGGTTTCCTTTCTGGTAATTTAGTAAAAACTTTTTCACTTAGTTGCGACAACCTTACGTCCCAGGCTTCTTTCGACAGAAATATTCAACGAGCTCATAGGGCGAGTAGAATACGTAAGGCTGTCCTGACCAAAAAATCATTCTTGGGTCAGCTGCCTTTGGAGTGATAAGGCCTGTGGTTACTTATTATCCAGGGATGTCAGTTTTCCTTGTTTCCGCGGAAATCCGTGTTTTTATTTTGAAATGTGCAATCCCTTTCCTTGTGTAAAATGAACATATAATAACACAAAGTAGCGAGATACAACCGATATATTACTCGTATCAGTAACAAGCCTTAATTCCCAACTCTACCTACCCACAGACCCTTCTTAGAAGCATATCTTTAGTAATAATAACTCTACTTGTATCTAATACATTTTCGGTGTTTTGGATTAAATCCCTAAATTGTCAAGGGAAATATTTCCTTGTTTTTTTCTGACTCCAACTGACATCCCTGATTATAAGAAAATCGCTGTAATCGCTAAGAAAAGCTGTAGTCACATTTCAACCTACTTATTAGATATCTAGCAGAACATGTGTATGGAGAACCGGTGTCCAGAGTGTGCTGGGAGAGCCGAAGTTTGTATAGGCCGAATCAGAGTATGCTGGGGTTCTTCTATCCCGGCACAATACACTGGGATGAGTAAAATACCGAAACTGTAGGAGAGGTTGTAGGAATCTGTAGGATTTCCCAGCATAGCTATATAATACGTCACGTGACCGTCTTGTTGCCGAGACACAAGCACAAGTTGCACGAAGGATCTGTTTGGAGATTGTAAACCAAGGCCACTGGTTTGTCAAGCCCTGATTACTTCATGGCGGGGACGACCGGTACCCAGCAGAACGCGCGGGCAGGCTGAATAGTGCTGGCAGAAGGCGTAGAATCAATAAATCAACAAGTGAGGCAGTGATCAATAGATTAAGGCGAGCAGTCGATACGCATTGTGGCCGCACCAGGCGCGGTGTGCGCGGAGCCCAGCTTTGTCATGGAGAGGAATCATTGTTACTCTCAAGTGGGAGTCAGTGCCAGGCTCACCAGTCCAGATTCGCGAATATACTGCTGTTATAACCACACTAGAACCCAATACGGGACGGATTATTGGTTTCTGATTAATGTTGACTCTATCTCATAACTCTTTAATTGCTATTATCGGAGGTCAGCCAAAGCAGACTCTGAATATTTATCTGCATTGCAGTATTTCTCAAGGGTTTGCACTATATGTAGTTCTGTGTGAAAGAAATGGTCAAAGGACTCAAGAGATGGCAAGTTTAGTTATGAATATTCAACGTTTGAATATCATAATCTTTGATTGAATAAAAACTGCAGTATTTCATGTTGGCCACTCCCGGCTGTACCCCGACTGCACCTCGGCCGAACTCAACAACACCCAGTGTGTGGAGAGGTCCCTAAAAGTGTCTGCAGAAATATTCCCGATTTTATTTTCGGAAAGCAAGGGAATCAACTCTAACCAACTTAAATACACACATACACATCCCACAGCACTGAGTATGTTTTCCTACCAGTCCCCACACTTACCAGTCATTTTCTCTCCAGATTTTGCTTCCGATATTTTGTCTAACCAGGAATTGCATCCCTGCAAGGTCTCGTGCGTCCAGTTGAAACTGCCCCGTGTCATTCAGCTAACAAATACATCAGATCAGTGGTCCTTTTCGGTTTCTGTCGCCAATTGTTACCGGCCATCCTATCGATAAGAACTGGGAATAAAGTGTCGATGGCTTTTACTACCTTCCCGAAGGTACTACATAGCACTATCAGAGATGGAAGTTTTCATTTTCATTTAAAAAATGTTCGTTCTGTAAAACAAACTTTTGAATTAACACAATATCAATTGAATCTCATTTATGCCAATAAAACAGTGGTTTGAACCTCCCCACAGACCCTCAGTCCCAGGTCATGGCTAACACTAACATGTTTTCCTAGTCTCTCTGAGGCATCGAAATCCACATAAAGAATACTTCCACTTTTCTTCTCACCCAACCGTCTTCCCTGCTATAACAATCTTTTTAACTGCCTTCTTAATGGAAGTATATTTTGCAACCACTTAAGAACATTGGTGAAGTATCCTGAGCGGCTTAAAGGTTGATCAGTTATTTCCAAAGCAGCAGTGTAGTTCTTATGGACGAGAGAAAAGCCGGCTGCAGAAGGGTACTTATATCAATAAGTCCCGATTTAACCTGAAGTCGCTCTTATCGAGTGGTGACATATTTTCCGATTCCCAGGTACGTGCAAGAGTGTGGACATTTCTACAAGGTCAATCCTTTACTCACAAAATGTAGTACCGAATTGAAGTGTACAATTGCAATGACTTAAAGACGATAAAACAGGCCCCAGGAACAATGCCAAATGGGTTTCTTCCAGAAAGTAAGTCATTGTATATAGGTTGAAGGACTATCCCATTAACAAAATGGGGTCAAATATAAGTTCTGATTTAATATATACCCATTTTAGGAAAATGACGAAGGCAAAGTTAGAAAAACTGGGGTACTAGTTATACATGGTTGTAAGAAAATTCCTTCTTTGCCTGTAAAAGTATATCTTGGTTGGCTGTTTGATGCTGTAGAAACAGCCCAGGTCATATTCCGCTGAAATCAAACCTATGAGGATGAGAGACAAGCAGGGTCGGGGGAGTTAGTTCAGTGGTTAAGGCACTGGACTTGTAACCCCAAGGTTAAAGGACTTTCTGGGTTCGAGCCTCACTGCAGCCACTCTTCTCCTTCAACTCCAGCTGTGGTAGATTTACTACTAAATCAAAGGCCAATCGTTCCCATAGTTGTGGTGTGGGAGAGTTATGTGGAGCTGAGTATACATGTAGTTTATGAAGCAGACATTGAGAGTTATGTATGGAGGGCAATGCAAGACTTATGTAGGAGTGACAGGTAACAGTTTAATATCCCAGTAGCATATTAGAATCACAAGACTGCTCTAAGTCTGCGGTAAGACTGGTAAAAGTGGTATTACCTCAGGTAGTCTGCAGTTGAGAGTTATTCCGAGGTGATTGGACACAACAGAGAAAGGGTTAAATACACGTGAAAGTGTCACCGTAGATAAACATTGCTTGTCAATGGATATACAAAATATCAACCAGGTCTCCAAACTGAGCCTAACCTCATCCTCCTCTCACCCCTCAATACTCACCCCTCACCACTCACCCCTCGCCCCACATACCATACACCAACACCACAAACCCCTCATCCCACCACCCCACATCCCACACTCCACCATTCCTCACCCCTCACCACTCACCACTCACCACTCAGCATTCTAAGCTGCTTCCGTAACGCTAACTCTGATATGGAATGTTCAGGGGTTCGACCAACCCCACAAAAGAACGCACAACAAAGATAAAACAACCCCGGGACTAGTTTTCAAGTAAGGCTGGCACTGCAGGAAAGTGACCACTAGATCTCTATTACTGGCGCCGTTTGACTGTGTCTGGCGGGAGACGCGTGCGGTCGGTGAGTCAGTAGCGAGCAGTCGTGAGCCGCTAGCAGCCAGTTGCTCCCAACTCTCTCAGGACGAAACCCAGTTCCGCTTCCCCTCCACTTTCTCCTCGTTCACACTCCAAGCACGTCGGCGGGCGACTCGTTAGTAATGGGCTTCACGTACTGAGACTGGGCCTGGAGAGCGAGGCGGGTGGTGGTGGAGGCCCCTCGACCTGCAGTGGTGTATCGACTACCAGCCAGTCAATACAGGTCCCACTAGGCCACCTCTGAGCAGGGGCGAGGGGGTGGTGTCTGGAGCGGTGGGAGAGAGGGGAGGGTATGGAGGTACGGGAGGGGGGAGACATTAAGGGGGAGGGGGAATGGGTAAAGGTGTATGGAGGTAGAGAGTGAATGGGTAGGGGTGGTAGGGTAGAGAAAGGAGGAGTGTAGGAAGTAAGGGTGGAGGAGAAAGGGAAGGGATGTATGGACGTAGAGGCAGGGGGGGGGGATAGGGGGAGGGGGTAAGGGAGGAAGAAAGGGGAGGGGCGGTATGGAGCTAGTGGAGAGATAAAAGGGGGAGAAATGGGTGAGGGTGTTTGTCAGTAGCGGAGAGGAAAGGGAGAGAGCGGATAGGGTGGTATGGAGGTACGGGGAGGAGAAAAGGATGTAGGGGCAGAGAAGAGGGAGAAAGAGGAGGAAAGGGTAGGAGAAAAGAGGACTGGAACATGGAGGTATTGGACAGGAGAAAGGGTGGTGGTGGAGGGTGTTTTACGCAGTAGTAATAGCCAGGGTCATACCACTCTGAGATTTAATCTATGAGTTGAGGATGACAGACAAGTAGTAATCTCAGCGGCCCGGTTGAGCCTCGAACCCCAGAGCCTGTGATCTGCAGTCCAGCACGTTACCACTGAGCTCTGCTGCCACCCGGAGACAGGCGAAGGGGTGAATAAGGAGGCCGAGATGTCGAGCGGGGGTCAGTGTGAGGGCTGGAGAGAATGCAGGTAAATGGACAGAGGTGAAGATATATTACGTCATCAGGAGCAGAGGGATATATACACATCCGGACAGAAGTTAACACCAGACGGTGGTACCAGCCCAGCCTGACGCAATACGCAAACACAGGCCGCAAAGTGGGCAGACCACTGCGTAATCAGTCCGCTTAACCAGGGCTGGTACGGAAGTGTACAGGGCGCCATGCACATGCCCTGCATCAGACTTGAGAGCTCGCCTGACAACCATTTACTGAAAGAGAAAAAAGAGGAGATCGACGTGGCTTTTAGAATTGAGCTGCACTCAACCTGATGCTCCTGGGTGCAAAAATAATAATAAGAAAAACCATATTTAATCCTTCATTTTAACTCATTGCTCTTCATAATCTCTGGTAATCTAAACCCTGGTCTGTCACTGTTGGGTGACCAAAATGGGACTTTTCAGAAGGTATATGATAAGACATGTCGAGTTTTCCTCACTCTTTGACCTAAAGAAGGCAAGTTAACATTGGATTGCCGAAATGTTGAAAAAGAAGGGACATTTTTTAATCACCTGGTTCGGGGTATTCTATCATGACTTATATGCAACAGTTTCTAGAATTTTGTATTCCCGATGTACTTGGTAAATCAGAAGAAATTGGACGGCCTATTATTTCCTGTGGCGAATCAACATAGAACATATTTCATTCGTCACCTTATACCACGCTGTCATATGGTGGGAGGGGGGAGGGGTATTCTCTCCAGAGAATTCAGACAAGAACATTAGGTGACGCAAAAGTTGGTGGAAACGAAGTCTGAAAGGAGAGTTATGCCAGGGATGAGCAAGCGGGAATTCTGGACAAAACCACTTATATTTGCTGTTTGGGCATTAACTTCTCCGTAACTTATCCCTTCTCGAATGACTTTAAAACAATGAGCGAGTGAGTCTGCTTGATGGGGCTTCCATTTAACCAATGTTCTACTTCCGGTGAGTGACGTCAACTGTCATGAAAATGTCACCAATGTTGTGCAAGGTAGGAAACGTAAAAAGTGTTACAAATTATAATAAAACACTCAGTACACTTCACATGCCGTCTCCAAGTGACTCTGGCACAAAAATAAACCATCACTTACTGGAAACAGTTTAAATAGTATGATTTGGTATAGTGGAAACTGAGCAATTGATCTATTTAGATATACGTATCTCACAGATATGAGGTTGGTTTGCAAGTCAGTCCCGCTGAAGGTAAGAGTGCGCTACCCAAACAAGGAGTATGTGGGAGGGAGCTGAACTGAGTCCTTTTGCATTCTAAAATGCAATGATCATCTTCTGGGAAATAATTATAATTACAGGCCCTACTTGAGGCAAATAGATGAAATTGGAAAAAACAGACGAGTCATCTTTTGTCCCATGTTGTGGTAGGGGTTTTAAACGTAGACTAATATCAGACCATTTGTTGTACGCTTGGCCTGAAGCCCCTGTTTTTACCATTGGCTCATAGAGTCTGCCATGCTGTTATGAATGTACTCCATTGCGATGATATACTGTAGAAGCCCGCCGTGTGGGGCACTCTCTATACCGAGGAGAGGTGTCTCGTGTTGCTGGTTTTTTTTTTTATCCACCAAATACAAAGTGTCAGTAGAAAAAACATAGGGATTGTGTATGGACATATCCGGAACATGCGGATATGTTGTATGGTCCGGGTGGCGCATAAGGAAAAATAGTGCAAATAGAAAAGTAATGCATAACTAAAACAACCTGATACCGACATGCCACTTGTTCAGAAAAGATGGATAATGAATAAGATATAGACTGGTTTCAGATAAAATCGAGTGTATACTACTCGGAGTGACTCGGATATTACTGCTCGTCAACTCCTCGGAGCATACGGCCGCTTGTATCTGAAACCAGTCAATATACACATTGTACTACTAAACCATTGTGTGTACTAACGCTAACGGCAGCTGGCGGTGAGTGGTAACGGAAATGTCGTCTGCTCGTTGCAGGCAGTGCGGTGGTGAAGCTGAGCCCCGTGGAGCTGGCCATCGGCGAGGAGCTCATCAAGTCGGGTAAACGTCGGCGGGAGATCGTGGAGGCGTCCTACAACCGGTACACGTTTAACGACGACGACCTGCCCGTGTGGTTCCTGAAGGACGAGCAGCGACACAGCCACAAGCAGCTGCCCGTCACCAAGGTACGCCCTTCTCAGCCTCTCACCCCGGGTATCTTTTTGCCCCATAGACTTAACATAGGAAACTCGTACTCAACGCCCGTGGAATATTGTAGAAAAATACTCAATATGGGATGATGTCCCACATTTAAGCCAATTCGTCAGTGATAGGGGTGAGATAAAATCTGAACCGCACCCGATACATAACCACTGATGATATGCCGTCCATCTTGGTTTACTTCATAATCTCACTCGGCTTTGCCTCGTGAGATTATCGTGAGATTATCCCGCACCCAAAACTCTTGTAATATTGTCAATGACTATAGATCAGTTCCTTATTACTGCCCATCTGTGACACGTGATGCACGTGACGCGTCACACCTCACACGCATGGCACCACACCTCACACACGTGATATTTAAATCTCATACACATGATGTGTTACATCAAACCCTACACATATGACATTACACATGTATTATGTCACACCCACACATATGACATACCGGACACAAGCGACATGTGACTTCACACCTTACAATGTAACACATAATGGCACATCTCACGTGACTTGCGTGACACGTCACACCCCACGTGACAAGTCACACCTCACATGACTCGTCACAACTCACGTGACGCGTCACACTTCACATGACACGTCACACCCCGCATGACACGTGACACCCCACATGACACGTCACACCTCACGTGACTCGTCACACCTCACGTGACACCTCACACCCCACATGACACCTCACACCTCACGTGACACCTCACACCTCACGTGACACGTCGTCCTCACAATAAAAGTCAATTCCCGGAAAGTCCGGGCTGACAATGATCACCTCCATCCCGGCCAGGTCGGCTGTTCAAATTGAAACTGGTCGTTGACGTGCGTGATGTTTGCAGGCTGTGATAACAGCTGGGTGCTGATAAGATAGCACTGCTGTCATGACACCCTGTGGACGGCTGCAGACAGATGTACGTTTAGTGGTGTGGTCGTGATGCTGTTACTCTGCCATGCTAATGTTTACATATATATATTCAGAGATACAGCTGTGTGTGTGTGTGCGGCCTGTACCTGACAACTAACTAAAAGCGTGGGTCTTGTTGTGTCAAGTTGTGCTCGAGATGTCGTCAGATAATCTAATTAAAGTTTAAATTCTGCTTGGATCCAGGAGCAAATTGCTGAACAGAAGGAACGGCTGAAGCTCATTGATGTTCGTCCCATCAAGAAGGTGGCGGAGGCCAAGGCTCGCCGCAAACGCAAGGTAAGCGCCACCTTTCTTATGTACATGTATATGTGTCGATATCTATCTGCTCTGTGCATCTGGCTGCTTCAGTGCCTGCCTGGGTACTTGTCTGACCACCTGTTAAAGTCCCTGATGACCTGCATCCCTACCCCCTTTATCTGCACGCCCTGTTCTTCGATCTACATTCTCCAACCCAAACCTGCCAGCCTGCCAGCCTGCCAGCCTGCCTGCCTGCCTGCCTGCCTGCCTGCCTGCCTGCCTGCCTGCCTGCCTGCCTGCCTGCCTGCCTGCCTGCCTGCCTGCCTGCCTGCCTGCCTGCCTGCCTGCCTGCCTGCCTGCCTGCCTGCCTGCCTGCCTCCCTGCCTCCCTGCCTCCCTGCCTCCCTCCCTCCCTGCCTCCCTCCCTCCCTGCCTGCCTCCCTCCCTCCCTCCCTCCCTCCCTCCCTCCCTCCCTCCCTCCCTCCCTCCCTCCCTCCCTCCCTCCCTCCCTCCCTCCCTCCCTCCCTCCCTCCCTCCCTCCCTCCCTCCCTCCCTCCCTCCCTCCCTCCCTCCCTCCCTCCCTCCCTCCCTCCCTCCCTCCCTCCCTCCCTCCCTCCCTCCCTCCCTCCCTCCCTCCCTCCCTCCCTCCCTCCCTCCCTCCCTCCCTCCCTCCCTCCCTCCCTCCCTCCCTCCCTCCCTCCCTCCCTCCCTCCCTCCCTCCCTCCCTCCCTCCAGGAGGGCTTCCTGAATCCCTCTTCCCCTTCTTGCCTACCTCCCTCCCAACCCCAGTATCCTGAAACCCCCTCCCCCGTTCCATACCCAGTATCCTTAATCTTCTGCATATTCGGCAGTAAATAATTTCCTGATTTCACTCAACTAAAAATTGTGTGACACTCCCTCCCATGTGTGTATTTATGTATACGTGTACATGACTTTTGTGTACATGCGGATCCTACTACCAGTAATTCTCTAATAATACACCACTGGAGAACGTACAAATATAGCCACGCTGCTCACGGCTTCGGATTGGATTCACATCTGTGTTGATTATAGAGATTTCGGAGTTACGATAACTAGTGGAGAAGCTCTAGTTGTCGTTGAACTCGGAGTGAGTGGGGTTTATGGGTTAACAGACGCGGGCGTCTCAGTGCCGAGCGTCTCGGCCCCGCGCCGCCAGGGGTCGTGTCGGGAGAGCAGTACGTAAAACAGGGCGTGGTCACAGACGCAAAGGAGCAGTTTGTAAATCTCCTATAGGTGTGTGCCACTAATTGCTGTCAGCTGATCCAAATGGTAGGCCTGTAGTTTAATTTAGATTATTGCAACGATATACCCTTGACGAACTCTTAACTGAATATGTATTTTTATAATTTATAGAATTATGATTTTGAATTTAATTGTGGTTTCCCAGCACCATATCTTTCGTAAGCACCTAGAATAATGAATAAAGAATAAAGTACAGATAATTCTGTTCACATTTTAAAGGAAGCAATGCTGTTATGAACCAAATTACAGCGTTGGAATTAATAACGCCTCCGTAAAAAAATGTATTAGAAAATAAAGTTAAAAGCGTGTTTTGCAAATTATTTGTTAAAAAGGATAGATGGCAATTATAATAGTGACTGACTTTTTACCAGAAAGGAATGGAAATAGTTAAAGGAAACCCTCACTCTCAATCGTCGCTCAGTTGACATGGTGATTAGTTGGTTACCTGGCACCTGGTCATATGGTAGTGGCCTCATCATAGCTTGTTACACCTGTTCACATTTCATTGCGTGGACGCTGGGCGTAATACCCCATTCTGCTGCATATCGAGTAACACCGAGTTTGACTCCATTGCACCTGAGGACGTCCAGGCTGGTTGTATCATCACTAATTACGAGCGATCCCTCGCCTGGCTACACCTTACTTAATGAGTTTCTCCCCTCATACATCGTACGGGAGGAAATTGCCATGACTACTGCTACCTATTAGTAGCATGTCATGTTTAACATGTGGGTTGAACACCTGCTGAAGCAAATACTGATGTTTACTACACCGAACATGTGAATATCTTAGCTTGTTGAAGCAAATAATATATAGACACGAGCGCAAAACCAAGACCTATCACAATATTCTCTTGGTTCCGATATCACTGGCTTTGTCCTACTATAAAAGGTTTAGTCATCTTGCCTACGAGGCTTACAATACATGAATTACCGTTCAGCGCCGCCTGGCGGTGCGTTGCTTAGTTAGACCGCCGCTCGGTCAAACACAGCTCAGTGTGGCCTTATGCCTAGCGAAAAATACTGCAATCACACCCAGAGTGTGAACGGTGGGTGTGATTGTGAGTCGTTCTTGAGAGGTTAGCCTGCTGGATCTGCTAATGTCTTATTTTACAGCGACATGCTGTGTTCCTGTGTTATCTTTACCATATCTGAGGTATCACTGGGACAATATGCCTGTTTAAACCATCAAATTTGAGCTAAAATACCATAGATTACGATACAGCCACAGAACTTCCCCTGGAGATAATCTAAACAGGTGTCATCATAAATTAATCAAGCTCACAATCCAATGCTACAGTGCGTTGGAGGATGTTGCTATGTTATTGTTTGGACATTTTATACCCAGGGTCTATTGTAGCAACTTCTTGGGATAACAGTGCAGTGTGATTTACGGTCATTGTCCACAATTTGAAATGTTCACACATTTCTCACTCACACCAACACAGATCGATTTGCTATCTCTCACTGCTCCAACACCATTTGCGTCTGATCGATATGTACCAAGAATTTATGGGTTGCTTTCATATATGCCTAGTTAACAAAACGGCCTGTGGGTGCACTCTACCTGGTTACACTGTACTTCATAATTCTCTCCGAGAATACATGGTAGCGGGCTGTGATGCTATATATAGCCCGGCGAGCCTGGATACGGCGTCCTCCGGTTAGTTTGTCTGCATTGTGCGGTGATGGCGGGTTACGGCGCCGCGCGCAGAACACTGCCCGCAGACGTAACGCCGCGTCCCTCTACGTCACGCCTGTTTACACGGCCCGCGAGGTGTCGCCACCGCGCCTTTTAGCGTCCCACTCCCACGTGACCTTGGTACCACGTGACCTGGAAACGCACCTAGCCATTAGCTCACCAGGTGGCGCTCCTCGCAACCGCAGGTCCACATTCCCGCCTCCTGTACTGGAGATCGCCCGGCTGCCAGTGTAACTGCTGCTGATGTTGCTCCTGCGGGGGAGCGCTCATTGCTTACGTCGGGGGGGGGGGGGGCACCAATACTGCAGCATGAATTGCTAATAGCAAGTGGCTCCAGCCCATGGAAATACCGGGGGAATATTGCCCCCTACATGTGGAAATAATCCCACCAAAAAGTCCCCCACACCACCTAACGGAAATATTGCCCTCCCCTGTGGTACATAATGAAGGTTCCCTTTATGTTGCTGCTACTTGTGCTGAGAGAGCAGATTCCGCACTCAGTACACTGGGCCTCTGTGCCCGCCCTTTCCCAGTGCGTTGCAGTCACGACAGGCGCGCGGCGTACGAGCGGCTGGTGAGAGACGCCGACCCGAGCGTCTTAGCCGCCCCGCGTGCCCGGAAGTAGCGTCAGCACGCGGCAGACGATGATAGATCAGCAGACGGCGGCCGGGGCTGCGTGGTGCCGGCCGCGCGCCGCACAGTGGCC
Source organism: Alentia gelatinosa (assembly GCA_950022655.1). Lineage (NCBI taxonomy): Eukaryota > Metazoa > Annelida > Polychaeta > Phyllodocida > Polynoidae > Alentia > Alentia gelatinosa. The sequence continues at coordinate 12,269,080 of OX465587.1, forward strand.
GGGGACGGGGCCGCGGACGGGCCGCAGACGGGCCGGGGACCGGGAGCTGCTCGGACCGGGCGGGCCGGGCTCGGGTCTGTGCCGCGTGCTGCTCACAGAGACCGGGCTGAGCAGTGAGCGGGGAGCAGCAGAGACAGGGTGTGGTCCAGGCGGCAAGGGTGTGGTGGGAAGGAGTGGGCAGGCAGGGTTAAACTGAGGCAGGGGTTAGACAGAAGTAGGGTTAGAGGTGGGAGGCCCAGGGGTGTGTTTAAGGCGGGAGGGGGGGGGGGGGAGGGGGTGCGGCTCTTGAAAGGGTGGATTCTTGCACTTTAAAATCCCTCCCCATAAAATCAGTCTTTGGTGTGTATGATGTATTTTCCCCCTCCTAAGAAAGCACTTTGCTGTACACCATCATAAATTTTTTTTAGATAATAGAAACAATCTCATCTCGAGGGTTCTGCTAGGTATCACATTATCTTAATTCCCAAATACAGTAGAACTTCTTTAAGGAGGCACCATCCGTTACCAGCCAAAGTGTCCTATTAAATGGATTATGCCCCTGAGCGGGGCAAAATCAAACATTTAATGAACGGAATAAATAATTCCATTCCCAGCAGAAGTACCCCCTTAAGCGCGACGTTCCCTTAAGCGAGGTTCTACTGTACATCCTAAAACTAACTGGTAGTCCATTGGGAGATATTGACGGAACCCAGGCTCACCACTGAAAAAACTACAAGAAATGAATCGGAAGGAATTAGCAAATGGAGCGAAAATGCGGTTAAAGTTAAAAGTGGCTGCGGATGAATGTCGTCTGCTACAGAAAGGCGGGTATTCGTTTGTGGCGTCTCATGTATTCAGCCCCGGACAAGGTTCTCCAGAGTCCCGGATGTCGGAACGCTCTCCGTGGACGCTGGTTCCCGTATTGATTTTATCGGCTAGACTTGGCAGCGTCCCAGTCGGCCCTGTATGCCAGGTACCAGCAGAGCCTCTTCACCGCCTCGGGTAACCAGCGAAGTGGTCACGTGGGAGGGTTTGATGATGTGCCTGTATTCCTACTGTCATCCTCGTACCCCTGACTTTACGCCGGCAGTAAAATGCCCCTCATTAGGGTTTCAGAAATGTCAGTTTTGTGGGGTTTATTTTTGTTTGATTACAAAGATTTTTTAAAAAATTTTAACTGCTTATTGTATCTCCTAAGAAGTATTGAGTTATCAGATGTAAACCATGATGTGCATCTATTCATACCAAGTGCCCCTCATGCGTGGATATTAGAGGTAGATAGTGGAGATATATGTAGGATCCCGAAGAATTCTGAGATTTATTTACTATACATCACTAGCATTTCTGAGATTTGGTCCATTGTATCAATTCATTATTATTTTTAGAATCCATTCTGTGATTTCTATGAAAAATAGTCATCTAGCATTATAATCCGCTCAGCCACATAACATAGTTCATAACCTCATTTGATGTAGTTCTTATTTTCACTTCAGAGTACCCTTAATTCCCCAGAAACCGTGTTTGTAACGTCGTTGTCTGTGCATACCTTTAGTTCTAATCCACTCTTTTTATGTTAGATCCCCACTCCAGTCTTGGTCTCTAATCTTACGTTTAGACCAGGAAATGCTGAACTATCATCTAACAACCACAATTTCCTGTTTCCTTACCACCTTTAATTGGCGGAAGGAGGTCCCCGGAAGTGACGTAATGAACATAATGACAGTGTGAATGTCGTCTGCTACTTACAGGTTGCAGAGGTCAGGTTCAATGGGTGGTTTATATGGCTAGCTAATACTTCTGACTCATATAATAGCTATGTAGGTACGGTGAGGTGGGTTGGATGGTGGCACAGTTGTGTAATACTTGCAAGTAATCACTGTTATGTTGCCGTCCTGCTTTATTGAGCGCGGTTCCGTGCTCAGATACATTGCAGTAGCAGTTTAATAACAATATGGGAGAGGCTCGGAGCTTGATTTACAGTCTAGGTTCCTTTGCTATCTCCGCGACAACCCCTACCATTAGTATTGAGGTGCAGGAACCCAGCTTGCGACTTTAACTGATTTGTTGGAGGTCCACTGTACTGCAGATTTCTAGCGGATTATTCGTGTTGATTGGGCTTACTTGCGATATGGCAACTCTGCTAGGAGAGTAATCGTGAGATGTCACTTGGTGCCGACCAAGAAAATGAATCCCCCTTTCCCACTGCTGACATACATTCCAGAAATTTCTCCTAATATGTCTAAAGCTGGGGGACACACCAAGCGAAAAGGGCAGCGATTTCTAGTATTGCCGACACTAAGTGTATGAGCTATTATTTATATTGTTATTCATATTTCCCCTGATTATTGCTTCTAATACGCTAAATTATCGGTGGGAGATATTAATCTGAAATAATTTTTCACATACGTGCCATTTTGTGTTGGCAATTCCGGAGATCGCTGCCTTGACTCGCTTGGTGTGTCTCCGGCTTTAAATGCAGTTAAAACAACATAAGATATCTAGTAAGTAGGAGATGAATATACTTTACTTGTGAATTGTTTAGTTATAGCTGCGAAAATTGGTGTAATACCTACAAATTATAAGTGCCTGGGACAAATCTGTCACTATATGCAAATGAGTGTAGTAGAATTTTCCATCTCATTATCAATCATCTCATTGTATCGTGATAACAACTATGTGTATCATTGCTGAGATATATACCGGCCTATGGTTGTATGAAAATCTATGCTGAGCTGATTGTTATTCAAGAGGGCCCGGGTGGAAGCACGGCAGTGTTGCCGAACCCGGCGATACAAATGTACGATGCATTATACCTGATAGAATTTGATGATAAAAAAAGAGAAGAAATAGATGGTTCAAGAGTGTGGAATACTTTATGACAGGTTATTAAGGATACCCTTGGGAATGGAAATAACAGCTCCTAGTTGAATGGTGACTTTGTATATGGTAGAAGGATCTATATTAGACGTATGGTAATATGGCTCTGACCTATAGTTTAGGATTACCATGTATGTAGTGATATGATAAACATGTATATCATAAGTGGGTAACATGATAGAACTAGATTGTGTATGGCAGAGGGAAATATCTATACTGAGATTGTGATGACACATGAAGCAGCAACGTGAAGCAGCATATTTCCCCCACGCTGAATCTCGATGACGAGAGAGCGAACGAAGAATTTGATACAATGAAGCAGCAGCTTATCGTTCATTTGTAAGACCATTCACATGCATATCACTGGGTAAACAGATACTAATATCCATTATAAGGGACGAGTACCCAAACTCCCAATTAAGATCGCAAACAGACAGAGCTACAGTCCTGACACCAAGGATGTAATGGGAGAAAGCCTGTCGAACAAGGACCGCCCCAAATCCCTTGGGGATCTATCAAATGAGGAGAGCCCCCTTAAAACGCAGCCACCATGTTATTACACTAAGGTTCATTACCATGTGTGCAGTAAGATCCCTCCTTTCTGTGCTCCCATGATCGTATTATGAGTCCCATCTGTTTTAGGTATCAGAGAATGTCAGTCTTTTATGACAGACTCGGATCGTGCATGATTTGATGCCTTCTCACAGCGTTACGGTGTACTTGAAAGGAGACCCCTGTATTGCTGTGCTCGTATTGATCTCAGCTATATGAGTGGTGCAGTGTCTCTGACATATCATAGGCGTAACCTCCCCCCCCCCCCCCCCCACCCCCTCCCATGACTTCTGCTAAGTCCCACGCTTATACACATGTACTGTAAGTACGCACTGTTTCGCCATATAACGTAAAAATAGCGTACGGAACACTGTTCCGTACGGCAAATTACGGAACACTGTTCCGTACGCGTCAACTAAAATATTACTAGTTGTTTGGCCAAACTAATTTAATTATTTTATTGATTTCCGGTATGTAGTAAATATAAAATGACCCACCTTACTTGTACAAGCTACAAAACGAGATGATTATTTGCGTTTCGTACAGAACGAGGTATTTACCATCTCGTTTTGTAGCTTGTACAGCATGGTCAGGTCGTTCCGTATAATTACTGTGGTCGAACATCTACAGATACTGCCCGCTGCGAGGGCAGTAATAGTGTTCGCGACCTAGGGTCGTAGTGAACGACCACTAACATATCAGGTATATAATAGATATATAGAGAGAGAGAGATTATCAGGTATAAAATAAGGTATCGCCCACAGTAAGTACATTTCCTTATAATACTTCCTGCAAGGCACAGTATCTCGGCCTCTTTCTGAGTGTTTAACACACCCATTTTTATTGCCCTACCGATGTTCGTCGGTCATTGCTCACATGTGTGATATGACTGACTCTGTCTGCAGTAAGGCTGGTAGCGCACCCTTTGCTATCAGCTGGGTATCTATTCAAGAATATTGTGCATTCAAGATAATGCAAACCATCTGTTCTGACCATCAGATCAATCACTCGGGGTGAATGTCAATGTCTTCTCGGCGTAACGGGCATGACACTTCTTCCAAGGCATAGTAGCTTAGCCTCTCTATAACAGAACACCTCTTTATCGGTACAGTATCTAACTCTCTTTCGGTAATTTAGACATGTAGCCCATCACTTACACCTGGGAGTATAGAGTCTATACTCGTTGCTTACTCTTGAGAGTGTCCTGTATAGCAGAACCCTCTCCCTCTTCTCCGACATGTGGGTGTGTGTTTGTCAGCGCCAGAGTGGGGAGGTGTGCCACTAGCAGTGTTCGTTTATGAATGCATGTCAGCGACAGAGTGGAGAGGTGTACCGCTGTCTCTGTATCTGTGTCTGTGGCAGGGTGAGAGGTGTACCGCTGGCTGTATCAGTCTCTGTGGCAGGGTGAGGTGTATCGCTGCCTGTATCAGTGTCTGTGGCAGGGTGAGAGGTGTACCGCTGTCTCTGTATCTGTGTCTGTGGCAGGGTGAGAGGTGTACCGCTGCCTGTATCTGTGTCTGTGTCAGGGTGAGAGGTGTATCGCTGTCTGTGTCTGTGGCAGGGTGAGAGGTATACCGCTGTCTGTATCTGTGTCTGGCAGGGTGAAAGGTGTACCGCTGTCTGTATCTGTGTCTGGCAGGGTGAGAGGTGTACCGCTGGCTGTATCAGTGTCTGTGGCAGGGTGAGAGGTGTACCGCTGTCTGTGTCTGTGTCAGGGTGAGAGGTGTACCGCTGTCTGTGTCTGTGTCAGGGTGAGAGGTGTATCGCTGTCTGTGTCTGTGGCAGGGTGAGAGGTATACCGCTGTCTGTATCTGTGTCTGGCAGGGTGAAAGGTGTACCGCTGTCTGTATCTGTGTCTGGCAGGGTGAGAGGTGTACCGCTGGCTGTATCAGTCTCTGTGGCAGGGTGAGAGGTGTACCTCTGTCTGTATCTGTGTCTGTGGCAGGGTGAGAGGTGTACCGCTGGCTGTATCTGTGTCTGTGGCAGGGTGAGGTGTACCGCTGTCTGTATTTGTGTCTGTGGCAGGGTGAGAGGTGTACCGCTGTCTGTATCTGTGTCTGTGGCAGGGTGAGTTGTACCGCTGGCTGTATCTGTGTCTGTGGCAAGGTGAGGTGTACTGCTGGCTGTATCTGTGTCTGTGGCAGGGTGAGGTGTATCGCTGTCTGTGTCTGTGGCAGGGTGAGGTGTATCGCTGTATCTGTGTCTGTGACAGGGTGAGGTCTATCGCTGTCTGTGTCTGTGGCAGGGTGAGGTATATATCTGTATCTGTGTCTGTGGCAGGGTGAGGTGTACCGCTGTCTGTGTCTGTGGCAGGGTGAGGTGTACCTCTGTCTGTATCTGTGTCTGTGGCAGGGTGAGAGGTGTACTGCTATCTGTATCTGTGTCTGTGGCAGGGTGAGGTCTATCGCTGTCTCTGTCTGTGGCAGGGTGAGAGGTATACCGCTGGCTGTATCTGTGTCTGTGGCAGGGTGAGGTGTACCGCTGGCTGTATCTGTGTCTGTGGCAGGGTGAGAGGTGTACCGCTGGCTGTATCTGTGTCTGTGGCAGGGTGAGGTGTACCGCTGTCTGTATTTGTGTCTGTGGCAGGGTGAGAGGTGTACCGCTGTCTGTATCTGTGTCTGTGGCAGGGTGAGTTGTACCGCTGGCTGTATCTGTGTCTGTGGCAAGGTGAGGTGTACTGCTGGCTGTATCTGTGTCTGTGGCAGGGTGAGGTGTATCGCTGTCTTTGTCTGTGGCAGGGTGAGGTGTATCGCTGTATCTGTGTCTGTGGCAGGGTGAGGTCTATCGCTGTCTGTGTCTGTGGCAGGGTGAGGTATATATCTGTATCTGTGTCTGTGGCAGGGTGAGGTGTACCGCTGTCTGTGTCTGTGGCAGGGTGAGGTGTACCTCTGTCTGTATCTGTGTCTGTGGCAGGGTGAGAGGTGTACTGCTATCTGTATCTGTGTCTGTGGCAGGGTGAGGTCTATCGCTGTCTCTGTCTGTGGCAGGGTGAGAGGTGTACCGCTGGCTGTATCTGTGTCTGTGGCAGGGTGAGGTGTACCGCTGGCTGTATCTGTGTCTGTGGCAGGGTGAGGTGTACCGCTGGCTGTATCTGTGTCTGTGGCAGGGTGAGGTGTATCGCTGTCTGTGTCTGTGGCAGGGTGAGAGGTGTATCGCTGTATCTGTATCAGTCTCTGTGGCAGGGTGAGAGGTGTACCGCTGGCTGTATTTGTGTCTGTGGCAGGGTGAGAGGTGTACCGCTGTCTGTATCTGTGTCTGGCAGGGTGAGAGGTGTACCGCTGTCTGTATCTGTGTCTGGCAGGGTGAGAGGTGTACCGCTGCCTGTATCAGTGTCTGTGGCAGGGTGAGAGGTGTACCGCTGCCTGTATCAGTGTCTGTGGCAGGGTGAGAGGTGTATCGCTGGCTGTATCTGTGTCTGTGGTAGGGTGAGGTGTACCGCTGGCTGTATCTGTGTCTGTGGCAGGGTGAGGTGTACCGCTGGCTGTATCTGTGTCTGTGGCAGGGTGAGGTGTACCGCTGGCTGTATCTGTGTCTGTGGCAGGGTGAGGTGTATCGCTGTCTGTGTCTGTGGCAGGGTGAGAGGTGTATCGCTGTATCTGTATCAGTCTCTGTGGCAGGGTGAGAGGTGTACCGCTGGCTGTATTTGTGTCTGTGGCAGGGTGAGAGGTGTACCGCTGTCTGTATCTGTGTCTGGCAGGGTGAGAGGTGTACCGCTGCCTGTATCAGTGTCTGTGGCAGGGTGAGAGGTGTATCGCTGTCTGTATCTGTGTCTGGCAGGGTGAGAGGTGTACCGCTGGCTGTATCTGTGTCTGTGGCAGGGTGAGAGGTGTACCGCTGGCTGTATCAGTCTCTGTGGCAGGGTGAGAGGTGTACCGCTGGCTGTATCTGTGTCTGGCAGGGTGAGAGGTGTACCGCTGCCTGTATCAGTGTCTGTGGCAGGGTGAGAGGTGTACCGCTGGCTGTATCTGTGTCTGGCAGGGTGAGAGGTGTACCGCTGGCTGTATCTGTGTCTGTGGCAGGGTGAGAGGTGTACCGCTGGCTGTATCAGTCTCTGTGGCAGGGTGAGAGGTGTACCGCTGGCTGTATCTGTGTCTGGCAGGGTGAGAGGTGTACCGCTGTCTGTATCTGTGTCTGGCAGGGTGAGAGGTGTACCGCTGGCTGTATCAGTCTCTGTGGCAGGGTGAGAGGTGTACCGCTGGCTGTATCAATGACAGGGCCGGCTCCCCGCGTGTGAGTAGTGCAGGGAAAGCCGACTGCGGCGCAGGATTGTGAATGAGCTGACAGCCACAGAGTGACGTCACTGCGGGGAGTGTGTGCGTCTCGTCGACACGAGTATCATCAGCGTAATAACCCCCACCAAGACTCCATCACTCAACGTGTCAGACACTCACAGCGCTACACACTCACTAGCACTCAGTCAGTCACAGTGCTACACACTCACCAGCACTCAATCACTCACAGTGCTACACACTCATTACAATGGGCAGTATACGTGTAACAGTTTAACTCCCCAGTCAGACAAACAGTGAAGTGTCAATCCCACACGGCGTGTTTCACGTATGGACAGTTTACCACTCACTGTTACATTCAAACAGTGATGGCGATTTTCCACTTTCACATGGAAATCCTTGTTTTTATTTACAATATATAAAGTTATTTTTCTTGTATAAAGCAAAAATATAGTATACCTCGATCCGCATTGAAACCAATAAGTTCGTGAGTTAAACCTGTCCAGAGATACTCAGTCCTATTCAAAGGCCAACTTTGATGTATTTCTTGGTCTCTCTGAGGCAGTAAATTCCACATGGAACATGATATCCACTATTTCTCCTGACCCCAGCTAAGATCCCTGCACATAGAAGGTTGGCCTTTATCAGTGTGACAGTGACAGTGTCAGTCATGCACAGTTTGATTCACGAATACGGTCTCACACAGCGCCAATTGTTTACTCCATGACAAACGTACTCCGTCAGTCGCACACATTATTTACTCACCTATAAGAAAGTCCGCATTGAAAACATATTTTCCTCATACACGACTACCTATTTCTGTGGAGCAGCTTTTGTTTCTGTTAGATATGTACATGGCAGAGGAAGAACATTTAAGAGTTGTTTTGGCACATTCTGGTTACAATTAAGTAGTTTGACGTCGTACAATATCACTGTAATATCCATCATACATTGCTGGCTGATTTTATTTCCCTGCGTTGTTTTATTAAACCACTTTCTACTCTTTATTAGTAGAGTAAGTCACGGCTATAGTGTAGGGATATATGCCTATGTCATACCACAGTTGAGTATGGTGTGTTGCAAATACACTCACGGCAGATTCTCAGTCCCTCTGTGTTATATATGTAATGCTGAATCTAAGCTTGGAGAGTGATGAAAGTAGTCCACCGACAGACGTGCTAACTCTGGCAGTTACTGCACATTACGATAACGAACCGAGATAAATCTGATGATTCTCGGATTAATTTGAGTAATTTGGGCGCGTAATGGATACACTAATCAGTGGTTCTGTGTACATAAGGTCGGATACAGCTAGGTGTTGCTGACATAATGCTCTCGTTAGCCTACTCGCTGCTCGTGTATTACTCCGTGTTAACACCTCGGTATACCCAACCGTCCGTACACAGAACCAATGATTACTGTGTGAATAACATGTAATCAGCACCTTCAGTGTCGGTGTCACTCTCACCGAGTGTCAGTGTGGGTAAGTATGTCAGTTATAAAGGGAATGCTGGGCACAATGCCTGTCACGATAGAGTACCACATTAGTGTAGGATGCATAATGACATAGTGTCATTTTGAATTACCTTACACTATGTGGACTGCCTCGTCTTTCTCACAGTACCTGGTGCTGTTGTTTGAGTTAGACACTCTGTTTTATGAACATTCGGGCTTAGGAACAATCGGCCTTAGAAAAACGCAGTCTTAAGAACACTGGGCCTAAAGAACACTGGGCCTTAAGAACACTGGCCTTAGGAACACCCAAACTTAGGAACACTAAGCATTAAGAACACTCAGTCTTAGGAACATTCGGCCTTAGGAACCCTCACCCTTATGAACATTCGGTCTTAGGAGCACCTGTCCTTAGGAACATTCGGTCTTAGGAACACTCACCCTGATGAACATTCGGTCGTAGGAACACTCTCCCTTATGAACATTCGGCCTTAGGAACACTCGCCCTTAGGAATATTCGGTCTTAGGAACACTCGTCCTTAGGAACATTCGGTCTTAGGAACACTCGCCCTTAGGAACATTCGGTCTTAGGAACACTCGCCCTTATGAACATTCAGTCTTAGGAACACTCACCCTTATGAACATTCGGTCTTAGGAACACTTGCCCTTAGGAACATTCGGTCTTAGGAGCACCTGTCCATAGGAACATTCAGCACTCAATATTAGTAACACTCGTCCTTAGGAACACTCGGCCTCAGGAACACTCGGCCTTAGGAACACCCGGTCTTAGGAACACTCAGCTTTAGGAACACTCGGTGTTATTTACACCAGAGTGCCAGTTGAAGTTCTCACCACTGTCGCTCCTCTCGCCTACCGCTAAACAAGACCATCGAGAGAGATCTGACGTAGACCCCCTTAAAAAACAACAAGAAGAAAGCACTTTCCGTTGCCATGGGAACCCCAGGTACTAATGGCGGCGGTCACGTGACGCGCACCTGTAATTGCCCGCCTTTAGCCGTGGCTGGCAGGGGGCGCTGTGGGTGGCGTTTCGGTCACGTGACTAACGGAAACCGCGCGAGATTTGGCGAGACATACTGACGCCCGAGAGACGCTGCGTTACACTGGTGGATGTCGTCCGTCTACTGAGTGATTTATACGGAACTGTGGGTTCCTGAATTAGCCTTTATCAGTCTGCAGTGTATAGTCGACGACTCGCTTAACGTCACTGTGTGCAGGAGGTGGGGTGACTGTGGTATGATACGCTCAGGCAGTGAGTGGACAGACTGCTCCTTGTGGGTCATCCTCGTCGGCCGTCCCTCCGTCCCACCCACCAGGGCAGTACGCAGCGCTCCTCGCCGACACGAGAACATTTTATTTTTATAATCTCAATCGGGACAACAAGAAAAAGTGATTAAACGAGGTTTGCTTGCTGCTGGTCGAAACCATGGTGACATTTCAAGTCTTCCTCATTAAGGCCGGGCGTGCCGGGCCATGAGGACCAGTCGTGACCGTGCGCCGGTCGTCGGGCGGCGTACGCCGGTCTTCGGGCGGCGTACGCCGGTCTTCGGGCGGCGTGCGACGGGCCATGGCTGACAGTCGTGACCGTGCGCCGGGGCGGCGTGCGCCATGCGCCGGGCGGCGTGCGCCGGGCGGCGTGCGCCATGCAGTGGGCGGCGTGCGCCGGGTGGCCCGTCTATTAGAGGCGGGTCACATTGATTCTTCACGTTAGATAGACGGCCACAGGTGCCTGACCTGAAGAGACTGGGCTCAATGCACTGGTATAATACAGATATGGCATTGTAACCTGTCATAGGTTATAGGTGCTCACATATTGAGCTATAATGTCTGAATAGGGCTTTTGATATTGAAGCATAGGTACTTTCCTATGGTCATAGGGCCATCTACCTTCAACTATAGTCACTTATATAGGATACTAGGGCTATTGACATGCAATTATAGTTACATGGCTTTTTATTGACTTAAGCCCATAAGACAGCGACATTTTCCACAAATTCTCCCCGATCCGATCACCGATTATAATCGGGAACAAGAATGTCGCTGTCTTATACCCTTTGCCGATCACACATCTCCACTTTATGACCTTGTACAGCGACCCGATTGAGATCAAAGAGAGCCGCCAGGAGCCGAGCCGGGGTGAGCCACGGGCCGCTGGTGTGGATTCATAGAAAATAATTCATATTTGATAACTTTGGATCTAATTAAGATATTCGGAAACAATTTTCAGATTCATTATCACCTCTGTATCCCCTACAAAACGGTATAAGGCACTTGTAAATCGGACTAGGGGATAGGTAGCATCGATGTTCAAATGGCATTCTCAGAATCGGGAACAGTAGGTGGAGTGCGTACAGCGACACGATTATGGTCGGGCAGAGTCGGTCATTACCCCCCACGCTAGTGATGCCCGACCCGATTAAAATCGGGTCTGTAAAGTGCATACAGCGACCCGATTCTGACCGACCCGACGGATTCGTCGGGCAAAGGCGTGATCGGGCACAATGGTCGGGTCGCTGTCTTATAGACTTTATAAATACAAGGCTATAGGTGTAAGCTATTGCACATGAACCGTAGCTACAGAAATGTGGATATGAAGCTTTTAGCATTGAACAATAGGTACGGAATTATGACCGACCTCTGAGACACAATTTCACATTTTCTTTAAACGCATTGACAGCATTCAAAACATCCCAAGTGATTAAAATTAAACTCTTATTGATGTGTTTGAATGAAATCAGATGAAATTCTTTAATTGGCTAGCCTTGCCTTGTTAGCTACATCTTTCACCAGGGTTTGATACTGGAGGTATGAGCGGCCGCCAACGACGTCATACCTGTCTTAGAGTGACGACTCATCATCACCTGCAAACATTGACACCCCGAGCAGCTCCTCGGTGAAAAGGAGCAGCTCCTGGTCTGGTGCTAGGTGTCCATGTCTATAAATAGCTTGGTACCGCCATCCGTGTTCATCTTTGTGGGCTATAAATAGACCGGTGTCAATCGGGGTCTCCAGGTTTTGTGCTCAGTACAATTCCCCGCTTAACGCCAGGGCCGCACCACTCTGCTCCTAGTTTGAGTCTTCAGTACAAGTGAATGCTCACTTACCTGCACTCTACTACAGCCTTTACTGGGCTATCAAAAGAAATGACTGCTCCTCTACTTGCAGTCTCCTACAGCCGTAGCATGGGCCATCAACAGAAATGAATGCTCCCCTATATGTAATCCGCTACAGCCTTAATTACTTTAATGCTCAAGACCTCTGTATTTAAGATGTTTTTGTCAGCTCTGACAATTGCTGCCAGGAGATTGCTAACCAACAGTGGTTCTAAGCATAACAGGAAGTTTCATTTTCAAGGTAGAATCAGTTGTAATAGGAACGCTCTAGCCATGTCATAAAACTGCAGCCGTTTTCTAGACCACCAATACAAATGGCTCTACTACAGCTTTACGTGGGCCCTCAACACAAATGATTGGTCCCCTACCTGCAATCTACTACCGCCTTATGTGGGCCATCAACACAATTGACTACTCCAATACCTGCAATCTACTTCGCTTTGGCCATCAATACAAATGATTGCTCCCCTACCTGCAGCCCACTATAGTCGCAGCATGGGCCATCAATATTAGTATACGCAGTGTCGAATATTACGGGCGCAATCTTTGGCATGAGTTACCTCCAGCAACCAGTACTGCCTCCAGTTACAAGAATGACTGCCTCTTTTAAAGAGTTGTCACTGTAATGTCACGAGTCGAAGACGAGTGACATTACAGAGCTAACAAAATGCGTGACATAAATAAACTCAGACTCAAACTCGTGACTTCTCTTGATAGCATAACACAACATTTATGACACCTATTATTAATATTGTTTGAATACTATGTGCTAGAACTATTGTCAATGAACAGTGATCTTTTTAAAACGAAGGACTGGCAAAATCAATTTACTCAGAAGACAGGTTCACAGAGGCTCGTGTGGTTCTTGGACATAGAAGGAGTGTTGGGTTCAGATATCGCTGTTTTAATCTACAGCACACTGTGATATGTCGAGATGATGCCCATATAAGTATCAGTACATGGAGTATGTGAATGGAGATTGTTGCGCTCACGTACGGAGATTGACATGTACTGGTAAGAAGGTGCGAGGTACGCGTACGATGTCCACCATGTAGCACAGTGTTCTGGTACAAAGGTGTACATTGTATAGTGTAGAGAGCTGGCGTAGAAACCACAGATAAGAAGAGAATATCCTGAGGTATTTATGTTTGTATTTTTTTTTGTGATAAGGATATGTAGACACCAATATGGGGCAGTGTAGATTTCTGATTTGAAAATACAAATATATGCAGGACTAAGTACAGGTAGAGAGGTTATAGTGGAACACAGGTATGTAAAGTCTCAGCTGTATTTAATCGACTGGGCGCAGGTATGGTATTGCTGCTCCAGTCACTGCAGGTTGGGTGTACAGGTATGCAGTGGCAGACCGTCACCCCGCCCTCCCCACCTCACCCGGGGGATCGTGCGCCCAGACCCGCTTACACCGTTGCCTGGTAACGCGCACAGGACGCTCTTCCCCGCTGGCCATCCCGCAGCCTGCTACCTGCAGTTGCCATGGTAACTAAATGTGATCGGCGAGCGGCGATGTCACCAGGAAGAAGGTGGTGGCCATCACTGTCCGTCCGCCGTCCCCTCCTCCGTCTACGCCGCGTGTCCACCGCCCGCCTGCCCGGACCAGACCTCTGGTCGCCGCCACCCGGACCGTCTTCTCGGTGCTCTGCGTCCGTCCTGCGTCCGTCCCGCTTCCCTCCAACCTCTGTCCTGCATCCTTCCAATGTCCATCCCATGTCTGTCCTGCGTCCTTCCAATGTCCATCCCAGCACTGTCCTGCGTCCCTCCCATGACTGTCCTGCGTCCATCCCATGTCTGTCCTGCGTTCCTCCCATGACTGTCCTGCGTCCATCCCATGTCTGTCCTGCGTCCCTCCCATGTCTGTCCTGCGTTCCTCCCATGACTGTCCTGCGTCCCTCCCATGACTGTCCTGCGTCCATCCCATGTCTGTCCTGCGTCCCTCCCATGACTGTCCTGCGTCTGCCCAGCGTCTGTTCGGCATTCTTCCGATGTCCATCCTGTGTCTTGAGCGTCCCTTCGATATCCGCCCTGCGTCTGTTTAGCGTCTGTCCTGCGTCTATCCCGCGTCTGTACTGTATCTGTCGAACCGCAGGTCTCTCCCCCCACTTTCCTTTTTCGGCCGCGAGGCCTATTGTTGAGCTCGCTGTATATATATCTGGTGACTAGCTTTGGATGGGGCAGAGTTTAACGCCATTAAATAACATGAAATTGATAGTTCCCTCAAAAGTCCAGTCCCTCCTCGCCATCTTAGCATCCTATCCGCCCTACATTGCCGTGCCTCTTTTATCCGGTCCTTCCTTATTCTACCCTGCCTTGCTCTTAACTGTCTCTTCTTCCTTCGCTCTGTCATTGTCCCTGTCGTATTCTCTTCTCAGCCTGTGCATACACAGTCCTGCCCTTTCCTCTTATCTGCATTGATTCTCTAGACTTATCTTGTCCTTCCCTCGTATGGTGTCTCATTTAACCACCCTTACTTTACATCTGTTCTGCTTTCAATACTCTTCCGTCATACCCCATGCCCTACTCGACCTCTGACTTGGCCCCGATGCCTAGTCATAAGAACAGGTCTGATGTCCAACGTTGATGAATAATAAATCCTACATGGTCTACATCGTATGTGTAACATCTACTTCAGATCCCACAATGTGTCAATCATGTATATAGAGTTGTATCAATACTGTAAACATTACACTACAGTGATGTGGGAAGTAGAACAACTCATCTCGATGTAGGGGTGAGATATCTAACCGAACCTTCCTTGTGGGATAAAACCAGGGAGAAAAGCTGAACCTTGAGGTAGTCCCTCATATAACTACAGGGTCACCTCACTCTACCATCTGAGACGATTTTTGCTGAGATAGAAGATTTCCATTTTTTCATGGAAATCGACGTTTTCATTATCAGTATAGGAAATTATTGTCCCTTGTGTAAAACAGAGATAAGTCTTGTTCAGAACAATAAAACAGTGCTTTGTACCTCAACACAGACCTTCAGCCCCACACCTTGCTCATCTACGAGTGTCACAGAGTTGACACGCAGATGATAAAGGGCCAAGTTTTTGCAGCAGGCTCAGAGTCTATATTATCTCTCCAACCTCTAACATTTAGGCAGCGTATCTAAGCGTTTACCACGCTCAATAAATAATACATTCTCTGCATAGTGGGGATAATAATATCTTCACACTTCACTTTGCGTCAATTATGTCTACATCGCGATGTCAGTTGTAGCTACCTCGCTCTCTATTATGTGTGAAGAATGTTAAATGGTACCAGACTGTGGATAAACTGTACAACATGCTATAAATAGTATCCATCATGCTCATTCAGGTGTGATATCTGAGAAATGTATTCATTACATTCATCGACTGACGAAACACTTTTATCGCCTGTTTTTCAGTCGGTGAAGAAGCTGGAGAAGGTACGGAAGAAGGCCGAGGTCGTGAGTGAAACCCCAGACTTGTCGGACAAGGAAAAGTGGAACCAGATCAGACAGTAAGTAACCCCAGTAGAAACAACTCGGCAAATTTAGTAAGAGTTGTTGTCAGGAAAATACATTTGCTGACCAATAGGACCAGCAGAGATGATTCAGGGATGCCAGTTGCAGCTTTCGTAGATGTATCAGAAGTAGGGTGCCGTTAGTGATCTGCTGATGCAGAATGGTGACACCGTCAACCTGTGTGAAGGCAGATTAGGATGCAGAGATCTCTTCTACCCAACTATTCACATGGATGCCAGTTTTCCGTCTTTTAGTTTTTTTAAGAGTATCATCGTATTACAAATATTAGAGTTAAAATGACGAGGGATAATCTATAGACTGCATTTAAAGGTGTCTTTCTGATAAACACAGGAATCAAGGAGTTGGGCTAATACTATGGCACACTTTAAAGCACGTTTCATTTGTTTGATAGTAATGTAAAAGAACAAATAGCAGTAGAAATTGGAATGTGAAGATGATTCTCTGGCTTTAATACACTGATACTATCACCGACTTCGCTAAACCTGAGGATGTAAACCAGGTAGTGCTTTTAAGCCTGGCCCGTTATATAAATACTATACTTCCATTGTGAGTTTGATGTGACTGGGCAGGGTGCCTTGTCTTTGGCTTGCAGCACACACTTCCGTGAGGCAGCTATCTAAAGTTAGGCAGAGAGATCCGACAGCACAAACAGGCTCATCCCGAGTTTCTCTAGTCTTGCTTTTCTTCTGCCTAGACAACAAAACTTCAAGTAACTTCCATACAGGACCTCAGCATTCCCTCTGTGTATACATGATACTTTCATATGATTATTTCCGTCCCATTTCAGAATCTACAGTAAAGCTGGGCTGCTCAAGGCAAAGAAGACGAACGTAGCCTACGTGGTTGCTAAGAGAGGAACCGGAAAGAGGGTGCGGCGTCCGGCTGGCGTCTCGGGTCGCTTCAAGGTCGTAGATCCCCGGATGAAGAAGGACGATCGCGCCCGCAAGAAGGAAGAGAAAGCAAATCGCGGCAAGAAGGCTAAAAAGGGCGGGAACGCGAAACAAAAAGGCGGCAATCAGGGCCGGGGAAGGGGGCGGTGAGCATGCGCATCGTTATCAGCGGAAAGGGCGGGAAACGGGAGGGATTTAAAATCGGAGAGAAGTATGAGATGATGTATAAGTAAGGCAAGTTACTTTGCGCCTTATTTTAGTCCTTTTTCTGTGACTGTTTGAGATTTATTCCAGTCAGAATTATTTTATTTTGACTTCTGTGGGGACCTAAATGTGTCCTTTGTTCTCTGTTAATTGAAGATAATGGACACGTTGCACAGTATGTTTAAAAATATCCCCACAAAAAGTAAACCATGAGTGTATGACTTTGTGACGGCATTATCTAGTGTCGGAGATTATCTGTATCGAACTTCCGTATACATGAATACGCCGAAGAAATAAATATAAGAACACATCATCCAATTCTCATTCTCATTGTGTCACCATATCATCCTCAGGGCATTCATCTAAAGTGTCATCTACAATCATACTCTTCATTTACCTCAGTTTTGTAAATGATAATTGTCAATAATAATAATTCAATTGAATAAAATTGTCCATACAGCAATCTATGTGTCTGTTGTTCAGTGCTCCAACGTTTAAAACCCGTGTAAGGGGTCACCCTCCGTTCCTAGCAACTAAGCATAATTGTCCCAAAACGCGGGGTGAAATCAAACGTAAAGAGGGAACCATTCTGATCAAATGTTCCCCCTACACTGGGTTTTCTTTTAGGCGGTGTTCTAATACATATATTCTCCCTGTTTTCAGAGACGAAATCAATGTAATTAAGGGTAGATACTTGATTAGAATGTTAGAGCAAGCAGTGTCAAAATGTTACTTTGACATTTGAGTTTCACTTTCCGGTCCGGTGACTGGTGCCATCAGAGCATGTCCACTTCCAAGTAGCATCCTCTCGTGTAATGTAGCAATATCCAGAACTAACAAGATTATTTCCCAATGTTAAATCCATGCATTGAAAAATATGCCTGGGGAGTCCGAGTTTCTATGGGTGGGCGTTGTGTTCTCAATTTGACTTCTTTGGTGTTTTCATGGGCACCCCATAAATTTTGTTCTTAATTTAAGTGGCTGAAATATAGTAACTGAGTCTACTAAGACTACCGACGTAGTGGCCACTATGAGGGTGGTTGTGGCCCACTAGATTTTAGGTCAACTCACGACTGTAGAACCGTCCCAAGGCGCCATAAATATCAGGGTGAAGGTCGTGGTTTGCTCCGAATGCAGTCATTGGCTACTCGGTCTACTCTATTCCTTATATGGTAGTTAATACAGGGGGACAACTCCATGCAGCTACAAGGTATTGTCCACGAGACTGGATGCTAACTATGGTCGACTTCTAGTCTATTCAAATTTAAAAAAATTAAGTTTCATTGCACAAGGAGAATCATAGTAATATGTACTAATCACACAAGGTAACCGGCAGGAACATTCCTACGCGACGTAGCCTTGACGTTGTGGCCGTTTTAATTTACTTCATGACCTATTTGCCTTATTTGGGCGAATTTGAAGGGAACTTGATATCCGGCTTGCCATAGCTCGGTATTTTGAAATGACGTCAGTGTAAGGAGAGTGAGGTGAGAGGAGAGCATGGCCAAACCTGAATATAGACACCGGGCCCTGGTTATCATAATGAAGGTCACCGTTTCATTTCTGTCCATGGCCAATGTGTGTGATGAGTGCTTACACTAGTCAGTGAAGTCGCAATAATTGGGTGGTTTAAAAACGTTTTTCTGGGCTAGTGTTAACGCCCACATTGCTTGGTTTGGACTGTTTCATTCCTGGATATGGTCAGCGTGTGTGAGGAGTGCTTACAAGAATCGCAATAATTGGGCCCGGGTGGAAGAACGGCTTTACTGTCGAACTCGGCGATTATATCCATGATACTTCCCTCAATAAAAATTGAAAAAGGAAGAAATTTAGCGTTTAACAAAACATGTTTTTCTGGGTGAGTGGCAACGCCCATATTTCTAGATTTGGAGGATTTATATGCTGTACATTACCAATGTGTGTTAATAGTGCTTACAATAGTCAGTGAGGTTGTCATAATTGATAGTGATAGACGTTTTTTTGGGTGATTATCAACGCCCACATTGCCTGATATGTTGTTTTATTTCCTGGTCTACCAAATTCTTTCCATGTGTTCCGGAACAAAGTGGCCAATGGAAAACATGTCATTCTCCCACTTCTACACCTGGGGTAGTCCCAGAGATAAGTGACTTTTCAAATGTTTCTTGGAGCTGGTGCTACACACCAAAGACATAAACAAAATTTATACTAATGTCTCGGATCATTTGAATGGATTGTTTCCCACGAGCCGTTTTCCTCTTCATTTCGTTAAGATCTCGGCGGTTTGTTTGGATAGTTTAACATCCACTTTGTTCAATCACACTTAGTTTGGTTCACTTTACATTTGCATATCCTGATGGAATAACGGGATATGCTTCCTGGTTGACCCAGGCATCTCCCTTCAGGGTTATATCCCTAAAGCCGGGGACACACGAAGTGAGAAACACTGCAATGTCTGGAATCTCCAACAAAATATGACGTGTATGCGAGATATCATTACCTCTCTCATTGATAAGCTAGCCTCCCAGAAGCAATAATCAGTAGAAATATGAAGTAATGGCTCACATACACTCCAAATCTTTGTTGGAGATTCTTCCAGAGTTCATTTCATCAGAGTATTAATAATTCTCTTCGCATTGGGGCCAGAAAAAAAGAAAGGAAATATTTTATATGTAGGAGATGACCTAACTGTATTTCTTTTTGTTTCTTGCATGTAATTTGCTGCCTCAGAGAATGATAAAACGTGGTAAACGCACCGGTGTCGTTCTGTGTGGATTGAGGTTCAAACCACTTATTGGTGTTAATGAGGCTCGATGATCTTAGTTTTATATGAGGTAAAGCTTACTAACATCTCTTTTTTTTTCAGGGATATCATCTGGGGTCACGAAAAAAAGAATTTACAGCTGAGTCCCAATTCATTCTCTTTGTTTTTACACAGTAAAAACAATTAGAAATTGAAAACGAAAACAGATTTCTTTGGAAAATGGGAAAACTGCCATCTATGTTGTGGCAACTTCAGATTTCAGGATACTATTTTTTTCTTATGACATATATTGACATGATTATGCTGCTGGGTTGTCGCCACTGCATCACAGGCTGAACCATATAAAGTTCAAACCGTCGTAAATCATAAAAGTGATGTTAGTCATGCATAAGTGATTTCAAACAGGTTTGCTTAAAATCTCGAAGCAGGGATGTAATTGATTATCATTTAGTTGGTGTTTTCATTTTCGGTTGGCACGACACTTAATATTGACATTTACAGCATTCCTGCAAACAAGTTTTAATGGTAATACTGAATATTTGATATATTAATGCAAAATATATTTACTAAAAACCAATCTCAAGTTATATTTTGAACCTATTTTCATGTAACTATTGCAAATTTTCAACATTAACCCTGATGAGGTTTTCTTGGGATGAAACAAGAAAGCTAAAATTTTCCAAAACGAAAACTCAATATTAAGTGTAGTTTGGGGCCGTGAGTTGGAAGAATTCAACACAACACAGGGCTTAATAGGAGGCATGAAGGAGCTGTATTTCTATCCCTCGGGCACAGACCTGGATACAACACCTGGTGAGCAGGTTGGGCGAGGCCGTGCCCGAGCGACTCCCGCGTGACGCCGACCCCCGAGCTGGCCCTCACCGCCTCGCCCAGCGCACACCGTCAAAGAGAACCACACATGTGATCAACAGGACACCGTACAGTGGTGGCGGCCAGCGGCGCCGTCCTACAACTAGCTCGGGGTCTTCGTATTGTTTTAAGGCTACACAGAAAACCTACACAATTAGCCGCTGTTACAACCCAGCAATTAATTAAACCCATCAGCATTACAGCAGCGAGCACAGCCATAAAAAAAGTAAACTCCACACATATATCCTATCACTATTATGGTCACTAATTTTTTTTATGTAGTTTTGCTTTACTTGACAAATGAATAAGGAGAAAATAAAACGCTATTCTTTCTTAGTTTGACAAGATTTTAATGTTTTAAAAGCATGACATCAGTTTACAAAGGTTACATTCCCTGAATACAATCTACAACATCATGAGGCTACCTATTACATAATTACATGAAAATTATGACATTATCTCAGGAAAAAATAATGATACAGCTCCACACTGACATTCATTGAATATAAGTACATATTCACGATAATTGCCGTAATTTTCGGTCAAAGCCGCTCAAAACCTTTAAACGCTCCACATCGGGAACAATTTCTTTTCTTACGGGTTGTACTTCATGTAAGCCCAAATCGGTGAAAATCTATGTTAAAGCGATACAACAATGGGTGCCCCCCATCCCTATCATTTTTCTGTTTTAAATAATGTATGTAGGTATGTGTTGATCTTACTTTGCCAAGGAATGCATTGGTCCTTTCTACCATAGACATCGGTTCCTTAGTGGTAGGAAGGGGCGCGCCTGTGGGCGTTCTTCACACCTCAGCGTTACCCCACCCACTCTCACCTTGTGCAGGCCCCTGGGCCCGCCCTCTCACACAAAATACAATCGGCTACATCGCACACACTCTAACATCGTCCACATATAGCTACATTATCGTTTACCAGGTGCATTGGACGACGAGACATAACGTAAACTCAAAATGCGTCAAGGAAAAACAAAAAGTATTTTCTGTGTAGGTTTTTTTTTTGGTTGGTTGAGACTTTTTTTAAAGTTTCTTTTTCCAGATCTGGAAAAGAATATAAAACCATAGAAAACGGAAAAATCAAGATATAGATGTCTAGAAAAAGGCATTGTAGACGAAAAAGGGGGTTGCCACCAATAAATGACACGTGTTAATGTAAAGTGCGTTTTATGTGTATGAAGTATTACTACGTTGTCTACACTCCGGATTTATGATTATCAATGAATGCACAATATAGCTAGCTGGTTTTTACCGTTGCGCACTCCAGCACTCTATAATATAGAGACATTGAATGATCCTATCCTGTAAAAATACATCTGTTCCCACAGTAACACAGTGTTGGGGGTCTGCTGTTCGCTTGTTGCCATGGTAACACATTGCCAGGCCGAGACGACTCTATGGTCCACAACGATCTGAATGTTAATAATAATAATAATAATGATGATAATAATAATAATCCTAATATCAGTATGATGTCATGCTTTTTTTTTCTTTTTTTTTTTAAATGGTTTTATCTCTACTTGCCGCTTTGGGGTCTGACACCCATGTCACTTTGACAGGTTACTCTGGGTCACATCTAGAGGGGAGAGGTCAAAACATCTGGTAACCAATCATTTGGCAATTAAAAACACTGCACAGCGACCTAACGTAGAGAAAGGCTGTCCTTGGGAGCCCGCTTCGGTCGCTGTCCAGATCTACCATACCGGGGTGCAGCGTAAGTGCCCAAGACCAACTTCGGTTGTACTCATCTTCTCCCGAATGGCCATGGTGATTGGCAGATGCCGCAGTTGTCGTGGTAATAACAGTTGCAGTAATAGTGTAGTAGTTGTAGTAGTAGTAGTAGACGCAGTCCTTGTATATGTGTATATCTTTTTTTTGTCTTTTTTTGTCTAGAATTTTTGGTAGTAATTGAAGGGTGTTCTGGGTAATTATCACGTGACCGGCTCTTGACACAACCAATATCCACACGTACAGCCAATACTAAGTCATCAAACGGCACAGAAAGGAAAAAGACATAATTTATATGGGGTATCTTCTCTCGAGTGATGACGGTGGCGACCACTGCCGGTGAAGTCATGAACCACCGCCAGGTGTCGGCAGTCGCGGTCACCCCACTTCCGGTTAAGGGCTGGAGAAACAGCGAGGCACAAAAAATCCACTAGGTGTCAGTTAGAACGCGAGAACATATCTCCAACAGTAAATAGGCTCTAGGCAATGCAGTGAACGAGAGAGAAGGAATGTAGTCTTATATTGAGTTGTTGCTGATGCTGTTCTTTCAGATGCGAGTGTTGGTTTGGCAATGGCGCGCCGACCTTGACGGCTGTCTTGGCAGCCTCTCCCTACCTAGATGTTGGTATCTCTACCAATCTTTACAGCTTCCTCCGGTGGATTAACTTTCTGAAATGAGATCAAACGAGACACTCTGTAAGTCAAAGTCATCAATAGAATTCTAGTTTTATTTATAACTTTTGAATGATTGAATAAAACTACAGTGATTATAGTTTGTAAACGTCGACTTTTTATTCCAACACATAATTTTACATTTCCTTTTCGCAAAATGGTTAATCAATTCAGTGTCTGCACACTATGGGAAGATTTGTTGCTTCAATGTTTATTCCCACTCACTTACAAGTTATCTTTATCAACTGGTGATATAAGAAAACTGCAAACAATAGACACTAACAAAAGACTACATATAGATATTAAAAAATTATCTGACACAAACTACGTATACTTGCATTACATCTACACATAAGAACATTACTGATAAATCTGAAATACTATGTGACGCACCTCAATTTGTGTCTTTATCTTCAATATCCTGCACTTCTTCCTTCTGATCTTCGGAACCTGCAAGGCAAACGAGCGAGATGAGTATTTCAGTATTAGTAACCACCATCTACCGGCTTCATTACAACCATAATGTATTTACCATGTATAGCTTTCACTGTGCGCATCTCCCTAGACCTACATTATTCCATGTTTACATGAAGTAAATTGACGACAGCTACAGGGATTTCCTGTATAGATCTAGTACGGTGATGTCAAGACCCATCCTCACTCCCCTCCCCGCTCCCACAATATGCACATTTGAGACTTGACACTACTCTCGTATCACTGGTCGACATGTGAGACAAGTCACTTCCGTGCCTGAGGTTCACAACTTAGTGATCTCCCAATCGTTACCAGTATAGAATATAGTGCAGAAGCAAACGGGGAGGGGTGGAGGGGACGGGAGAGCACATTATCGGGTCCACTGTTAACCCTTACGCTACCAAAAGGCCGTAAAATGGACTTCAAACAGCCAAAGTTAGCTACTTTTTTTCTTTTATTGCAGCGCGGATATCCTGACACTAAGACATCACTATCTTTTGTCCATCCTTGTCATTATTATTTATATATCAGTTTAACCTCTATTCAGATTCAAAATAATATTAGAATAAAAAAATACACGGGGACAAGATAGATGGTGTTTAAACGATGGGATGAACTCTCCTACAAAATGACAAGTATTGACAGTTTAACTGAACATCATCCCATAAACGAAGTCGGTCAATACAAACACATGCAAACAGCGAAACGCTATACAAAATGGAGAGGGAAGTGGAAAAGGAATTGAACAAGAAGGTTCAAAGTCAACTAGTAACAACCCCGAGGCAAGGAGCCGTTCTTTACTCACTTCACCCGTTAACTTTTGTTGCCGTTTTTGTCTACGAAATCAGAATACATGTCTTTAATCTGGACAGGCATCAGATATCGTTAACAACGGAGACATTAAGTTGTTTTTGTTATTAGGTAGACGGGAGCTGGAGGTAGACCTACTACAGCCCCGTCCACAAAAGACTTCATGATACATTTCAGCGCCCCTGGAAACCTGCACTCTGCATGGTTGTTTTTTGCTGGCTAGCAGTGTCTTCGCCACCCCTTAATTACACCGTCTTTGCCACCTCTTATTTACACATCTGAACTCTTGAGATGTTTAAAACTTCTTGTTCAAATCTCCTTCCCTCTCCCTTTAGTATAGACATCAGGCCTTTCTATTGCAGACGTAGGTGCTCAACAGAAAGGCCGTCGTGAGGAGTGTAAGGCCAGGGCTTACCGTCGCCTTGCATGTCTGACGTCCACAGAGTGAGGTTGTCTCTCAGCAGCTGCATGATTAGCGTCGAGTCCTTATAGCTGTCTTCACTTAGTGTATCCAGTTCTGCGATGGCGTCGTCGAAGGCGGCCTTGGCTAGCCGGCACGCCCGGTCGGGCGAGTTGAGGATCTCGTAGTAAAATACGGAGAAGTTGAGCGCGAGCCCGAGACGGATGGGATGCGTGGGCGCCAGCTCTTTCAACGCCGTTTCGCTGGCATTTTTGTAGGCGACTAAGCTGTTCTCGGCTGCTTGTTTCCTGTCGTTCCCCGTGGCGAACTCGGCCAGGTAGCGGTAGTAGTCTCCCTTCCTGCAACCCAACGTAAAGAAAAGTTGATCAATACTGTTTGCACAACGTGTAGTATAGATTGACCAGTCTAGAAATCAATAACTGGCTTAAATGCAACGCAAAAACGATATTCAGGTACACTTTCTAAGGCAGATCTGTTTGTGGTTTTTCGTTCCAAGGGACCCTGGGGGTATATAGGATCCATCAAGGATTCAAGTCGTTTTTTGACAAACTTATCCAAAGAACTATAATGTAGAACAATCGGACGTATTCCTGAGTAAATAGATGTTCAGGCTTCGTATATAACTGCCTAAAACTAGAACCCACTCTTGGCCACTGAAAACGACGCCAAACAGGACCCTGCTCCTTTGTAGATACTTCAGGATAAAACCTTTTTACTTTTGAAGAATTATTTCATTCTTAGTCAGGACTGGCCCTCCTATATAACAACACTATCTCGTTGAGATAATCATGCATTATGATAAATGTTTAACTCGTCACCCCACCTACTCTTGGGACGAGTATTCCAACGAGAAGGCACTTCACTGCAACAGTCTCAAACTACAACCAAAAACCCTAGTTTGGAAACTAACTTCTCTTATGTCTGGCAGGTGTGTCTTAAGGTAAATACGAGAAATATGGAAAGTATTCAGCTGTTCTAGTACGTAAGCTTACTCTAGAGTGATGCTCAGTGTAAAGGTCAGTCAGGAAATGGGACCAAGCACTGGGTTATGTGCTCTGATAAAAAGACGGGGCCTCCAATGGCTTGGGGCACTGTCTGGCCTTTTAACATACGTGCTAGGTGTGTTAAAAGAAACGCATGGTTGCAACAGGGGAGATTTCAAACCACCACTTTCCATGCTACGCCTTCAAGTACTCTTTAACCCTTCGATACAATTTGAGTTTTTTACAACGGAGATATTTTGATGTAAAAGTTAACAGCTTCCAATTTCTGAAGTGAGTAGGCCTCTATTGGGTTAACATGGGGGCATATATGTACTTGCATCAGTACATTAGACAAAAACAAGTCAGGGACGAGAAGGGTGATCAATGTCAAAATAGTGCCTGACGTCTTATTCTAGTACCAATAAAAGTACAACCCCGCCAATCTTATACACAGAAGGATTTCATAAAATGTGTAAAACACAGCACTTCTGAACATAATTGACCAATTTACTCGAATAAGTAATCAATCAAAGTTTTTCAGTTGTTGAACTACCCCAGTCTTCGTTGTCCACACTAGAAACATCAGTTCTTAAGTCTCTCATCCAAAGAAATTATTAGAGAACGCAAGTCACAGAAAATATATAATTGGTCAAACTTACATCTTATAGTAGAAGACTTTGGACTCTCCGGTGGTGGCAGATGGCAGGAGGTTCTCTTCGATTACAGATAGGATGTCCTTACAGATTCCCTTCAGCTCTGACTCAACCTGCAACGGCCACAAGAACATCATTAGTCTGTGATAACTTCACAATATTATCATATTCCTATTTTGATTAGTATTTAACTTAATGCTCGCTGAGTTGGAATGCATTTATTATCTTGAGATCAAACTGTACTTGACTTGTAAAAGAATACCAGACCCCGCCCCCTCCCACATGATAAGCCATACAAAATTAGTACATGGAAGAACTCTTTTATCTTAACCAAAACTGAATTAACCAAAAAATTACTCACATAATTCAAAGCTTAAGTTTATCTATATTACTACAATGAAGTGGGGAATACTTCATTTGGTTATATGCTAAATTGTAACTTAAGCATGGGCACCCTAAAACCCTTACGTGAACTTCGCTACCAGGCTTCTGCGTATATTAATCTAGCATAAAACCGAGAAACCTTAACACTTATTTTCTACAAAATGCCCTTCGACTCTGAGCAGACAGCCGTGATAACATTTCGACAAAAGGAAACTAAACCTATTTCAAACCTTTCCCTGACCTCAGCCACCTGGATATACACAAGTTACAAAAGGACCAACAACAGCTATCAGGGTGGTGGGAGGGACCTGCCTCACCCCCCAATCATCCCCAAAGTGATATTGTGTCTTTTTTGTTTCCTTCCCTTTCAGCAGATATAATCCAGATGTGTCACCGTATCCAGTAATCCGTATGTACCACAAAAACCCGTCGACACAAAGTGTTACCTGGGTGGTAAACTACCCGCATTAAGTCATACTAACATGTAGTCTGCCTTAATTGCTCGTGCTAATTAAGGTGCTGCGATGGCTCACCTTGGAACGGTACTCTTTGATCCGCGCGGTCTTGTCCACCTCGCCTTTGTTTTCCTCTTTTTGTTCTATACTACTGATGATTCTCCACGACGCCCGCCGAGCTCCTATTACGTTTTTGTAGGCGACAGATAGTAGGTTACGTTCTTCAATCGACAGCTCCATGCCAGTCTTGGCTACTTCCTTCATATGCGTCACCATTTCTGTTTAAAAAGAACGAGATTCCATAAAATAATCTGCGTTGACTTTGTGTGTTTTTTACATACTTATTTCATGTATCATTTGAATGTTGCACAATGTTTGTAATTCAACAGGGTGTCAGTTGGGTTAAGGGAAAAACCGTGGAAATATTTTTCATGTGGAATCTACTGCCTAAAAGAAACTGAGGGAACGCAGAAAACATATCAATGTTGATCATGGAATAGATTGGGGGGGGGGGGGGGGGGGGGGTGGTTCGATCAACGTTTTTATTGGGTTAAACGAGGTTCATGACTCGAATTATACAAGAAAATTAACCTCATAAACTAAAAATAATAAGTGGGAAGCTGACATCCTTGTAATTACAACCGAATTACTTCACATCATAACGCTAACTAGGATATATTACCGTATTACTCTAATCAAAACACAAATCTTAAAACAAAAGTCATGGAAGGTATACTTATTTTCCAAGTATATAGACAGCAGAGATGCGCCATACATCTTGACAATGTACTGAAATCTATAAAAGGTGACGAAGAACCCGTTTGTTAATTCGTGTAATATAAGAATCCGTTCCCTGCTCGAACTTTCAGTACGTTTCTTTTTCTATCGGAACAAGACTTCGACTTTCCCTAAGGCTTCCTCCAGCATCATAATTAATCAATGTAATTAGTCTCTCCAATCTCGGTAACGGTTTTCATTTTGAAATTAGTTTCGTTTTCGTAAACCTTATGATGTCCTGATAGGAATGAGAATTAACTTCCTCGCCATTACTTAAAGAGGTCACCCTGAAGTAAATATTATATACAAATAAATAACTTTTTTTTCCAAATAAAACCCAAGAGTGCAAAATTCATTGGTGTCACAATCGGTAGATATCCGCAACAGTGTAACGTTCCAGAATGGATGACCCCTGTTGCTGACTTGGTGCTAAAAATATTGCGTCTATTTAGGGTCTTTCATTGAAGGGTGGTTGGAAGGGTGATGTGTTTAAATGGGGCCCTGTTTCCTACGGAATGCATCTTAAGAGTCATCAAATAAGGCTTGGGAAGTATCTTAAAGCAATATGGACTGAGAGTTGCCAAATAAAGGTTATTTCTTCTTGCCAAGCTACAACCTTTATGATAGTCCAGAACTTTCCGCGTGTATTTACCCAGCAACCCGTCGCCAAAGCCTATACTGGGCCAAACGTTCGGCTACGCACTTAATTGTGTGCCGCCAATTAGTATTCATAGACTGAAGGTGGGACGTATTTATGTCCAAATACATTTTATTTCTCCATGAAAGCCAAGTTTATGTTTTTACTTCGGAATGATTTGCCTGAATGTAGCTTATCAGCCCTCAATACACACGTATCTACCTGACTACTCTCTGCTTGCATACTCTGTTGCTAAGACTTGCAGTGCTGCAAAGGCAGACTAAACCAATAATCCGCTTGAGCCCTCTGCGGTAACACTAACAACACAATAAGCAAGCTGGGGCATGTGTGCTGCACGCGGTCCACATGCCAGTTCCCTGCAGACACGCCAACCGGCACGGATACTAGCGTTATACTTCGTCCACCCCCTGCTAGCGAGTCTCCATGCAATCTTCTCAGTTTGTAATGCATATGAACGCGTAATCTACCCGCATAACCAGCGCTGATGTGTAATCCGTTATGTAAGCGGCAGGCGTAACCCACCAACGCTAAAGTTTCCGTTTGTATCATTTGGGGTGGATAATTATTGTATTGGGGCTGAAAGCTGTCATCCCAAATGACAGGTCAAGTCAAGAGCCAACTGGTGTTAATTTTACAAACCGACTGGCGGGGGACCGAGTACAGGGCTCGAGAGGGATGCTGTGTAGTTATTTTAGTTTCTAGTAAACCATGTAGGTTTGTGTCCTTACCAGCCCATCGCTTATTCTATTATAACATCGCGACTTCTCCGGTAATGTCACTGGGAAGGGGGGATATGAATATGCAAGATAGGATCGTAGGCAGATGTTGCTCATCAACAGGGGTTGCAGGAGTCATGTCAGATGAAACCCTTCTGTAAAGCTTCAGCGCAGAGGAAAGTCTCCCGCATTTCAAAGTCTAAAGCAGGTCAGACATGCCTACTGGTGAAGCTCTGGTCAGACTGTCTGTTAAGCCATCTGGTGCCCCGCCCTAATCGTGATGCTTAAAATAGCAGATACATCGCAAAGTTGCTTTTAACGCACACTGCTGTCAGGAGTGTATCTGTTACCTAGATGCATTGAACTGGGTATTATTAGATCTTAGTCTGGGTTTTGTAATATTAGTAAACTTCGTTACTGTGGACAAAACAGTTCCTGTTTGGGGTCAGTCGTCGATTTCATACTGCCTGAAGCCACAAGGCAGAAGGCAGGGTGAAATTGTCGACTGAACGAGAACCGTTTTGTCCACAGTAAGGACGTTTGCTTATTATCATCATATAACACAAATAAAATTCTCCATTACTGATATAATGGGCGTATGTTCTTTGAAAAACCTTGATATCTAAAACCTAACTACTCTTGTGCAACGAATGGGGTAATCTTGTCACTTGTCTCTAGTATAGAGTAGGTTAATTTGGTCCACTTAAATGTAGTAAGTATCTCGTGCATTTACCTACATCAAATATTAGTTTTATTTATTTGTTTTTGAAATTATTAGTTCAACGAGCAGAACAGAAGTTACTAATACTGACAATTAATGTCTGGTGTCTGGAGTCTCTAACGTCTAAAAAAAAGTCCTCTTCCAGGGTTTGTAATACCTCTTACTTATGGGGACATGAAAAAAAAAAGAGGAAGATAAGACTAAGACATTCTTTGATAGGGGAATACCGCGTACATTAGAGAAATTAATTACCCAAGTCGCTAAACTGACACATTCGGGCCACCACAGTACATGTTATGATCAGAATTAGTGAATATTGAGTACACGTTTAACAGTGACTGACTAATGCTCATAGGGGTGACGTCATGCACGTTACTGAACCAGGTCAAATAGAACTACCAGTCAACCGATTTTGCTTTTTTCCATTTCCCCACGCCCCCTCCCTGGGAAGGGAGACGTTGTCCAGACATGCGTTTAGCTGCTGGTCTATCGAGTTAGGCACCGACTTAAATATTGCTGGAAAGGTCGACAGTAGCAAGCAGGAGCCCGACAATATGCTTTACACAGACTAACACCCACCCACCCCGTTTCCCATGGCGGATATCCAGTGCACAATACATGACCCAGCACCACGCAAGTCTGTGCACGTCAGTGCTATATGCCACACGTACTATCCCATGCCTGAACTTTCCACGTTCACCGTGAGAAATCAGACGGTGGCATGTGAAATATCAGTACTATTCCCATATTAACTACCAATCTTATCAATAAAGGATATCTTGGTGGCTGAAGTATGACAAAGTTTTTACTTTCATGAACCACTAGGCATGGTCAATTTTAGCAAGATGGGGTTTGATAGTTTCACATTGCCAGTAGAGGGTAGATATCAAAGCTGGCAAAAGCAAATGTTACAAAGTACATTCCGAGTTTCACTTGCATAAGAAGAACAGTAGAATACTCAAGAAATACTATATTCCCTTTTCTGTTATCTTAAAAAGAATCCGATATAATTCATACTTTCATACCTACAACCAATGTAAACATGGATCACCAAGTTGGGATTGGTCTTACATCCTTTTTATTTGTAAAACTGTACTATTCAACCGATTGGTGGTTACACTTGATCCCCTTTTCTTGTACACCAACTGGATATGGTACATCTATATAAATGCACTTCGTGTTACTACTCATGCTGTTTATCGTTATCAGCAGGGATCATCACCTTGTGATAACACATTAACATGTTTCTGCAAACCAACTTGTATTGATTGAAGGTACTATGTATAATTTTTTGTTGATATTGGATTATCCTATTATACATGAACTTGAGAACTAAAGGTATGGGCTTCAATTGGAATGGTGTTACGTTTTCATCGCAATTTGTAGGACTTGATAATAATACAAGGTGACATTTCATCTAAGACATATTCCCATTACCATTTACATCTCTAGGACTTATTTTTGTATACCTGATCAAACCATGCGTCAAAAAGGGCGTAATAGTTAAAGAGAGGACAACATGTGTCAACATAATAGACCCCATCACTTCACTGCAGAATTTTATAATAACTAATACACCGAAAAATAATATTGCAGCTCTCTTAACCATCTGACATTTCGTGACCTGTTTTCAATATATTCCATATTTTCTTTCTGGGTCCCTAGTTACTCTAATGCTTAGTATACTTTCAAAATAAGTAGATCAGTGTAGTAGAGATCCAAGAAACGTGAGTAAGGGGTTGATTCCTGTAATGGCGAATGGGTAACCGGTACTACTTCTGAGAACCTTTAGACTAACAAGCTTGTCCATATCTATGCCTTATTAGTTTCTATATAGAATGAATTTAAAACTCATATTCTGCTTCACCAACATCAAACTAATTAGATCAATTTGAACCAATAATAACTGGGGTTCTCTAGGGAAACCACTCTCAGACATGGCTTGCTCCAGCCCCATGACGAATTATGTCTGACGAGGATCCGAAAATCATTTCCGGCAAGGAAGATTCGGTTCTCTCCCCAATATAACCCATTCTAAAAGGTGTCCTATGTTTGGTGTTGTTTGGCATAACATCCCAGTATAGTGGTTCGCTTTCGCTGACCTTGGGAGATTTCGAGAACCGGACATAACTTGGGGAGAGCTAAAGCTATGCCGGTGGCGGCAGCGATCGAGTCTGATACAGTGTCACTCTTTGACAGCCCCACCAGACATATCCCCAGTACTGACCCGATAAACCATCGTCAGCACACTCAATTCAACAATAAATATACAAAGATATGGTTATGTAGAGATATCCGGGTACCATACAGTATAATGCGCTCGCTGTCGCGAAGGAATTCATCGGTAAACTGACCGAAACATGTCCGAATAGTCGGCGATTGACAGATTCAACGAGACCAACATAGGCGTGTCAAAATACGATCGTTTTCACTGTTTGTACAGTGTCTCAACTCCCAGAAGCTGCACATTCCCTTGGTTTATTAGTTCGGGAATACGTTGGACGTTTTACCGAGACTTATTCGACGCTATATTTTCCCAGCGACTCGATTATTGGTCTGAAGCTAAGTCGAACACTATGGAATGTCAAATTCAAAATGGCGGACAGAACCTTTTCAGTCGAGACGTTTGAGAAAGATATACACTTTGAACAAACGTGTTGCTATATAACTTAGTTATATTCGGACAGATAAACATCGCCTCAGTGTGGTAATGGCATTGATATTGTTACATACAGCCTAATTACAACAACTGCAGCTGTCAAACTCGAATGGGAGTCGGGTCTTCCTTACACGCCATAGCAAATGCGCGGAACCTGCCTGCCGCAAAGTTAATGTACAATCATTTATAACCTACCATCATATCTTTCAGCTTGTTCTGCCAATTTGGCAGTGTAGACCTGGCTGTCCCTCTGCGAGTTGTCTGCCATGGTGGATGGTTAGATCCTGCACACGATTGAGCTGGATTGAATTTGACTAATGAAGACTCATATGTCGAGTAAAACCAAGATGGCCGCACCCGCCAACCACAAAAGTAGTCCTCCTAGTGGCCGAAGCAAGTATTCCTACGCGCTCCTGATCTCATGCAATAAATCTCACCACCCGAACAAGTCTGATCACAACTCTCCGACTTTTCAGGACATGCATGAGATTTGGTGAACCATTTCCATACAGTAGATTAAAAACATGCTAGTTTATACACGTGCCACACACTACACCATTCACCAATGTAATTCATTAATGATCGCAATTTTTTGCAAAGCATTAATTTATTGTTACAACACCAGTAATTCATTTATATTATCTACTGTTTACAACAGGCTCATAGATTTGGGAATGTCAATGTACAATTTGATGTATTGTAATATATTGCAATGAAATAAACATGGTCTTTATTTTTAGCGGATGGACATTGATGTAAATGATGAATGCGGAAGAGATGTTGTTGGATCACGTGTCCATTGACGCACATCACTCCACGGATATGTCGTCATGGCAACTGCTTCATCCCGTACAACTGCACTTTACGCACGGAACTCTACCAGAGGTTGTCATCGTGCGGTGTGAAAGTGGAGAACCAAGGATTTCTTCACCATCATCCCCATTACTCGATTTTATTGGCCTTGTTTTGAATTCTACCAAGAATCAAGATCGGCGTAGGCCGGTAGAGTTGTGGGTGTGAGACGGTCTTGGTGCTCTGGGCAAGTTGCCCGAGATCTCCGCCCTTAGCAACTCCCGCCACGACCCCGCGGGGCTCCAAGGTTGGTAGCGTCTGCGTGAGCCGAACGACTACTTGCTGAGCCACAGGTGGTGTTTGTCACAGGTGTTCGGACACGTTAAGGTGTGAGACTAACCGCCATGTCAAGATCTACTCTACGTATACTTGTGTTCAATTTTCGTGTAGGCCTACTTCGTTTTATTTACAAGTAGCTCTCCAATTACTTGTGCATGTCTGCAAACAATTTGGATAAAGCAAAGAACGAGGCAGTAGAGGTTAGTGGAGGAGTAAACGCCCATCGGATTATGAGGCTTGTCCGACCTTGCTCTCCAAGTGCCCATAGCACTGACAGCTAAACATATAAAGCGGAAATTGACTATCGTCCATTTGGCATCGGCTACTAGTTTGTGGCAGTTTGATCTCGGGAACGACATACAGGTGCTCTACTTTCTGACCTTGCTTTTATAGACTTGCGGCCCCATTTCCCCCGACTCTTCCGTCTACAGTCAGAACCTCTGAAAAGTACCTGGTAGCTCATGTGATGCGGGGGTTTTCTTTTCTTTTTTGTTTTACATATTGGGATACACTAATTTACTAGGCTTAGATAGAGACGACAGCTTTATATTTGGCCATGGAAATCCCCTTTTCAAATTTTAAGTAGGCCTACACAATAGGGCCTATACTTTTCCCATGTGTATGCCTAAAAATACAATGGGCCTCATTTATGCCAATAAAAGAGTTTTGTTTCCCCATAGTCCTTTGGTCCACACCATGGCTGACTCCCACATGTTTTCCTCATTGTTTTCTGTCTATCCAAGGCATGACTTCCTGGTGAAAAATATTCACATCCAACTAGGAAAAGGAACGATCTTTCCCCTTATTTATTGTTTGTCCTGCTGTACTAACCTATTTGAATACCCATTCCTCAAGTCGATCAGTCTTGTGGATACATGTATATCCCCGGCTGTACAATCGATGCAGATCATTTCAGTTCTGACAAAGAACTGGGTCCTGAGAGGTGAAAATGCTTGCACATAGGCCTATGGGCAGATTTCAACTTTCTACTTTTTTTTATGTTAATCCAATTTTTGATTTGGCCTGATTCATGCAAAAAAAAAACCCCAAAAAACAATGGCTTGAACCTCGCCATAGACCCTCTGCCCCATGCCGTGGCTGACCCCTACCCGGTACATGTTTTCCATGTTTACTCGATCTCTCCGAGGGAGTAATGTCCACATGAAAAATATGACGCTCCTGCATAATATGTAGTTGAGAAGTCATCATTTTCCCAAAGAGTTTCTTGAGACCGACTTTATTAGGCTCAGCTAAGCCCCCTGTGTGCTTCGAGTTGATGATATGATAAGGGGCACTTTTGGGCCTTAATGAATTGAATCATAGAACTACATTTCTTAAGAAAATGTGAAGGACATACCTAAATGTTTAGGCCCTATGCCTGAAATAGCATAAAAACACATGGACATTTGTCATTTGCCCATGTCATAAACACTATCTAGAATCCTCCTAAAGAAATAACAATCAAATACTCAAACTTTACAAGTTACTCTCATATGAATACTCAGATTATAATCCAGCCCAAATTGATGAGAATGCCAAGTGTAGGCTAGGTTTTACTTTACTTTTTTTTATGACATTGGTGATATTTCAACAGGACATATTCCATCAACTATTTATTCATTATTTCATATCTCTTTGCGAGGGGTATTCTCATTCGACCCTAGAATTGCTCAAGTATTTTTCATCATGACCATAAAATAAAATCTGTATCGCGGAGGTTTGGTGTGGGTGAGGGGTCGGCATAGGACACAGAGACCGGAGCCAGTCTACTTCAGGGGGTGGGGGATCTTGAATTCCCCCCCCCCTCCCCCCCACACACACACACATACCACAAAAGAAGGGATACTGGGGTTTATTATTCGTAATTTGATAATCAGCTGGAAAGATCGGCTGCACATCCATTAGTAATATGTTTTCGAAAATATGGCATAAATGTGGAACTACACGTACTAAGGAATAAGTATCGGGAGAGGGTTTTTACCTCCGCAGGCCCTCTATTATGCCTCTATGAATTAAACACTCCGTGTATAGTGTGTATATTGTATAGATGAGAACTGCGTTAACCCAATATAAGACAAGTTTGTTAAGTTAATATGACATGGTGCACTAAGATAGGTTAGGCATATAAACCATCATAATCATCATGTATAGGTCTATGATACGGAGAAGAAATAATCTGGATGTACTGCGACAAACCATACTGGAAGAATCCTCTCGAAGAATTAGGCCTATGTTTCATGATAATACTGAAAAAATCTCCCACCTGCTGCCTGACACCTTCAGGTAGGTAGGTGTGTATGTGTGTGTGTGGAAAATTGGGGGGTGGGGGTGGGGGGGGGGGGGGGGGGGGGGGGTAGTCATCTATCCCCGTTCACAATGTAGTTCACCAACTCCGCTGTTCACCTTGACATTTTTTTATGAACCGTCATTGATTCTTATCACCTGTTTCAACTAGAACAGTCCCTACCAATCCATCAACGTAATAGTATAATAAAGCTTTATGCACACGCAAAAAATTACTTAAAAGATGTCCTGAGAAAATTGATGGGCCTTCCTTTCCTGTCCCCTTGCCTTTTTCTCTGTGATTCTGTGCACAAATATAAATATCCGTAGGAGAATTTCTTTTTATATCAATCGCAATCTTAACACTTCGCCTCCTTCCCAGACACATTGAATAATGCGGTCTACATATTGGCCGAGCCCAGGCAGGAGATCCTGCGGCTGTCGACCCTGGATGTTGCGCGTCGTTGCATGCGTCTGGGCCGGTGTCGCCGCCTGGTGATTTAGAGCTGAACTAAAATCACAGATCCTGTTATTCTCAGCATATAACGGCAATCGTGACAAACACACAGAGACAAGACAAGAGCAGTGCACCATAAAATACGCACGTTTGTTAAGAGGCAACGAAGCCATCGCGAGAAAGAATCCCAAACAA
Organism: Alentia gelatinosa; assembly: GCA_950022655.1. Lineage (NCBI taxonomy): Eukaryota > Metazoa > Annelida > Polychaeta > Phyllodocida > Polynoidae > Alentia > Alentia gelatinosa. The sequence goes on from OX465587.1 coordinate 12,305,726, forward strand.
ATAAGCCTAGGCTACATATTACGGAGCATCTATATAAATTAGCCGATATATGCATACGTTTTTTTTTCTTCAAATTTTATAAAGGTAGGCCTATATATATATACCTTTATAGAATTTGAAAATCTATAGATAAGCTGATATATCTTTATAGAATTTGAAAACCGTATGCATTGATCATCTGACGATCAAAATTCACGCAGGAACATATTAGTTTGATGGTAGCAATTCAATACTTTAACATTATATGGAAAACTATTAACGTAGGAAAATAATGAACATACTGCGAGGTAAAACATAATAGACCAACAGATTCTCAGTTTCATTTATGCTGAATATTAAATATTTTGATCTCCTATGTGATTTTTGGGTGTGTAGCGGGTGGGTAAAAAAGTTGCATTGTATGTTCTGCCATTTTAAGAATAATAAGATAATCAACGACAACCATTATGTTTCGTGTTTATTATGACTGTCGATAGCAGTCTTTAGGCATGATACATTTATAAACCTATCATTCAGTATAATTACATATCAAATAACATCATTTCACTGTGAAGAGTGTGGCTTTATTTCGATGATTAACGCAAGTCTACTACTAAAGTGTTGTGAAGCTCCTGGGCAATGTATGTGGATACTATCATATATAGGACCACTTTAAGAATGTATCTATTGATAATTTATATTTCTGGTTACTCATTGAATACATGTATCACACTCTGGATTTTCATTTTCTCGTGAGGTTATTGAGATCTGACCTATGAATGTACGGTATATTGAAGGTTCCATGGTGAAGGCCAATCGCTATCTACTGCACCCTCACCAACCACTCCCGCGTTTTGTGATTCCTAAATTCCACTCCAGACAGTATCGTGATCTCGGAATACTGCTGCCATCACGTTGACCTATTTTGGCTATTTGTGCAATTATTCACAGGCCTGCCAACTCTCACAGATTTACCTTGAGACACGGATTTGAACGAAATGAGAGGATGAATTTAGATGCTGATTCGTTGGAAACTTGATATCAATGATTAATACACTCCACATACACCCCTAAGATGTTGTTAACATGTCACTAGTCAAGAGCTTCTGACTGGTCGCCCATCACCCCTGTCAAAAGCCCTGAACCTATCCTAATTTCACAAAATCTCACTCATGACTGTGACTATTGTCCACACCATTCAACCCTGTGTTCAAAGCCTGTCATTTTAGGTACCATACGTTCTTTCGAAAAGAAAATATATGTGTGTGTGTGGGGGGGGGGGGGGGCGCACTGTAGTATTTTTTCAATCTCCGTGCCCCCCCCCCCCCCAACACCGCATTTTCTTACCATGACTTCGAAATCATGTTCAAAATTACCCCCATTCAAGACCCTAGCAGTTAAAGTGAAATGTCAGAAACCCCCTTTTGTATGATAAATTCGCAGATTCCTTGTTCAAAGAAGGCGGTCGCATGTGTGGATATATATGAGGTAGGAGGGAGGGGGCGGGGAGGGGGGGTCTCTGACAGCTGTCGGGTGACAAGTGTTCATAACCTGTTCTCAATGGCGAACTCTAGTATCTGTAAATTTAACCTGATGTTATGTCATATTGCATTTTGTATATGAATGGCTCTTTTTATGTGAGTCTACAGTCTTTCAATACACCTAAAACACATCACAACACATGTATTTTCCAATCCCAAATAAACGATAGAAATATGATTTACGTCTCATGCGATAAGTGTCAGTTAGTGGCGCCCTCTTCTGGAAGTCGTGGTGTTTATTTAGTATATGGTACAACGGTGCTGCACCATGCGGCTGCCGTGACGAACTACTGGTTTTCAGAGGTCCACTTAATACCAGTGTCTCAGTTAGATTGGCAACCACCCCCTGTCTACACTGAGCTACGACATAGGTGTTGGTTGGCTTAAATCACATACGTTATCTGCTGTGTGCGCCTTAAACCAGGTACTCTTGTTCTATGTATACTCTAAAAGCAGAATACTTAATAGGAAATATTCATAGCTAACAAATTGATTAAGAAATTAATGTGTATCTTCATTATGATTTGAAAAGAAATATAAAAGGAAATAAGAAAATGGAAAATTAGTTTCAAGATTATGATGTAACATACTCTCCAAGTAGACTGGTTCCCTGCCAGATGAAATAAGGGACTGGTAACTACTTCTTACGTAATACAGACCTTGAACTGACAGTCATGGCACCTCTCTTGGCTATACATAGACTTGCTCAAGTCTTTTTTAATCATCTCTCTTATATTAGGTCATAGATCCAAACATTAAATTTGGTTTTCAATCCAGGCTAGATCACAACAAAAATATGTCAATTTAAAAGTGTTACAATCAGCAATCCTGTTGTACTGGCGGTAAGGTGATGAACTTGCCTTTTCTCTAGCCAAAATTCCTGCAATGATTGATTACCAAAACCTTCCACTTAGGAGAAAACATGGCATTAGACTATTACAACCCCCTCTCAAAGAGAATGTAGTGCACTATACTAGTGCCCAAAAATTAGTTAATAGAGTTGGATGTTAACCCTTTAAGGACGGGTACCTGTGGCAATAGTATGTGGTAAAGGGCGGGTACTGGGGCTAATGTATAACGCCATGGGGCGGGAAGTATCAGGCCTATTGTGATAGTTCAATAGTTTAGGACATGATAAAAAACGAAATTATGCAAATTTAAGAAAATGATGCCTTTTGGCATCACCCGCCGCAGCACAGATGATGCCATATGGCATCATCCCGCCCTAGCATGGTTGATGCCATATGGCATCACCCGCCGTGAATGGGTTAAGCAGTGTTTGAAGAGTGACTCAATGGTTTGGGTAAGCACAGTGAAGAAAGAGATGTCAGTCAACAGGAGTGACTCGACTGTTTTGGATGGGTGCTGAGCCTATCAGAGTCAGGGTGAGTAGGACCTGGTCCTGGAGTCAGCACACACCAGTCCATGAGCGGAGAGACATGAGAAAGGAGGGGTAATGGCCTGTAGCCGGCCTCCATGCCGACCCTGGCGTTGGCATCAACTCCTGGGAAGGGAGTCTACAGTATGACTTGCAAAGAGAGTCCAGCAGAGAACCGGCTTTCTGCACTCTTCCAAGACATACACACAAGCGGACATTGAAACATCTATGGAATGGAACATGGTTCATGTGTGACTACATGGAACAGTCTGTCAACATCAAGACTGTCAGATCAAGACTGTCAACAACTGGATTGAGATCTATAGTGAGGATTGTGTCTTTTGTGCATTGGATGTGACAACATATTGGACTGTGCAATATTGTAAGGTTTGTAAGTTTAACAATTATCATCATGTTTGTATGAAACCATTACCACCGAGAGACTTATTCATTAAAGTATTGTCAAGTATATCTTATCAAGACATATCATCTTTGTGCCTCAGTATCAGTGGGGTGTGAAGTACCGTGCCTCATTGGTACAGCTAGGCGAGTTATAGAGAGATCATTCAAGCCTGAGCAACATCATTACAGGGACACACAACGGTACAGTATTTGATTCCTTATTTTATATCTGTAGTATCTCAGCCTGGAATAACTTTACACCATAGTAATAGACAAGAACAAATTCAAAATGCTTATAAAAAAGATTACCCAAATTGTTATATGAACTAGTCGGCTAGTGTTACAACTGGCTAACTGTTCAAGCAGCAGAAAAGGTCTGACAGGAGAGTAACAGACATGTCCCTGTAGTGAGTCAAGACAGCCACGGATTTAACCCGACCAGGGACCCGTTTCAATAGAATGCGTCACTAATCCACTTAGTGACATGACTAGTGACAGCAATAGTGACAGCAATAGTGACAAAATTTAAGTCGCATTTCATAAGGCATGTCACTGTAGGGGAGGAGTGTCTTGTCACTGTTGTGGATGTGTCCCTAGTTTGGGACAAAACATGTGGGGTACCCCATCTCACATACTCATGTCCTACCGGGAACAAGTGCCATCAATGTGCAGGTCACAGCATAAATTAGTGACAGCGCTTGGATAATTCTACACTGGCCACCAGAGCAACACTTGTTATGACAAAATTCAAATGTGAATATCTCTGGATTGCATGAGCCGATCTCCTTCATATTTGGCATGTTTATAAGTTGTATGTGTCCCTAACTGGGGTTAAAGTTTCACAGCTTAATTCGTACGGGAAGTGAAGTTACACGTTTGTCACAATTGAAGCGAGAGGGTATACCCTCTCGCTATTATAGACACTATAGTGACCCTTTTAGTGACTGGACAGCCACTTCTGAAATGGTACAAGCCACTATTTGCGCCTGTCTCTTACCCTATGTCCCAGAAACGTTTGTCCCTTAACTACTGCAACGCGAAGTGCCGCTATTGTGTCACTAGCCCCAATAACGGACGTCCTACAGGCTATTGAAACGGATCCCAGAGCTAATGTAGGGTAGCTCTGGGACCCGTTTCAATAGAATGGGTCACTAAGCCACTTAGTGACATGACTAGTGACAGGAATAGTGACAGGAATAGTGACAAAATTCAATTCTCGTTTCAAAAGGCATGTCACTATTGGGGTGGTGTGTCAGTTCACTGTTGGTGACATAGTGACATTACTGCCTGGGCCTTACAATGGATGGTGTTAGTGTTACCAGGAACAAGTGCTGTCAAGGTGAGGTCACCGCATAAATTATCGACTGCGCTTGAGTAATTTTACACTGGCCACTAGAGCAGCATTTTCTATGATAAAATTCTAATGCGAATATCGTTGAATTGCATGGGCCGATATACTTCATATTTGGCATGTTTATAAGTTGTATGTGTCCCTAACTGGGGTTAAAGTTTCATAGCTTTATTCCTATGGTAAGTAAAGTTATGTGTTTGTGACATCAAAAGCGAGAGGGTATACCCTCTCGCTATTTGAGACCCCGATAGTGACCGGACATTGGACTTATGAAATAGTCAAGCCACTATTAGCGCCTGTCTGTAACAAGGACTCCCGGAATGGCTTGTCACTAAACTACTGCAACGCAACCTGTCGCTATCGTGTCACTACGCCCGTTAACGGATGTCCTACAGCCTATTGAAACGGGTCCCTGGTGGCCAGTGTATGTCTCAGTCTCTCAGAGGCATGTTCAGCTGACCATGACCAACCACTAGGAGAATACCTCATTGACCCACTGGTGCTCGGTATATTTGAATCCTAGAAAGGCAGTTGTAGAAAAGGCAAGTTCACAGGGTGCAAGAGGGTCACAGAAAATGACTCGCACGCTGAATATAACCCAAACAGTTTAATTGTTATATTTGTATAATTCCTCATTTATGTTATATTGTCAAGGGGAAGACTTTTGAAATATTCTGAAGCCAAAATGATCATTATTACCAGATTTCTTCCCGATGAATATAGCCACAAACATTTTTGTCAATGAGAGTCTCGAAGTTTTATTGATCACATATCCATTTTCCCTTCAACAGGATTTAAATAATGAATATCAATAAAAGTACTACCCCCCCCCTCCACACACATACCTGTAATGTGGTATTCGTCTAATTTGATTTTTAGAAAGCTAAAGACATTTTAAACTTTTCATAAAATCTTTACTTGAATTTAAGAAAACGTTTTATGGAATAAGATGAGTCGGGCACCATTGGGTGAAATAGCTTTTGGTTTTGTTCATCTACTTGCAGAACATAACCGTAGTTTTGTTTCTTGGTTACTCATGAAAGCTCTTTGATCATATAAATCAATTACATCAGTATTTAGATGAACGTTGTTCTATAACCAAATTTAGCGATCACTTATGAAAATCGAGTAATAATTAAATGGAAAATAAAACTGCTTGACAAAAAAGATGAGTGGGACATTAAAGCAGAGTACCGAGGATTATAAATTGATAAAAGACTCAACAAGTGTAGTGCCTCGTAAGAACATTTTGTATTTGTAGTATTCATATCGCAATTATACACAGAACGTTCCTCTTAATCATAAAATGTCCTTGTTTAATATAAACACAGAATATGATAACAAATAACAAGTAGAAACCTACACTTTAACGCAGGGTTGCCGCAGATTAGGGAGATTCCATGCGAAATGATCATATTGGTCAGCCAGTGTATAACACTGAAAATTAGGATGAGCATGATATTAAGTTAAATATATTTTCATTCCAGGAGAAACTGCATTACAATCCCTGTTTAGTCTGGGGCCATCTATAATGTATGTATGCACAATTTCTGTAAAATTGGCCCCATGCCCCCTTTCCATCATAAACATATTAGATACGCTGCATACGTATTTTATAGATTGCCCCTCACCGCGATGAAGAAAAATCTCACCATTCAATCTTAAAAGTTTGCACACTGGCTCATTTATAAAACGGGTTTAGTTGATATAACAAACGATAGAACTTGGCGGAAGTTATATAATCATCATGGGCGGGAAAAACGAGCTATTGAAGGTTCGAGATTATAGAAACCTCCTCACTATGGCAACCCTGTAATGAGATTAATTCATACACCTCTGCGGTGTCAACATTGGATGCATCACCCATACAGCTTTTCGTCTGGTACTTTCAAGAAAATCAAAGTCAGAGATAGGAAACACACCGACCAGTGTTTCCTAGAAATAAATACACCAAAATTATTCAGAGAATGTTACTACGTCTCTCAGAAATTGAACTCCATGGAATTCAACTTAATCGTCTCATACACAACACGTAAACGGGAATATCTATAAGCATCCACCGTAGTACAGAAGGAAGCATCTTACAGCTCCCCGTACAAAAATACATCTGGACAAGGACGAGTTGACATTGAGCTAGTTGTAAAAGGTGCACGACATTTAACCTTGGAGCAAACCATAATCTGACCTTGGTTTAGCAACGTTCAGTGAGACGAGAACAGAAGCAAGCTCAACTGAGATTTGTTCAGTCGTAGTGCAATTGTTCTGAGCACTGAACAAGGAAATACTGTGACTGGTGCACAACAGCTTCGTTTGGTGATTGAATATCAGAGACGGTTTGTATCGACGGGATTTATACATCATGTTTATTTCTACAATGCACAACCTGCAACGAATATTTGTGGAGTACACCTAACGGCCAGTTCACACCTACCGATTTTGAGGACCGATTATAAAATCTGGCATTATTGCATGCTCCCGATAAAATACTGTTAAGTGTAAACAGCAAAAATCCAAACCTGGCCAACGATTTCTTAACTTTCCAAGTTATGTAACGCCACTAAGATGTAATCACTTGTCGTGTCTAAACGCCTCAATGGCCGAGGTCGGCAGGTGTAAACTCGGCCTAAGGCCCAGTTTACACCTGCCAAAGGAAAATGCACTAATAAGATATCAGGATGGGTAGCATAAGTTGGTGGTTCTCTCTGAGAAAATATCAGTACCTATAATCAGTGACACTGCATGTCGTTGAGGTGTTTACATCTGACGACTGATTATACAGTTCATCTGCACCAATGGAGTATTTCTTTAAATCTGGATTCCATCACCGATTTTTTCAACCTAGTTTAATTTTGTCTGTAGCCTCAAAAGTCAGTCAGTGGTGCCATATTACACAATTTCGGAGAAAGAAATCGTTAGTCGTTTGGAAACATTTTTCTGTTCACACTAACTGCTGTTTTATCGGGAACGTGTAATAATTGGTTGGCGGTGACATATTCTATAATCGGTCAACATCGGTAGGTATAACCTAGGCCTCAGTCTTAAAAAAAAGAAGAAAACATACAATTTGCGTCACATTGGCTGAATAACCATGGCCCTGATTTCTGTGAGATATTCTGTACAAGCGTGACCTAATTATCACCCCATAGATCACCAAGCCATATATACGCGTCCGGTTTGAACAATCTGAACTGGAAATTTAACGGTAAGACCTTCCTTTAAAAGAACAAGAAGTCTCGCACAATTCTCATTTTAGCCAGTTGTACAAGAGAAAGACGTAGTAATTGCTACTCATTTGTAATCATTATTCGTTTTCTAAAAACTGGACCATTGCTTTGCAGTACTTCCAAAAGGCTAAAGCTTTCTAAACCCTTTAGCAATAGATTCCTAAAAGAATTATCAATCATTTAGTTTTCATGTCTTATTCACCTCATGCCAATTTTACTATTGACACCCAGTTTAATTTAGTTATAGACATAATTACATCATTCTTATAGACCTCTAGGATACATAACCTTACATAAGCTGTGACTAGAGCAATTACTTTTTAACACTTTTCCTGATTAATAAAGCAGCAAAAACAGTCCCCCCCCCCAAGAAGACGTTGATTCAGGCAATTCACATTTAAAAAGAAAGAGAAGATGTTTTCATCGTTCTAGTCAAGGCCATTATGACACAAATGAGGAACAAAAACACTACTTCCGGTTTGGGTGCGTGAATTCACGTGGCACATCTCGTTTGAACACGTGACTTATAACGAGACACGTGACATGACACGTGACGCATGCGCAGACGAGCACGAGGTATGAGGCCTTATGATACAAAACTAAGAGTGAGCAAATGGTGGAGTCAGGAATGTATGAAGTAAATTGATCATCAGAAGGCAACCCTAACAACATGATACTCCTCCGTGGACCCATATTACACTGACACACACCTCCATCATGGATGACCAAACGGAAAATGAGCAAGTAGGCCCAAGTGTGCGACATAAGTATTGTGAGACAATGGGGCCATCCATAGAGTATGTACACAGAGTTTCTGAAACTTTCGACCCCCAGCCCCATTCCCAATCTTGTACGTAATAGAACAAAAAAGGAGAATACGGGAAATATGTAAATTTTGACCCCTCCCCCTCAGTGCGTACGTACTCTATGGATGGACCCAAAGTTGAAATAGCCAAAATCAGTTCATAAAATTATCAAAGTTAAAGAAAGTGGTGATAGATTGACTCTGATGAACTGTACTTTGAGAGAGGAACAAGTATGAAATTGATAACACTACATGTATATTACACTACATGTATAAAGAAAATGCAATTTCATATTCTTAAAATCACTTTCTTGGGACATTTTAACAAAAAAAACCGAAATGTTTTTGATATCCAAAAATTGATTTTTGTAAAATTAATATCAATTTAGAAAGATTTAATGGTAAGTAAATTCTGTGTTGATTTGTTTTGTAATAGTAGACCAAAGATAATTGGACCACTTACACGGCTTCAGGAAAAGATAAGAATATGGGCATGGGGATAGTAGTAATGTAACAAAGTATTGTTCTCTTTGAGATGAGATTATCATTAAATTGTAGAGTGATGAGGATATGGTCTGTTACGCGTGACTGAGTAGAAGTAGTTCTCAATGATACTCCTAAGGTCTGTTACATAAATGTAATTAACCGAGATAAACGTACTGCGAACGGACGTGACGGCTAGAAGAATATACATGTAGAAATCTGTTCTAATTCCCTGCAGGTATCCATACAGCATTAACGAACGGGTGCATGGCAGTGATGGAGATTTTCGTTACACAACAAACCGGAATTTGGGACAAGATTTCTTTCCTCACAGGATCTGCAGTCTCTCAGGCTACATAAAAGGAGTAAGAGTAAGCAGGCATTCTAGTTCACTCGTTCTTTCTTTGAGCAATTGTAGTAGTTCTGCTAAAACTTCAAGCAGTCACCAGTTATGAGTTCACAGGAGAATGGTGGTTACGGAGCTGCTGGACTGGTTATGGACTGATCCTCATATTTGCCATTCTATGTAAGCGGGCTTCCTATTGGTTCGCTTCTAAAACCAGCCCACATTGAGTATATGAACGGATTTCCTTTAATCATGTTTGTCAAAGCGTCTACGATGTATCTCAAAGAACCTTAGCTGGTCATACTGCACGGATTGAACTACTTATAAACCTTCACAAATTTGTCTCTCGCAATTTGTACCATGGGGCTTTAAAGGGATATCCTACAATTCAGAGTGGTGCCACTTCTAATAATTAACAGATATAGGTTAAAACTGTTTCCTTCTGATATCAAATGAGTGAAAATTAAACATTCTATCCTATTTGGCCTACTGAGATCTCCTTACTTTTTTGAGAAACATACTGGAAAATATGGGTTTCTTCAATTCATCAAGAACAATAACAGTAGCAAAGAGATTGTAGTATCTAAATGTGTAGAATCACGCATTTGCAGTATTATCTTAAAGTATGAAAACGATTACACTGGTTATTTCATTTGAAATACAACTTTGTAGAACTATTATATCATAGTATCGTCATATAATCATGGTATTATTCTCTAGATCAAAACCTGACACACTGACCCTCCTTCCCCGTTTTAAAGGTATGCATGTTTTCTATCACACTTTGTGAACGTCATATTAAACTTCTAGGAAAATTACAATTTTTTTTACATTTAAGGTGAATTGTAGTATATCCCTTTCATCGGTGAATCTAGTTATTTTGCTGCCGGCTATATTCACGAAAAAAAACCTCGGGTCATTCCGACAACCAGAATATCCTTGCAGAGAGACACACGAGGTAAATGCAAGAAAACTGTGCGTGATTTGTCCTGAACATGTTGAACACTAGTGAATTCCACAGTAGCTGACCTCCATTTCCCTCTACAAACACCACCACTGAGGATGACAGACATGTCCGGCAGCAGAGGCAAGAATACCTCAAGGCATTTTCTGTAATTACTCGTCAAGTGACATAAACGATGTCATCATAGTCATGTATCCTCGCATATTCTTTTTCACATCTATGCAAAATCATGTTATGAGATCCCTATTCTTTGATATATTTCTAATTTTCTCACAACTTGCCTAAAGGCATTCTCGTTGTCCGCTGACTTACTGTGTAAAGGTAATCTCACTGACCATTCATAAGTTGTGTAAAAGGTATTCTCGCCCTCACACCCCTGACACTCTGTCTAAAGTCCTTCTTGTACTCCCCACCCCCACCCCAATGACATACTGCCTAAACGAATTCTATCCTCTGCTGAAATACTGCCTAAAAACATTCTTGCCCCCTGCTTGCCATACATTGTCATACTGCCTAAAGGCATTATCATCCCCTTCTGACATACCGCATAAAGGCATTCTCACCCCCTGCGGACAGATCGCCTAAAGGTCTTCTAATCCCCTGCTTAGATATTGCCTAATGACATTCTCATCCTCTGCTGACAGAATGCCTAAAGATCTAGAAAAGGTCAACACTAGCTCATAAAAGTATGCAAACCAATGTGGAAAACAATCAACATATGTCAGATGCCATAACATATCCAGACACAATTAAGCACCGTTTCATGGAACACTGCAAGGACCTGGAGAGCAATGTGCCAGGATATTGACATTGGCAGCCCTTAATTCATCTTTCTGTATTTTTAACATAGTTGACTCGGACCCTAGAAGTCAACATCGCTACAGACAGGACATTATCAAGATTAGAATGCTTACCCTACATATCATTAGATTCAGGAACAATAACAAAGAAATTCCTCTTGTGAAAGCTATGCTGCTTTTGGGTGTTTAAATGCGAATATGTCTATAGTCAATCTTGCATAGACATATACATTCATTTAGAAGACATTCCACATTGGCCAATCATGTAATTGGACAGTGGTACTTTCATTATGATAGTCATATGCGGATCTAAAAGGCCAATGATAAAATTCATATAATGCTGAAGCTCATATTACATAGGCTTTGGTTCACTATCCACCTGAGAACTTCATATCAAAAGCAAAAGTCTCGTTCTTGGTCTGTGTTTCGTTATTTACAAAGCACTTTCTATCTCCGTTGTCGACGTAACTTGGAAACTGAAAGATTAGAAAATTTACAATATTTATAGAGCAGAACAACATCCCTGAACATCTAAATGGAAGTGTCATTTTCCCTTCAATCAGTATGGAATAGAGAATAAATGTTCAGTGATATCACTTGAAGCAAGATGTTTTGTCTCACCCCTGCAGGTGCACTCAGTAGACCTGCATTTCGTCCTCCAAGTCATTTCATCATAGCATGCTCTCAATCTCAGGAGAAATGCAACTTCCTGTGAAACCAGAGACACAGATTGAGGATTGTGGTAAGTTTGTCTACCCTTAGCATCACTTGGTGATGGTTCCACACGAATGAGGTAAACGTCCATCCATCATGGTGTACGCTGAGAGCTGGTGACCTGGTACATGACCTCATGTATGACCTTATACATGACCTTGCGCATGACCTCATTACAATGTCTTCATACGGCGATATCCGATCTCCAAGTCGTAGCTCCTGGAGAGCAGTATCCTCAGTCATTATTTCTATCACCTGACCCTAGGTGGCAGCACCGCGCTCTTCCAGACAGCGTTCCCCAAAGCAGACGACATTCAAACGCCACACACACCAACAACCAGTTACAACGCTCAGCGGTCTGGTTATGCACCAGACGGAGCTCTTTATCCGGAAGTGATGAAACATGACGCACAACGCCATCCCATCACGCGTCTGTGTGACGTCACGGTGAGCATGACGTCACCGGAAACGGGAAGACACAAGTATAAATGACTTCACTCACTCAGAACCTGCATGTTTCGATATTCCAACACTCATATATCCACTCGTATTCCCCCCTCCAACATAGAGAGCTACCATCACTCTTGTATTTTTGAGTACCAGATGAGCAGACGAGAACGGCTCCTATAAGATAGTACAGCACTTTTTGGGCGGTTCTTCCTCGTAGGGGGCCGGGGGCAGCATGTCCGGCGGGGGCTCCATGTAGTCGCCGTCGATGAAGATTCGGAGCACGAGCAGCCAGAACTCCTTCTGCTCTCCCCGGTTCCACGTGTACGTCGTCTCGTGGTTGCCATATTGGTTTCCGCTGAACATGCGCACTGGCACCGTTTCCGCCGCCACGATCGAGGAGATTCCTGCGTGAACAGAAACCAGGGATAGGTTAGCGGAGTTTATTATCATTTATTACCCACCTATCACGTAGTCTCCATGGAGAATGTTTAGGGCTCCTGGAATTCCCTACCCGGAGATTTCGACACGCCAGAATCTCCTGGAGGAGAATCCGGAAAAATAGTCCCAACGTATTTTGAAGTTACCTTAAAGACTATGTCTGTAAGGTTACTTTGATGTTGTTTAATTGAAAATGATAATATTTATCTCATTTATCATCATAAATCAAAAGTTTATATATTGTTTTACATGCATAAGACACACAGTAATGGGGAACTTTATATACTGCATAAGTATACACCAAATTACTGCCATGCTTGATGGTGCTGTAACCTTATCGAACATGTAGACATCCTACATGATTATACATGATCTATTTTTGTTCTTAATCATGTAGGTGGGTTATAATTACAATAACGACTGGTGGTTTTGCATGCGAGTGACCGTAATCTCTTCATAGATGATGACGGTATATCCTCGCTAATTGCTCGGATATTACTACGCATCAACTACTCAGAGATTACGGCCACTCGTAAACAAAACCAGTCATTATTGTGTATAACTTCATGATATCAAATGCCTTGTGTTTTTTTTCCATTTCTCATAGAAAACGCTATAATTGAGACTCCCAAATCACTGTTTTCATCAAATATTCCTCTGTATAAAAGATTAAGGACTGATGGAAAAGGTCCAATTATATACTGGTAGTGGGGGGCATCCGGTTGGGCTGACTACCCCAAGACAAGGACTAATTTGACCACAAGAAAATCATCATTTACTTGTTTGTTGTACCGTGTTAGACAGAGAACCCGGGAACCCGGACCACGTGAGGTGGAACGGAGGGCGCCCGTTTAACGGCGTCCTACTGTATCGATCTCACTAGTGGTTGATGCACTTGGGTGCCTTGTTTGATCACCGAAACCTGCAAGATGGCAGTGTCCTTTGTATGACCCTCACACACCATTATAACGGGGAATATTGGTGCTGACCTCTCACTTCTGAGAAAGATCACTTATTTATATCTCCACCCAAGTTTTTTTTTCCGCATCGCTCTGTGATGTCACACCAAACAGTGCACCATGTTTACAGGGGTAGGTGCAGTTCTCTTATGGCCAGTTCACACTGTGCGTTCTGAGGTACATAGGTACGCAAAATATGTTTCTACTATGGAGTTTCTGGTAAAATTCCGATGGAACGAAAAAATTATAACCCCAGTACATGGGTACCAGGGATGACACTTTTCAAGGTTTCCGTTAAAATTCACTTTTTCATTTTCAGAATAAAAAGAAATTCCTCGTGTAATATTGATATGCCAACTGCTAAATTATCCGATTCAGCCTCAGCCCATAATACCCCACCTCCACAATGACCCATGTATAAATGTGAGCTCTCCCTTGGTTCCCCTCTGTAAGGCGTATGTAATGCATAAATCCTGTATTGCAATGAAAAATATTTGATGTTGTTTTTTTACCCCGACTGGCAACCCTGTAGGTACGCATCGTCTCAGACTGGGCGTACCTTTGTACCTTAAAACGCATAGTGTGAACTGCACACTTCCTGCTAGTCTGAGACAGAGCGCACCAGTCTCAGACTGGAGGTACCTCAGGAACGCCCAGTTGCAAGCATTTTGAATATCAAATATGTTTGATGATTGGTACACCCAGTCTCAGACTGGGCAAACTGAGGGAAATCTAGGCGCAAGGGTTCCAGTCGCAAGCTGTGTGGTTCACACACATATTTGAGCATACCTTGCGACTGGGTGTACCGGATTTGGAACGTCCAATTTCCAGCGCGGTACTTCCAGTCTGAGACTAGAGGTACCTGCTCGGAAGCCCCCCAGTCGTACGGTCTGCTGGGGCGGACAGCAATTACCAATCTGTTCACCCTCTTGGTCGCCTCGCCTCCTCGTGGTGCAGACTGGATATGCTTGCATACAAGCATAACAGAAGCGACCAGGGTGGGGAGTTGGCTCAGTGGTAAAGAGCACTGAACATTGTTGATTCGAGTCCCACTGCAGCCACTTTTATCCTTCTCCCCCAGCAGTGGTAGATTTACTGCTATATCAAAGGCCAATCCCTCTCACACCATGTCTATGTGGTGTGGGAAGTAAAAGAACTCTCACCTCGGTAAATGTGTAGTGGTGAGATTTCTAACTACATTCACCTCATAAATTCGGTTAAACCCAAAGTAAGTCTAATTGAACAAATTTGACGATAAACTACTCAAACAAACAAACAAACCCCAGTCGCACATTGTGAACTGGCCTTAACCCTATCACGCCGGGTACCCGCGGCAGGGCCACAGTTGTGGAGCCGGGTACTAGTCCCAGTGAATGCCGCTAGAGGCCGGGTACATAGGCCTATTGTGAAAATTTCGTTTTTGGATCACGTGACATGACACGTGATACTTATCATTATTTTTCATTTCACTTAGAAAAATCAAATATGATGTTATATCTACATTTTCCGAAAGTTTCATGTTTATTAAGCCATTATTTTCAATTTTATTCAAAAAAACATATATTTTGCAAATGATGCCTCAAGGTATCACCCGGCCAGCCCTGGTTGATGCCTCAAGGCATCACCCGGCTTGAATGGGTTAACTGCCATTCAAGCTTCGTGGTTCAAGGTAACATCAGCCTAGAGAAGACGCAGCCTCGTCTTTCAATCCATCCATATTTTATCTTGTCCTATTTTCCTTGTGTGTCACATGTCTCATCTATTGTTTCCTGGATAGCTCAAGGAAGAACGCCCACCGGAAAGTCATTGTGTTGGCCTTATTTCTGAATAATTTTTTTTTCTCTTTCCAACTAATAGTAACTTAATTTTACCATTACGGTCACATCTAACCAGATGTACTTGGTAGAATTATTGATATGATAAAGCCTTCTGCCTTTGGCATGGGGAGATATCTGATCAATAATTTTAAGGTGTATTTTTGACATACGAAGACAGTAAACCAGTTTCCATATAATCCACATTTCCCTCGAGCTGGCCACTCACCTTCACCATTGCGGTTGAGCCACATCATGGCCCGCTTCATACACTCAGACATGGTCTCAAAGATGGGGATGCCGATGATGCCGCCCGTGCTGAGCATCACGGGTTCGAAGGTGACGTAGTTGAGGCTGGGCGGGGGCCGCACGCTGGTCGGGGACCCGTCGAACGGCTTCACGAAGCAGAGACGCAGGATCCGGATGTAGCGCGTCGTGTGGCGTCCGCTCTCCACGAAAAACGAACGCTGCGTGTCCAGCTCGCTCTCTGCGAGAAACAACGAGAAAACACACGATTAGATATGGGTGAGGAACATCTAATAGTACATAACATGTCTGATGTGATTGCCCCAGCTGCTTTTCTCTCAAGTTTCTTACCCTTTAATTTAATTTAAGTCTATACAACAACTATATCTCATAAGACCCGTTTCCATTGGCTGACGAAAACGGTGTAGATATTTTTGAGTTCTCCTAAAAGTTCATTTTCATTGGCCGTCACCGATCTACAGTCAGGAATCACTGACGGTCCTTGATCACTGTAGAGGCACAATGGAAATGGGCTATTAGGAGAACTCACAAAATCTAGAGTTTTCGTCGGCCAACTGAAATGGGCCTTTAAGGTTATTGTAGCCTCAGGGCTAAGGGGCATATAGTTGATCAATTCAACAAAATACCACTAGTTACTATGATGAAACGTAGTTACTGAGCCCATAGCGATGGCGTTCTCGGTTTTTAAGGCCCGGCGTCCACTGAGTTCCAGAGATAGATCTTACGATGCGTGCATCGGGATGTGTCTGGAGATGCATGATAAAAAAAGGCCTTTTGTAGTGTGTCGGGAGCTCAGTGAATGTCGGGCCCTATCCTTGAAATACGGCGCGATGCCTACAGCGCTGTGTACGGCGTCTAGGCCGCACTTCAAGGCCTTGATCCCACGCACATTCAGACCTCCTCGTGCACCCCGACCACAGGTATATAATAATATCCCATAAAATACTGGAGTCGTTTTGAATTTCGATTTCTTGTGGTAATAGAGGTGTTACCATAGGCGCTGGCATGTTAATACTGGGTCAGGGATATTGGGCGCTGCAGGGAATATGTTATAGGTGATCTGCTGTCCTTGAGCGAAATATATGTCGCCCTGTAATAACTTCACTGAAAGGCTAAAACGGGATTCACACGGTGGGATTCATGTACCTCACAGGCCGTTTGTCTGAGACAAATCCTGTTGAGATTCGGTACTGGAACACAATCTCCTCGTGTGAATGACAGGCTTTCATTTTGCTGAGACAACATTTTTCTCTTGCAATTGTCGGCGACAATCGCCCCTAACAAGGAACAGAATCTCATGAGATTTTGACTTTAAACAGGTTTAAAATTTAGAGGGACATTTTGGTGAGACAAATGTATTTCACACGTTCTCCCCCAATCTGTGGGTCTCAGCAGTCTCAAATAACACCTATTCACACGGGGAAGTACCCTGAGTCGGCGACTGTGTGCCCAGTGTACCCTGTGTACCCTGTGTAGGGGTGTAGGGGTGAGACTATGTACCTGTTAAATCTTCTCATGTGAATTGAATCCGCCATGTTCCCCTGAGACTGTAGAACACCCCAATCTGTGAAACTTTGTTCCCAGTTGGAAATAGTAGCCGACTGGCGCAAAGGTGTGAAGTACACCAGTCTCAGGTCCATTTGTCCCACCGTGTGAATCCCATTTTACAGAGAGGAAATACGATTGCTAAGCCAATGTGTATTCTCAGTTCCACCAAGGTGAAGGTCATTTATAGCATATGGAAATGAAAACCAATATCACCAACAGTACATAATCCATATTGGAAACTGATTTAATGTTCACAGAGGCACACGACAGATTTCTTTACTTTCCTCAGAGAAGGCGCTACTTTAAAAAGATAGGTGAAAACATTGGACCCTTTTTGTGTTATAACGCAACATGGCTTGTACCTTAAGACAGCACAGCAATTCCTGTGGCTCTGCCTTGCGGCTGATGCATTGTCAAAGGCTTCCAATAGCCGCCACTCCTCTCTCGCTCCAAATGACGAACGGCCTCCCTTTCCCCTCAAATCCGTCCCTCACAAGAGCCGGGTCTCTGTGTTGACAAGACCTCGTCTGTTTTTCCCTCCTCATTTTCTGTCCGTTCTGCCCACAACAAACCCAATCCCTTGTCACAAGCACCCCTTGATTCGCTCTTTTCCCAACAGGTGGCCGTATCCAGTAGTCGGCGCGGTCACGTGATGTCCGTAATTAGGTCGATGTCAAGCCCGCACGGATGGAGCAGTCCCGCACGGAATATCAATAATGGAGCGATTGTCGTCTGCTGCGCTTCCAGGGAGAGGCCCGCGTTCATTGCCTCTCTGACTGTCAATTCAAACATTTTGAAACAATCTGAATAGAAACGAATTCGACCAATTTCACTGATGTGTTTCACTGATCTAAAAAAGACAATAATGGAATCTCTGGCTTCCTGCCAGTTTTCATGATATCAAATCGTGATTTCACGAGCATTGATCAATTAATAAAGACAGAGACTGAAAAAAACAATACCAAGCTGCACAAACATCTAAAAAAATCGTTTCTCCTTGTTTTGTTGATGCTTTTGTCAGTATTTTCCAGGAGGTAAAATGTTCTATTTGTCAACAAATTGGCACGACAGAGATAATCATGTTTTCTATCAGTAAATGCTCTTATAGCCTCGCTGACTGGTAAGAATGAAATATCCCAGGGCTTAGCGTGAAGGTGTCAGACGACACTAAGTATTTTGATTGATTTAGAGCGCTCTTCTATTCTTTAACAGTACTTTGACTGCCATTGAAATATTAAATCATTTTTCCCATGTCTTCAATTTTGGGAAGATATCTGATCAGGAAAACATACACCCTCCCTGTATTGTCTAAAACTGGAAATTATAGAACTATCAATATAGTAATACTGATGGGGCTATATAGTGGATATGATAGCAAACTTCATGGACATGGGCTTACAAAATAACGAATGAAATAATGAAACCAAGGCACCATAATACCTTGATGTTTTTTTTGTGTTTAGGTAAGAGATTACATAAAATATACAACCATATTTTAGACGTTATTTCGTGTGTACAACTGGAGCACTGGTTGAATGATGCTCTGAGAGATAAATAGATAGATAGAGAGAGAGAAGGAGTTATACACCTGGATATAGGCCAGATAGCTATTGCGTTATGGAGGCGACCATCATGCCCCGCCACCAAAATAAATCAGGTGGCAGGCGCAATTACCATCAGTGCGGTTCGGGGAAAGTTCCAATCAGCAAGCAGATTCTTTGTCCCGCTTGCAAGCCAAACGGAATGAAGGATCTGCTAGAAGAGCTCTAGTGAGCCAGGGCCCGTTGAATAATCTAGGATCGTACATGTAGGCCCTTTCCTGTACGCCAAGGAGACTCAGGGAAGATTTGGGGCAACCTAATTCAACACTTATGGACAGCTAAGCCTGCCTTAACGAACGAACTTAGATATTATTAAACGAAAACCCTTGTACAGAAAACAGTCTTCATGTACGATCCTAGATTATTCAACGGGCCCAGTTTGAGAGTCTCCCAGCAGAGCCTTCGTGAATCTTAGCAATAACCACCAGCTGAGGATGATCTCCGCTTGGAGAGTGGTGGATCAGGGGACAGATGGCGGCTTCCACATGAGAATGGCAGTGTTCTGTATATCAGAGCGAGGGTCAGTGATTAGTACCAAGATGGATGACTGAGTCTGCCTGTCAGGTGGATAATTCCTCTTTATTACCCACCTGATACGGAGTCTCCATACTAAGCCTATGGAGATTACAGATCGCTACTGAGGAGGATTCGGAGCTCCGTACCCTCCTAGGAGGATACGGATTTTTTAGATGAAAGTAGTCCCAAACATAACTTCTTAATTACGTTGAAAAGTTTTCTAACGATCATATTTATTGCTTAAATCTAAAAATAAGTGAGTAATAAATACAACATTACCGTAATTTCGATCTGTGTGGCCGAATTCTCCTTGTAGTTGACGCTACGCAATACTACGCGTCAACTACGCGGAGAATACGGCCACTCAGATCGAAATCATGGTAATATTGTGTATATACACAGTGCCGCCTTCTTCAGCTACTTTAAGAATCCTGCAGGAATTTCGAAGTTGTGTCCACAGATATAATATTCATGTATGTCCCCACCATTATCTATCGTAAGCCTAATGTATAGACAGTATTATGTCAAAAACCGATTCCCATTAGTTTCAATGCGAGCGAGTAGCAACAATGACCTAAAAACTTATTCCTATTAATTCTAGTGCGACTATTAGGAATGACTAGCTCTGAACTCAATGTACAGTATGAAAATTGTCACGATGTTGCAAGCATGGTTACCTGTGGCCTCAGATGGATTCAGATTGATGTGCATTAAATACCCAAAGCTAGATAATACCCACAGAATGAGGAAACTAAAATAACATTAGTTTGACTCTATATATGCAGATGGGGTTATAGGTATGACAAGTTTACAAAAAAAACAGCAACATGGATAGAATTGTTTCGTACCTCAGCGACTCATTATCTTACCTCAGAACATTATCCAGTAGATCATAATACCCTGAAGGCATGACCGCCGAAACGTTGGTTTATTTAGAATATCATTTTTTATCCTACCCCTAATATAAAATCCCATAGGCTTAACATTGGGTTTCCGTATGCCACGCTGACTGGCATACAGAGTTTTATATGCCACTAGTGGCATACAGCATTGTTATCACGTAATATTCCAAAATCGAGGAGATAGGGTAGGATAAAATCAAAACCTGATTCGTTTTAATCTTGGTCACCGCATTCCACTCCTGAAGTTTTGGCTCCGGACTTCACTCGGCTTCGCCTCATGTAGTCACTTTGCCAAACTCCAGTCGTGGAATACGGTGGCCAAGATTAAACCTCATCCAGTTTTACGATAGTAACTCCAAACCAATATCAATACAAGCCAAATCAATCATACTTGGTGGATTGGTGGTTGGTTTGTATTTCAACTATTTAAAATAGGTAGAATCAAGTCGAATGATTATACAAGCAGTCATATATTTTTAAAATAACATATGTCTACTACACTCAGGGACAGTATATGCTTATATACATGAAGCCAGACATTTAAAAGAAGCTCACTATACTTGTATATGTCGTTAAACGATTT
Source organism: Alentia gelatinosa (assembly GCA_950022655.1). Lineage (NCBI taxonomy): Eukaryota > Metazoa > Annelida > Polychaeta > Phyllodocida > Polynoidae > Alentia > Alentia gelatinosa. Next base: position 12,326,791 of record OX465587.1, read on the forward strand.
GCTGTATTATCAGAGTTTGTCTCTGGAAACGTCTGACGGACCCAGCTATTTAAAGCGGCGAGTTTTCGGGCAGAGGTGCTGGCCAAAGCAGCTGCTTAGTTCCTTTGACGACCACCACGCGTCTCTGCAGCGGTCTCGTGTCTTCTCGCGATAACCCGCTCACAGCGCCATCTGTCTCCACGAGACTTTGATGGAACGCGGGATCGGCCTCGCGAGACGTGGCCCCATCAAAGACAAGTTGTGAACCCCGGACACTAGCCGATCAGAGCCGCCGATAGGTGGCGTGCAGGTCTATTGTCCCCTCATCTGCACCACGTGACCAATATGGCGTCCGGAATGTTCCCCTAAGCCTAGCAGCACCTGCATCTATCAGGCCGCTACCAGCATTACACAAAGATCTAATTTACAGCGATCAACTGGAATCAGAGAGATGAGTCAGCAATTTTCGAGGCCCGCCATTTTGTGCGGACAGCGGAAGAGAGCACAAAATAGAAGGGAAAAAAGAAAATACGGATCGGGAAAGCAGTAGAGCCCTGGTAGACGGAAGGGATGATGGATGGAAGACGCAGCTTGGCTGTCAGCCAGAGAGCAGGCAGTATTTACGTTAGCATAGACATGCCAATATCCCAATCCTTAATGCTACTCATTAACCAATGGTATCAATCAAAATCTCTCTCGTTACCACTTTCATCGAGACGCAATTTTATTACATCTCCACTACGGGACTAATAATCTCATTTCGTTCTGGTGTAATAGCTACAGAATGGGAAGGGGCTGGTGCTCCAAATAAAATCATGAACAGCCATGTGATACTGTGACGGCCTCATCCTAGCAATCACCGGGAGAATAATTAGCCTATCGTTAGCGCAGGTCAATCCCTCATGGAGGAGGAGGATATCGGTGTAAGGTGAGCGATCTCTTGTTAACAGACTAGAGATTCGTGCAGGCATCATCGTTCTGTAGAAGATGGTACACAACTTGCTTGATGAACGGTCTTACAATTTCCAAGGCACTATGTACACCTAAATGTTTTTAGACACAGATTTGCACATACATGGATATCAATAATGTTGTAATAAAATATAAAGGAAACCTCTAAACCTCTAGAGTTTGAATCGTGTAGTAATTCACAAGGTGAAGCCGCAGAAATTATGTCGCGATTCAAACACGATTTAACCGCAAACTTGAATAGGTTTCTGAATTTATCTCACCCTTCACATTGACCAATGGGCTAACCCTTGTGACATAATCTTCCATTGAGTAGTTTTTTCTAAATAGCCCACGGCCGTTGGATACAAGTTCCCAATGTTAAAAAATACCAGGGGTGAGATAATTGTACGTATACAATATATCAGTAAATAATTAGAGCCTGATATGCTATGGGAAATCTTGATGTACCCTCCGAATGAGAGAACGACCTTGCCGAGGTATATGAACCGTAATATATGATGGTAGACCGCCTATTACTTAATACGAGCGAATTAATATAGAAAAGAAGGTAATACTAAAAACCTGTTAGAGGCATGGGTGCGTTTAGAGACTCCCCATATACTATATGTAAATGCATGTGGTATATAACCACAGACTTGGTTGTATTATTATAATGGTCCGTGATATGATGAAGGTTTAATCCCCTTTGATATAATCAAGATATCTAGAAATGGATCCCAAATATATTCTCGCTTTTCGGTCTCCTTAAAATCTGTATAAGGCATGAAGATTACACAGATAAGTGCAGATAATTGCAGTGTCTACTAGGATCGAGTAGACATTGGTCAGGCCATTTTGCAGCTCCATTGTCCGTATCGACTGCCACGCCATCTTGGGTTAAATTCTGTTGCAACCCCTGTATATCATTATGTGGCGTTTCTATCTGCCGACGAAAACCCCACCTTTGTGCATCCTGTACAAAAGTCGGTCGGTGGTGCGCCTTGAGAATTTATCTGTGCTAACAATCGTTTACCCCAAAGCACACACTCTGTTTCCACCTGACGACCGATTGTTTGTACCATGTGCACCGATTATTCAATACCTGACAAGCCTGAAGATTAACCCTCCCTGAGTTAGCATAGGAATAAGTGGCGTCGAGAAAAGACGCTGTATTTAGAATTTATTTTTAAAAGTTTTTTATTGAAGGTGATTATTGAAATGAAGGTGGCCAACGACCGAATTTTGGTCGCCACCACCGATTAATTCAACATGGTTTAATATCGTCAGTGGCTTCAAAAGTCGGTCGTTGGTGCCATATTGTGTAATGTTGGAGAGAAAGATCGTTGACAATTTTTGCTTCCACAGTCAGTTGGCGGTGTTAAATGCCATAATCGGTGGTCCTAGTCGGCAGGTGGAAACACCGCATTGATTGATTTATTCTGCCTGTAAAGGGGCTTTTCGGAATGCATCCCTATAAAACTATCCTTCGGTGCATGGGTCGCACGTTTTTCATCTTCTAGGTCCAAAAACAGATGGACAAATACTAAATACTATGCAGAAGCACACAACGTTAGATTCATATTCAGTACCCGTCTTTTACCAGATGTTCCAATCCACTGTTTGCTATAACCCGATTCCCTCATAAAATGAATCCTGAAAACATCCCATCCGTTTTTCATACAAAGAACTCACTACACAGGAGCAGTCGCCATCCTACATCTCCATTACAGGAGGTCAGGCGTGAGCCGCCATTACAGAGGCACCTCGTGGCGCCCCCTCGTGGTCAATTGTGTCTACAGCGCCATCTTGTATGCAGGGCGTCACCTTTCACGGCCTGTCCCCGTGTGATCAGATCTTATTGTCAGCCCTGCCGCCTGCTTGTACCAGGCCACAGGTAGATTGCCATCCTACCCCTGTCTACGCTGAGCTACGATATAGGGGTCGTTCGGGTTGAATCACATCCGGTATCTGATATGGAGGTATATAGTATATATAAAGGTTTAAATGAAAGACGGGAGAGGGCACAGCGATCGACCCTCGTTGTCAACCCCCTTTCCCTCCCACCATTAGCTATGGAGGTATATAATATATATAAAGGTTTAAATGAAAGACGGGAGAGGGCACAGCGATCGACCCTCGTTGTCAACCCCCTTTCCCTCCCACCATTAGCTATGGAGGTATATAGTATATGTAAAGGTTTAAATGAAAGACGGGAGAGGGCGCAGCAGTCGACCCTCGGTGGTCAACCCCCTTTCCCTCCCACCAGTAGCCGGGGGAGACTGGACACATCCCGGCAGGAGCCCGCGCGCAGCACACGCTATTACCAACCGCTCATCATCATGGTGGACAAAAACAAAGAAGATTCCCAGTAACCAGGGTGCGATTTTGTTATATAATCTCATTGTTTAACCAATTTATAAGTAGTTGTTCCTAATTGTAACAACTTGCGCAGCGCACCTTCGTAGTGTAATAAACCTTTTCCTCCAATGACGTCTCATCATTTAAATGCGCCTGAAAAAAGGTAATTCTGTTCTATGTAGGTTCTTAAAGCAGAATAATGAAGTCTGGCTTTATGGTGTGTTTTTTCTAAAAAGAATACACAAAAGGAAGTAACAAAATGGTAAATTGGCTTCGAGGTTCTGGGAATTTTTTGCACCACTTCATGACAAATTGATCAGCAACGAATTCAACCTGGAAATGTCGGGGATGAATCGGGTTAGAGGTATTCTAGACAATCGGTCAGCAAGTGGAAACAGAGCAATGATTTTAAGTAGTGGTTCCTTATCGCCGATCATTTTGTTGGCAAGTGGAAAAGCACCTTAAAGCCCAATACACACCTACCGATTCAGGATCGAACGATTAGTTCCCAAATGGTATAGGAGTCGGTGAACTTGTCCCAGGCGAATTACGTAATACACTGTACATAGGCCTGTGTTGCCCACCCAATCAAGCCATTAACAAACCTTCCGTTGTCGGCGACTAGATTTATCAACATGTTGATAAACTTATGGCCACCGATTTAGGAACTTATAAACCACAATTTGTCGACGACAAAACAACATCTAAAGGAAGTGGTTCAATAATTGTTGCCTTACCCTTGCCTAGCTGTGCTACATCTACCGACAACGGCCGACTTTGTTACGATGCCTCACCTGAGACAAATCACCGTTCGTTTGTCGCCGACAAAGGTACATAAATGTTCCGAGCTCGGTAGATGTGTATTGAGCTTAAGGTGTAAGAGACTAATCAAGAATGTGAAAATTCATCTTCCCTTGTCATGAGGAATTGTGTATCATCATGAATACATATCCTTGCTGTTGGCAATTCTAAAATAGATAGCACTGACAGAGTGCTACCTTTTAGTGTTTTAGATCGTGAGTTTCAGTTTGCAATAGTCTGAGTTAAAGCTATAGATCAGGAATGTCATACTTTGTGGAATTCTACCATATGTTGGTTATATAGGAGTGAGTGCTCTCGTCCACAAGCTAGAGTCTAGACGCTGTAGGATTAGCTCACCCCTGATGAATGCTCCATAGTTTAAATAGCCCTGTACATTACCTGTCTAATGACCTGACATTATAATGAAGTTCGTACAGTTTACGAGCAGAGACAGCAGACAAGGTCGCAGATAAACATTACGGGAACGTGGGGTCTAACAACGTTGAAAAGCGTGTTCGACATATTTGCTGGGTTTTATACAATAAGAAGTATATTATTGCTAAACAATGAAATTCTTTAAAACAAATTTATGTCAAGTATCTCTCACCGCAGTGAGTTTATCAGATACATTGGATATTATATACAGTTATAAAGGTCCGCCATACAATAATAATACAATCCTTCATACATCATAAAAGGAGCATATCTGCTATATTCATAATACCAGAAGGTAGTGTATGTGCTTATATGGCAGATAGCGATTGTTGTCAGGAGGCTGCCATCTTGCCTGTAATGCCAAACAAATTAGCAGGTGGCTGTGTATTGTCGATATATTATAAGAGACCCTGATAACTACATATAGGCGTTTGTACCCCGATTGGCACATACTCTCCTGGCCGATCCTTCATGCCACTTGGCTTGCAAGCAGGACGGAGTATCTGCTTGTAGATTGGAACTGCCATCAATGAGGTATCTATCATACGCCTAAAATGGACCTGTCACAATACACGTATAGTCTCGAGATGAGATGAGAATACGTATAGGGTAAAAAAAACACTAGCATGCAAAGTAGTGCATGCGGCCACTTGTCTTCCCTTTAATAACTTGAATTTGCAATGCTGAATAATAAATACAGCATTACCATGATTTTGATCTGCATGGTCGTATTCTCCTCGTAGTTGACGATACGCACTGTCCTCGCATTCGCTCGGCTATTACTGTACATCAACTATGCAGAGAATACAACCATACAGATCAAAATCATGGTAATACTGTGTATTCATATATATGCACACTCCAATAGAAAATGTTGCCTGAATGTTAGAATAAGATCCTTTTCCAAGAAGTAGAGAATGCTGACATACAGCGCAGATGTTGTGGTAAATTGGAGAATTAAGGGTCCAATAAAAGCGGCCGGCAGACAGACTCAACAATTACCTCCTTATCTCCCAAGGACCAGACTGAGCCAGACGACGGTCTCCACTTAACCACCTCCCGTTTACGTATTTTTCACCTGATACCTCGGCTCCTGACATGGACTGATTACACAGCGAGGGCCGAGTCGGGAGCGGCAGTGGAGAGGTGCAGGGGCGGGAGCTAACTTCTACACGGATTAAAGGCATATCCGACAATTTGCCTTGACAATTTAAGCTCACGTTACCTTCCTTAAAATTGGATATGATGATGTCAAGGTGTTGCACAACACTTATCTAACTTTAAAATTGGGGGTCACATGCTAGTTTTTTATTTAAAAATCAAAAGGTTGATAACATTATAATAGAATATATAGAACTGTAATTCTTCACATAGTCAAACCCAAGTAATTTTCTACATACTTTCACATAATATAGTAACTGCAAAGTACTACACGTTTAGGTTTCAACATCTTGACAGTCCTTGTTTTTGAAAGAATTGAAGAAAACTATATTTTTCAGTACACTACCTATATAGTTCATTCAAACTGGCTTAATTTACCTATCGGGTTAAGTCAAACTCTATGATATCTTATAGTTCACCCACTTGATATTAGAATAAGTCAAAGCTACACTGAACCCTTACTGACTATTTGATACCGACGTGCAGTCGGTGGCACCACCAACAGACTTTTAGGAGAACTCAATTAATGGCTTTTAGCCCACCATCCTTTAGGCCTATCTCAATGTGCCGGGAGTTGAGTGGACGCCCTGTCTTTAAGGCCGACTTACCTGAGCCGTGGGTGAGCTTGTAGTCTATAGACTGGACGTTTGTGACGCGGATACCTTGTTGTTCACGCACCCAGTAGGAGGCCTTCTTCACCACATCGCCAAACCGCTCGTAGTTCGCGGGGCCAAACTGTGACCCCAGGTCGATGCACGAAGGTACGAAGTCGGCACAACCTGTAAGAAAATAACGACGCAGAGTTTAGACAGATACTAATTTGTGCATGACCAGGTTTAAGACGGAATTGCATTGAGATCCATAGCAGCTGAAAATAAACCATGAGTTTTGCTCACGGAATAATCTCACAGGGCAAAAACAGTGAGATCTTGCAGAAAGACAAAAACGAATGACACATCTTCAGTGGCTATGGATCGAGTGTGTTTCAAATTTTATCTCACCCTATTTACTGACTAATTGCATTTGTGACATCATTCCCATTATGTTTTGTGTGTGTGTGTGTGTTTTTTTTTTACAATACTCCATGGATGTTGAGTATGAGTTCCGAATGTTAAATCTATGGGGACGGGGGGGGGGGGGGGGGCAGGGTTGAGATAAAGTGCAGGAGGGTACGAACAAGGCACAACCTGGAGGGAAACAGATAACACAGAGTTTGCAGGGATACGAACTTGTACATTACTGTGTTTCTCATTCAAACATCAAAATAACATCTGTATTCATGTTGTTCAGTTTTTTGTGTGTAAAATATATGTTTTTTTCCGCAAGAGGAGTTTATGTGCCACTGCGGAAGGATCCGTGTAACCTTTTCGTAGAGACTTTATGACATTGACCTGGACAGATGTGGGCTTCTCATCACATTGTACCCTCTTTGCCGCGTGGGATCCTGCCAGACTTCTAATGATTCTACACACTGTGATTCTTTATTAATTCTATCACATTCTGATACCAAAGGTCTATATTATTCCCAACATCTTGTACAGACCCGTTAATGATTTTTTGATTAAATTTGTAAATGTTGTACATACAATTGCACAGAAATATGGCGTTCTTCCTTGCATGTTTACAAGTAAAGATCATACAGTCATCTTTTGACAGCAACTTATTTAACTTATATTCCTATAACAGACAGGTGATATGACTCTGCACTTTTATACATGTTGTAATAACTCTATATTTTCTTACTTCTCTGTTATTTTCCGTCTGCAGTATTTAAATACACAAAACACATAAACACAAAGACACAGAACACATGACAGGTCAAAGACACGAACCAAAGAATACATAGTGTGGGTGAATGAGGTTTTCTTAACAGAAAAAAAAGTCTTTCAGTTCATGGGATCAGTTTTCTTGTAATTTAACTCAGTTCAACTGTTTATATTAATATACGTATTGGTAATATTGTATGTAGGATTAGCTTGTATGAGTATGAACCTATGAAACTGACGTATAATGTAAAAGTGATGGAGGGAAGCGAATTCTATCAACTAAAAGACACAAATAACATATTTTTTGTAATATTTATTACAGCTATTCAACTATCAAGATACAGTATGCTACTCAATTGGTTAATTAGAATCGGGTGATTGTTATTACCGGTACTTGGTCGCTTTCTCTCTAAATAATTATTACATGGAAGAGCATTGTAGTTGCGATGATTTCAATAATAAGAAAGTACAGGAAAACTCCCCTTAAAGCCATTTGTCAAGTGGCTCAGCAGCAAGTTCGGGGCATTATTTATATTGGAATTCATAATTATGGCATATCTTATACCTAATAAAATTATATGTTGTATTTGTTTAAGGCCTTTGAGGACATGCTCACCAACGCGTTCAACATAACATACACCCACGCCTTCATTATTGTGTGTATCCCTTAAGGACCCACCTACATCCCAGTCATAGTATAATCTTGGTATACATTGTTTGTGCATGATATTCTTTCCCGTACAAGCATGTCACACTTTATTGTTCAAACTATTGACGTCTTGGTAGCGTATGGTCATTCTATGCGTAAAATCTTTGCCGTCGGATGGGTTTCCGAGTCTCAGCTGTCTGACAGCATGTTGGTTCGGCGTCATTTCGACGAGAAATTTTTTTTGGTCATGGTCATTCTATACCTGTTGATTATAGTTTTGAGTCGATTCTAGGACTAAACTAGGAAAATACATTCTCATGTTGATCATTATTACCTGGCCTATCCTACGAACATCCTTCTATCTAAATACTACAGAAAATTTCATGACATCCCATAAAGATCAGTAGTATGACCTCGTGTATTCTAACACGATCCCACATTGAACAGGACAAGTCCAATATACCTGTGTGTCCTTCTAAATGATGTTTCCATCGGAGCTTGTTTCGTCACATTCACAGAAGCTGGGGCTGGACCCTTTCCGAGTAGACCCAACCTACTTCCTCGTTAAGCGACCAGCCACGTGGAGTGCCCTGGGGGGAGCTCATTCCGTTTCATTACCAATCCTTCACTCTCCCGTCGATCCTCATTTTGCGCCCTTTTCAATTCACAAGAATCTAGATTCAGGAAATTAATACAGGCTTCTCCCCTTACTCCACAGAGGCCCCAGCAATCATCCTGTCTATGAGAGCCTATTTTCTCCTATTTCCTTGCTCGAAGGTTCCGCTTGAATTGTCTAATCTCCACCCAATACAGCTAATCTGCAGAAATTCCACTCCGGCAAAAATTGTCGGCTGCTGTGTGCGTCTGCTGGGATTGTTAGTCGTAATGGCGGCTTCATTACCAGGCTGAGAACCAGCGCAGGCACGGAGACCAGCCGGGAATCAGCAGCAAACAGTTAACTGGTTCTCGGCGTCCGCTTTGCCAATAAGTGATTTTGGAGAAGAGGTGTTTTTTTACCTGCTCATGCGGAGTAATCTGCCAGGCGTGATACGCCCACACGTGACGTTACTGCACGCGGAGTAACACAAGACATCCGGCGGTAAATAGGCCTGTGTAGACCTCAGATGGCGGTAAACTGGTATACTGCCGCCATTTTTCACTGCTTATTACATGTTGTATATATATGTGTGTGTGTAAATTTTAATACAAACTGAAAAACAACGTCTTATTACCTGCCTGTAGCTATAAATCTAAACGGAAGTTTCGTGTCCATCACACCAACTGATATTTAAGCCCAATTGTAATCAGGACATTTTGGCCCAGTGCTAATTATTGTCTCTACTGACATTTCATCATCCATCGAATACAAAGTCTCCATTGCAGATGTATAGGGTCACAGTAAACCAATACTCAATGTCTCTATGTTTAATATCATAAAAAATAACTATTGATTACGCATGTGACATTTGGCCTCCAAGCCATTGATTACGGGGAAAAGGTTCCTTTTAGCTGGCGGCCAAAGAAATAGTCCCCATTGATATACTCTATAGCAATTCCTTAGCTAAATTCATTCGATAAGATGGCTACTAGATACGACAAATGATGGTTTTGTGGATAGATGGCTCTGTAAATCACTCTGGGTTGACTTCGTAATACACTTGCTAACGCTCGTGTCTTACTACACGTTAACGCCCGCGGTTTATGACCACCTGTCCCCAAAACCATCAATCACTGTCTATAAATTGCCCTCGCATCATACTGCCCTCACTCAGTCTCTACTGACATCATACTGCCCTCACTCAGCCTCTAGTAACATCATACTGCCCCCACTCAGTCTCTCCTGACATCATACTGCCCCCACTCAGTCTCTACTGACATCATACTGCCCTCACTCAGTTTTTGCTGACATCATACTGCCCTCACTCAGTCTCTACTGACATCATACTGCCCTCACTCAGTCTCTACTGACATCATACTGCCCCCACTCAGTCTCTATTGACATCATGCTGTCCTCACTCAGTCTCTTCTGACATCATACTGCCCATACTCAATCTCTACTGACATCATACTGCCCCCACTCAGTCTGTACTGACATCATACTGCCCTCACTCAGTCTCTACTGACATCATACTGCCCTCACTCAGCCCCTACTGACATCATACTTCCCTCACTCAGTCTGTACTGGCATCATACTGCCCCCACTCAGTCTCTACTGACATCATACTGCCCCCACTCAGTCTCTACTGACATCATACTGCCCTCACTCAGTCTCTACTGACATCATACTGCCCTCACTCAGTCTCTACTGACATCATGCTGTCCTCACTCAGTCTCTTCTGACATCATACTGCCCATACTCAATCTCTACTGACATCATACTGCCCTCACTCAGTTTTTGCTGACATCATACTGCCCTCACTCAGTCTCTACTGACATCATACTGCCCTCACTCAGTCTCTACTGACATCATACTGCCCCCACTCAGTCTCTACTAACATCATACTGCCCCCACTCAGTCTCTATTGACATCATACTTCCCTCACTCAGTCTCTTCTGACATCATACTGCCCATACTCAATCTCTACTGACATCATACTGCCCCCACTCAGTCTGTACTGACATCATACTGCCCTCACTCAGTCTCTACTGACATCATACTGCCCTCACTCAGCCCCTACTGACATCATACTTCCCTCACTCAGTCTGTACTGGCATCATACTGCCCCCACTCAGTCTCTACTGACATCATACTGCCCATACTCAATCTCTACTGACATCATACTGCCCTCACTCAGTCTCTACTGACATCATACTGCCCTCACTCAGCCTCTACTGACATCATACTGCCCTCACTCAGCCTCTACTAACATCATACTGCCCTCACTCAGCCTCTACTGACATCATACTGCCCTTACTCAGTCTGTGCTGACATCATACTGCCCTCACTCAGCCTCTACTGACATCATACTGCCCATACTCAGTTGTTTCTGACATTATCCTACTTTCAAAAGTCTCTGCTGATATTCTTTGATGCCCCGAAGCTTTCTGTTTGATTTTACAACACACTGTCCTATTGCTTATCAACATTGATGTCTGACTATGATGGGTTTCCTTGAAGTCGTAAGGCTCTACAGAACATCCCTAGTCCATCTCATTTTATCTTGGCATCTCTCTGTCTTCTTATGGTGGGGAGTGGTGTATATTGATAATTTGCCTTTGTGTTATGTTTTAGTCAAGCAGTGTTTGAATACAAGTAAAAAGGAACAAGCAACCGTGCTATTGCCGTATGCATAAAATTGATGTTCTTCCTATTTCCCATTTGCCTTCCATACTTTCCTCAATGTATGAAACAGAAATAAATAATTTAAAGGGGAACGTGTTTGTATAAAGAAGATGTAAAATAAGGGAAGATTTCAAAGCCTATGTTAAAGTATCGGGGAGCCTATAAACTGCATCTTTAATGCCGATGTAAATGTTTAAGTCCGTTCCTCGTTAACTCCCGCTGTAAACGCGCTCTGCGCTCTCCCGGCGTTCCCTCGCAGACGACAAACAGCAACACGCTGCTGAGCTGGTTCTCCAGCTGCGGGCACCATCTTTCATTTACACGCTGGTTCCCGACCCCCACTGAGCCTTTGTATATTGCCGTGCTATGAACAGGGGACCAGCGTAGGTCACTTAGCTGGGACAGGCGTGTGCGGGCTGTCCTTTAATTATCCGCTGGACACTCCTCCACACAAACTGCTCTCAGGCAGGCTGGAACCAGCGGATACTGCTGGTGGTGCATTGCAAGGTGGATCTGGACTAGACTAGATTTTTTACATTTCTCTGTAGTATTCCGTTATAAAAAGGGCCAGGTACATGCAGGATTTATTCAGCCCCTATCTCCTTTAATGAAACATATAACATAGTATTAAATAGTATTAGATTTTATGGTATTCATTGCCATTGAATAATGACCAGGTTCATTTAGGATGCATTCATTAGAATGCATTCATACGTCCATTGATGTAAAATGTAAAGTGAGTATTCCACCAGGACGCACGATGTAAGCAGAAACACCACGATTGCAGCGTCCACTGGGCTGCCAATACCCTCCGATATGCCCTGCGATGCACCTCCCAATATAAAAATCAAAATAGCGTTGGAAAGACACCTCCCATCGGGGCAGTTGACTACCTCTCTGCCATTAGCATACAATGAAAAATGGGGGTCCCAATAAAAAAACCTGTATCGTAGGGTCTCTACGGCATTTAATAATGATTAAATGGCGGTGGGTCATCAGGAGCATCGCAGAGTATTCTGCCAGGAAAAAAGCTCTCACGTGTGACATACTGATCAGAAAATTATCAAATTTCGGTATAAGATACAATACAATAAACCCATGTGCACTGCAAATCTGGTAATTTTCGATTAGGTTTAAGTGTTTTAAATGAAAAATATTCTTTTAGTTTGACTTGGGACAGAGCTTTTATTGCCTGAAAAGAAGTGTTGTTTTATGTGTACTGGAAAGCATATTAATGTAATATTTCCTGAATTATAGTGTATCGTACATTTAAAAATATAAATGACAGCTCAAGATATGCATTGTGCCTTGGCTGTATCGTAGGGCATGTCGGGGCCGTGATCACCTTTCTTTACAGGAGAACCATGGGTTTCGATGAGTGGTGAAGTCCTTTGTCTAGACATTTGTCTACGATATGGACCTTCCCGACTAGTCTACGATTTTTACCTTTTGTATCGGAGTCTACATTTCTATTGTAGTAGGTGGACGCCGAGCCTTATCGAACCCTAGATTTTATAGCGTAGATGCCGAGTTTACAGTGTCTGTTTACTTTGTCAGAACTCCCACGCTTACTTTTGTCATTGCGCTGCTATCTTGCCTTGCCTGGTGACTCGTGTTTGACCATGATAACGGGCGTGTGTATACTTTCCTAAACGACAGTGCAGCTCCCCTCACAAAGACTCCCTATTCACGTCATATGTATGTGACGTGTGTGTCTGCGGAGTGTCATCGCTGAATTGCTGAATCTTCGAGATGTTTCGGGTCTAGTAAGCCCGTGAAACAGTGTAATGGTATTCTCATGAGCTCTGCTCAGGGGGAGTCATTGCCACCTCCGGTGTCCCCCTCTACCGCGCCTCCCGGGCGCCCCTCCTGCCCCCTTGCGGCTTTCTCACCTACCACGCGGTCACGTGGTACAGCCCGGTCCGTACCCCGGCCTCACTTCTCCTTCAACCTCCCTACAGTACGCACATACTATACTACTTTTTCGTATCTCTTGGCCACGTGCTCGCAGCCTCATACTCCACGAGTATAGGCCAGCACACCATTTACACGATTAAGTATATCTACGAGTAAAGGAGAATGGGACCAACAACGAGAAATACCCCCATGCCCAGCACCTCGAGGGCACCGGAGGTAGCTGCTCAAGTACAGTCTGGAGGAACGCCGAGAGGGAGTGAGGCGGCAAACGACCAGATCGAATCCGTCTCGGAGCGAGGATCAACGGTCAAGACGTCACGTATGACGGCACTGGAGGCCAAGATGGACACCATGATGGTGACATTAGCAGCGATGTCCAGACAACGGTCGCCCAGCCCGGCAGAAGATCGGACACGGGAGTGGGCCGAGGACCAGGCCTCGCGCCTCCCCGCACCCAGAGCTCTGCGTGACCGTTACCTCCCGGAGGACCACCTGCAGCGGGAGATGGACCGAGAGGCGATGCGCCACGACCGCACGGCCGGTAAGACCCCTTCAGACTTTCAATCTAAAGGTATATCGAAGCCGTATATGTATGTTGAGCGCAAGGGTCTGTACACACTCGTGCAGAGATTCGAGGTCAGAGGCACGCTCGGACCAATGGAATACGTTAGTGCCTTCCTCGTGATGATGGAGGACCACAGAGCAGTCCCCGAGGAACACAGGAGAGATATGTACAGGCATTTGTCGCAGGTCTCGATCGATGCTCAGTCTCGACCGTGGGCGGGTGTTCGCCGCTGGTCTGATTTCATATTTGACCAAATCAAGGCTGGGAGAATGTATTGGTCGGATCATGTGCCCATCCAAGATGAACGCGTATGACTGGCTATGACTGCGACCACGACAACGACCAACGGTCACGACGGCGGCAAGGCCGGGGGGCGGGAGCTCCCCTGCCGAGCCTACAACTCCGAGCGGGGATGCCGCCAGCGGAACGGACACCAGGAGGGAAGCATTAGGTGGATTCACGTGTGTTCGTTCTGTGATTCCGTGGGGCAGATGTGCACGCACTCTATACACGCGTGCAACAGAAAACTGTTGTACGGTGGCGGGTATGAGAGTGCTCCCCAAACATCCGCTCCCCCGACACACCGGATGCCGCACGCCGGGCACTCACTCCGCCCGAGTGATCCTCAACCGCTGAAACAACAGGCATAAAAAAACGGCCCGGACGCGTCCCGCGAGTGAGCGTGGCGCGTCGTACACCCCCTGCACTAAGGACGGATGCACTCGGAGAGGGGGAAACGGGTAGCGAGTGCACACAGGATGACGCAACACCCCACGTGACAACAACAACACGTGCGGCGCACGTGGGGGCTGTCATCAAACACAGGACCCCGCCCGCCAACAAACCCGGCGGTTATGCGTGTTAGCGGGGAACGGGAGCAATTGGCTCGGCAATTGCCCCGGGAGGATGTGAGCGCCGGGAAAAATATCGACTTCGCTGCTGTGAGGAAGGTATGTGAGACCGGAGTTGCCTCCCCCGGGGTCCGTACGGACCCCGAGGCGTTCGCCGGACACCGACGGGTCCACTGGCCGTGCTTCTCGGCCCCCGGGCCGCCGGGGCATGCCCACATCTACCAGGAGGTACAGCGCACGGGCCTACCCAACGCGCTCGGCGCCCGTATCGACCTCCCCACGGACTTACACATCCCGGCGTTGGTGCGGTACCTCACGGGCCTCCCCGGGAGGGAGGAGCTCCCCGGCTTTATCAGGTACGGTTTTCCCTTAGGGTACACCGGTCCCGTCAGCGACACGCGAGGCGTGCCCAACCACCCCAGTGCCACGGGATACCCTGAGCAGATAGACAGATTCATCGAGAAAGAGAGAGGGTTCAACAATCTCCTAGGGCCGTACGAGGCTCCCCCTTTTGAACCCTGGTGCCACGTGGCGCCGTTAATGACACGCGAGAAAAGGGGCACGGACGACCGTCGTGTCATTACCGACATGACGTACCCGAAGGACGACAGCGTCAACAGTTTTGTGGTCAAGAATTCCGTGTATGGAGAAGAGAGGGAGCATGGCCTCCCGACCGTCGACAGTTTCGTCGGCCGCCTGGTTGCCTCGGGGCTCGATCGACATCGCGAGGGCGTATAAAAACTTTCAGTGCGACCCCCTGGACTGGCCCCTCCTGTGTTTCGCGTGGAGGGACGGGTACTTCTGTGACACGGCGATGCCGTTTGGTGCCCGTGCCTCCTTGTACCACATGCAGTGCGTAGCGGAGGC
This sequence comes from Alentia gelatinosa, assembly GCA_950022655.1. Classification (NCBI taxonomy): domain Eukaryota; kingdom Metazoa; phylum Annelida; class Polychaeta; order Phyllodocida; family Polynoidae; genus Alentia; species Alentia gelatinosa. Next base: position 12,342,374 of record OX465587.1, read on the forward strand.
CATCGTCGCTATACTCGGCCAGAAGGGGGTCGAGGCCTGCATGTATCTGGACGACCTCATCATTCTCTCGCCCACCAGAGAGAAGTCCGAGGCCGACTTCCGGACGGCCCGAGACCTGCTGACGGAACTCGGACTCCCCGAGGCCCGTGGGAAAGCCCAGCCCCCGAGTCAGGTCGTTACCTGGCTCGGGATCGTCATCAACGCGGCCGAGATGTCTCTTACCGTCCCTGAGGGCAAGCTTCACGAGGTCCGAGAGCACGTGAGGGCGGTGTATCAGAAGTGGTCACTGACGAAACGCCAGCTTCAATCCGTCCTCGGGCGGGTACTACATGTCTCAAAGTGTATCTGGCCGGCACGCCTGAACCTGAAGCGGTTCGCCGAGGGATGGAACGGCCACGCCCTCATCCCACGAGGACCCCCGACTAAGTGCCTCATCGTGGATGCGTGTCTCTCGGGCATCGGAGGTACGGACGGTACCTACTGCTACTCCGGACAGGTCTGCCCGGTCAACGACCCGGTCTGCTGCATCGCGGAGCTGGAGGCCCTAAACACGGTGTTTGCGATGTGCACGTTCATCACAGACCGGGACAGAGGTTCTCGCATGGAAGTCTACTGCGACAACATGGGAACCGTCCAGGCACTCACCTCTGGGCGTGCCAGGAACCCCGTCCTGGCCGAGTGTGCCCGCCAAGCCTGGATGGTTCAAGCCAAAATGGAAGTAGACTTCATTTACACGCACGTCCCTGGCAAACTCAACACCGTCGCGGATGCACTCAGTCGGGCGCATCTGACCTCGAGGGACTACGATACGGCTTCGATTTTCAGAAATTTCCATTCCCTCCTCGAGGTCGTTCCATGCACCCACGTCTGCTTTAACCCTGTTTTGCGCTCGCCTGCAGATCGGGAGCTGCTCTTACTCCAGATGAGGGCATCTGCGCGGCAATGCGAGGCGCGTGCCCCCGGAACGGTCGCGAACCAGCGGAGCGCCGTCGCGACATACCTCGCGTTCTGCCGGCGGATGGGTGCCGACGCCCAGAAACCCACTACCAGCTTCATCACGGCGTACCTCGATTACGTCTCGGACCACGCCCCCTCCCCTGCGACGGTCGCGAATCACCTATCCCATGTGCGGTCGCACCTGCGACTGACGGGAGGGGACGTCGCGCTGACAGAGGACTACCGAGTGAAGCGCGCCCTGGAGGCGATGAGGCGCAACAAGTCATACGTGCCAAACGTCAAACCTCCGGTCCCTATGGAGGTCCTCAGGGCGGTCCTCGCGGCCCTCACACCCTCGCCGACCCATCTCGTGCTACGGGCCGCCATACTGCTCATATACTACGCGGCACTGCGGCAGAGCGAGGTCGCCCCACCGTCGGCCGCCAAGTTTGACCCTGCGCGGCACCTGTCGCGCCGCGACGTGGTGGTCACGCCGACGGAAGTAACGGTGCGGATCAAGGCAGCCAAGAACCTGCAACTGGCGGGGGAGGAGAAGACTGTGGTGATCCAAGCGTCACCCGATGTCGCGGCGTGCCCGGTACGCGCCATCTCCTCTATGATCGCGGCCGTCCCCACGACCAGCCCCGAGGCCCCGTTCCTTACCCTCGCGGCCGGGGAGGTAGTCACCACAAGACTTCTCACCTGAGAATGGAAGTCCCTACTGAATGCCGCCGATCAGCCTTCCACGTACACGCTCCACAGCCTACGTAAGGCCGCTGCCACTCAGGCATACCAAGCGGGTATGCCAGAGCTTTCTATTCAGCGGTACGGTGGTTGGAAGTCCAACGCCCACCGGACTTACATCAAGGCCAACGACGCTAAGGCCGTCAATAGGGCCTTGATCAACTCACTTCACAAAGACTAAAAACATTTCCCCACCCCCCCCTCTCCTTTTTTGCCTTTTTTTGGCTTTTTATTACTTATACAATAACATATATTGTATCCAATAACCTATATTGTATCTCATACAATTATCATGTTTATTGTATTTCATATTTTACTTATCATAATTGACTTATATTCTACCTGTCAATTATCATATATTTACCTTCATATTATCTTATCATTAATATGCTCGTCCAGTAAGGTCGACATAATTTTATTCCTCTTATTGCATAAAATTAAATAAAATTTTATTCTCCCAAGCCACTGCTTGTCTACTTTCATCCGGGGGTAGGGTAATGGTATTCTCATGAGCTCTGCTCAGGGGGAGTCATTGCCACCTCCGGTGTCCCCCTCTACCGCGCCTCCCGGGCGCCCCTCCTGCCCCCTCGCGGCTTTCTCACCTACCACGCGGTCACGTGGTACAGCCCGGTCCGTACCCCGGCCTCACTTCTCCTTCAACCTCCCTACAGTACGCATGTACTATACTACTTTTTCGTCCCACCCACCCACAACCTTCTCTCCTCTCCTCCTACTCATGTAGGCCTTTTTATTACTTATACAATAACATATATTGTATCCAATAACCTATATTGTATCTCATACAATTATCATGTTTATTGTATTTCATATTTTACTTATCATAATTGACTTATATTCTACCTGTCAATTATCATATACTTACCTTCATATTATCTTATCATTAATATGCTCGTCCAGTAAGGTCGACATATTTTTATTCCTCTTATTGCATAAAATTAAATAAAATTTTATTCTCCCAAGCCACTGCTTGTCTACTTTCATCCGGGGGTAGGGTAATGATAGTGAGGCTTCCCTCACATGGACCCTCCCTGTTCGCTTCATCAGTATGTGTGCTGTGTGTCTAGGGAGTGTCATCACTGCATGGATGGAACCTTAAGATGTCGTGGGTCAAGTGATACTTTTGACTCAGTGTCGGTATCCTTATAAACGGGGTTTATTCCTTCATAATTAAGGAAATATCTTAACATTTCTTCCCCAATGAGGGACATGGAAATCTACTCTGATGGGTTTTCATTTTTACTTGAAAAATAATGAAACTTTGATTATTGCTAGAAGCTATTGTCTCGTTTTCTTGATAATAGTAACAAAACTTTATCATGTGTTAAATTTTCTAATTGATGAGAAGCACAAAGAGGGACTTTTCGATTAATAAACAGATTCGTACATTTATAAAGATTTCAAGTATGTATACAAGTACTTTTGATTTAAACAGTTAAAGGCATATCCTACAATTCACAGTGGCGCCACCTGGTGATTTTTAAATAATGTCAATTATTAGTCAAAACTGGTTTTGTGGGATTCATTCTAATTCAACATGGGTAAATTTAAAATTTTGTCCACTTTATCCAATCTCAAAAGGTAAAATAGGCCAATTTGCATTTGCTCAATTTACAATAGAAATCTACTGAAAAATATGGTTTTCTTCAATTCTTTCAAAAACAAGTACAGTGACCTATGATTTTTAAAACATAAATAAGTAGTATTATATATGCACTATATTCTGTGAAAATTTTAGGGAAATGACATGGGTTTTACTATGTGGAAAAATACTTTTTAGAATCTCTATATATTCCTATATAAAATTATCATCATATTGATCTCTAAATCAAAATCTAGCACGGTGACCCCCATTTTTACGTTAGATATGTGTTCCACAACACTTGGGGATCATCATACTCAATTTTCAGGAAATTAACATGGGTTTAAATTTTCAAGACACATTGTCCGATATGCCTTTATGACCCCGCACCCACCAACGCCGACGCGAGCCGATACAAAATTACCATATCATAGCGCGTCGGGAGGCATATTGTAGCCTATCGGTTCGCGTCGGCTCGCGTCGGTGCGCGTCGTAACGTATTGGGAGGGTGCATGAAAAAGGTGCCATGGTCCCGATACACCCCGATATAGCTCACGATGCAACCAGTGTAATCCACCATATTTCCTTTATAATTCCAGAAATAATGCATATTTAAGATTGATATTTTCTCTGTAGATACAAAACAATATTATATGATACCTCATAATGATATCTAATGAAAAAAGACCAGTTCCAAGTTAAAGTATAAAATTATCGTTTTGAGACCCTTATCTACTATCAAATTTCACAATTTTTGCAGAGCCGCATCAGCATCATATATTCTAGAGATTCTGAAAATTTCATAATTTTCTATCAATTATTTCATATGATTTCCGTTTAAAGAATCATCTATACACTCCGACGCGCATCGACGCGGCCCGACGCGCTACGACAATCGATACATATTCGATTGTAGTAGACCCTCTACGATACGGGTTTCGCGTCGGTTCGCGTCGGACCGCGTCGGTAGCGTTATCGTAGAAAACTTACCAACTGCCCCGATAAGCTCTACGATTTTGCTACGATATGGATTTTGTATCGGGAGGGCAATATCGGGGCGCGTCGGTTCGCGTCGGGAGCTTGGTGGACACCCCCTCTAAAGCATGAAATGAATGCATCGGTATTTCCTGGTGCAGGTATCTATATAAAATTTTATTTCCAAATTTTAGATTTAGAAAATCTGAGAAAGTGGTGTATATGAAAGTTCTCAATGTGAACACTCATTTTGATTGAATGAATTACATTTGAAAATAAATACAAGACATACTGTCAGCCCAAGGTACTGTAGGTAATGCAGATGTAGGCACATGGCCAAGTCTCTACAGACTGGAGGGTTGTGGCTCGCTTTGAAGAGAATCTCGTTCTTCGTCTCGTCCAATTAACCGTCAGGGCGCGGGGAGATGACAGCACAGCGAGCTGCTCGCTGAAGGAGCAGCTCGAGTCCAACTCACGGGAGGGGGTGACTGTAAATGCTGTAAATCTCTACTCTAATCTCTGGCAACTGACACCAGACTACATATAGCGGGTGTTCCACCGGAATATGTGGGTTGACGTGGCAGTGCCAGGCCACGCCAGCAGGTTCCGGGTTCCGCCGAGCAAGTTCTTAGAAATCATAACTGGTTTTATGGGATGGGTCATATACGGCACATAGTCATTGTGTTATGGAGGCGGCCATCTTGCCCCCACACTGATTAAAATACAAGGTGGCGGGTCTAATAATCAATGGATTTTATTTCTAAAATGTTCTTGGCTTGCCTTAGAGGGTTTTTGGCCTAATCTCACGAGTATCTATAGATTATATTTAGAACCAAACGAGAAAAAAATAATTGTTGAAATTGATTGCCTGGTAAAATGTATGTGGCCCTTAGGGAATTCCTCCATCTTATTCGATAAAGTGATCCCTTGAATACAACTAGTGTTTTTTATTTTCTCAAATACGAGAAAATGTCCGTGCATGATGTATGCGCTCTATAACCCGGCGTTTACACTAGACGACTAAAACGTGACCACTGTAGGTCGTCTATTCAATAGTCGTCAGTCGGAGCTCGATTACGCAATATTGGCCACAACATCAACATCAACCAAAAATTTCCTTCAAGCGTTTACACTTTTTATATGTACCAGTGTCTAGCAATTGACAGTGGAAGGTCGTCAGGTGGTGCAAAATACAGAGATTATTTCTTTGAAAGAAACCTAAATGGCGGACTGACCGACTTCCTCGTAGGCGGGCGGGCCGACCTCGTAGAAGACTCGGATGACGACGAGGAAGGAGATGTTGAACTTGACGCTCTCCACCCAGCACGACTCGTCCGGGTCCACGCCCACGCCCCACTCGTGAAACTTCATCTCCTGAGACTCCACGTTCAGGATCCGGCCTGCAGACGTGAGCACAGCCGGGTCAGAGAACACGGCGATAACAGGGGCAGTCAATGAACGCAGTGTCAAGCTGGAGACACACCAAGAGAGAAACGCAGCGATTTCCAGAATCGCCAACACAAAATGGCGTGTCTGTGAGCTATTATTCTATGTTTCACCTGATTATTGGTTCTAAGATGCTAAATTATCGGTGGGAGATATTACTATGAAAATATATCTATATGCTATTTTGTATTGGCGTTTCCAGAGATCGCCGCCTTGACTCGCTTGGTGTGTCCTGGGGATAAGGATGTCGTTATTATCAGTTTTATTTCTCATAGTGACAAAACGATGTGTGTGAAAGGCAAGAAAGTTTGCAGATTGGACATTCATTGGAGTTCTCACATTGGACAGGTATCAAAAATAAAGGATTTAAACAAGATTTACGACATAAACATTCATCTGATAGTTCCTATGTCACATGAAATGCATAAGTACCGCTTTTGATTAGAATAAACTTAATATTTATTTGTTATGTATCTGAAATAATTATGCTAATTCATTAAACAATTGTGAAGTATGATATTGTATGCCTTATATATGAATCATTTGGTAAACACTACTTAAATTACATCTGTGAAAATATGTAATCTGCAGTATTTCGATTAGGACATCAATTGTATAATACAGTTAATGACCATATAATAAATGGATTCATACTTTCAAATACATGTGTAGGTATTTTTATGTGCACTGCTGTTGATTGAAACATGTTTTACAAATTGACTACACATGCCTGAGTTAACAGAGCTTTTCTGCCACAGTGTTCCATACCCCAAAATACCTCGCTGTTACATATCACACAGTTACATGTAATGGTTATAGTACTATTTTCTGACCAGTCCACAAGACATTTTAGAGGTTTCGAAATAAAGTTTGTATACTAAATTCTCTCAATGTATCGGTGAGAACTGAGGACAATGATACAAGATATTAAAGTATAGGCTCAGTAGGTAATTTTTGCATTTGATCAATAGTGATTTATTTAACAGTGTACAACATCTGCCTTGATTTTAATAAAATGACACTCTATCTAGAATGGAAAGCACATTCCTTTTTATTTCATTTCTATTTTAATTCTTTCCACTCAAGCACTCATAATTGATCTTAATCATGCACTGGTGATCTGCTTGACCACGCAAACCGGATAATTTTGCAACGGCTCGGCTTATAGGTCAAACAGGAGCTCTTAATATCATTATTAACCTCTCTGACACCTTTCTCCTGTTACTCCAATCATCATCCCTCCAATCTGTGAATGACACCTGTTCGCATATTAGTTGTGAGGACATTTTCAGCTCATTTTGAGGTGATCCTATAAATGCTACTTTTGCTGATTACCGCTTGAAAATATAAACAATCAAGCAGCATATCTTTTAACTGATTACACCTTGCCTATTTTCTATCTCGCATAAAAAATATTCAAAGTCAGACTTAGACTTCAATTTCCTTTATATTACTTCCCTCCTCATGCCATAGACACTTCTTCGCCTGTTCAACTGCCTATCCTCTTTATCCGAGCCTCTCCCACTGCCTTTTTCGTCATCCATTTTTCCCCGTGTTTTTCATATCTCTGTAGTCCTTTCTTCTCATATCCATCCCACTGGCCTGACACAGCACATTCTCCAATCCCATCTCCCATTGCAAAGCTCACATTCTCCAAGCACAGCTTCCTTATTGCTGTGTCCGCCATATTGCAGGCCCGCAGCGGAGACTACATAAACCCGTGCGGCCGGTGATTACTGGAGGCCCATTTGCTTTGTGTCCTCTGAGAATGGCCGCCATCCAGCCGGGTGCACCATTAGTCCATCTAAAGTCAATCAGGAACCAGCTCAGGCCATCAGAAGGGGGCTCTTCCAATGATCATGAACCTCCCACTGCCTCTCCATCAGCCATCTCTAGTGGGATTTCCCTTGGCTGACATTTGGTACTGATAACTTTATCGTGGACACCAATAGGTTTTATGGCACTTTTGACAACATATCAGGAAATGTTAATTAGAAAACAGCAGACACACTAACCGATTTCTGTTCTGATAAATGGGCTTTTGGGACCAAGTTCAAACCAGGTTATTTTGTCGTTGGTGAAATTTTTCACGGTTCCTTACATCGATTGGTGGGCAACCTCCAACAGCGATTTCTAAGATCAAATAGCTCTACTACCAACCGGGAGCCATTTTTTCACTGGCGGACTATTCGCCACCGATCTGCAGTCGGGAACCACCAACGCCAGATCGGTGAATAGAAACAGACATGCAGAGAAGTGCTCATGGATTATTGTGTTTAGATTAAACATAGAGGACAGTTCTGTCAGTCTGGACCTGTTAAATACGGCAGAAACAAGGCATACACTACACTGTCACTGATTTTAGTTACCGACTTGCAGTCGTTGATCACCACTGACCGACTTTAGGGAGAACTCAATTAATCGGTGCCATTTTCGTCGGCCAGTGAAAAATGGCTTATAGTGAATTACTACTTGACGTTTTTGTCAGCCATTGGAAATCCAACTTGCGAAAGGCTATATGTGTCTATTGATAAGGGATGTTTTAATTCCACGGAAATACAGTATCACCAATGAGGAGCACAGGCAGCTTTAAATACCATCAGCTACAGGTGATGCGTGTAAATTGACAGTCTCTCTCCCATCCCCGGAACCTTTGTTTACCACGTGACAGTGCCGTAAAAGCTTTGAATGATTCATGAGTTCACTGTCGTAAAGCGTGATGACGAACCTGGTAACGGCCGTTGTCGTAAATGCAGATTGAACTTGCGCACTGTGTCGCCGAAGCTGTCGAAGGTGCCCACCTCGCTGCGGGCCGGAACGACGTTGACGTAGCCAACCTGCTGCGGCTCCGGAGGATCGCCCGGCTCCCGAGGTACGACCCATAACCTGTAAGAAGACAAACCAGTGATGTGTTAGTTTATCATCATCCACTTAATACAAAGTGTCTACAGTAAACATAAAGGAACTCTGTATGGACGGTTCATGGACGCCTTGAGCCCAGGACGATTTGAGTCCTGGACGCCTTGAGCCTTTCTGGGGACGCCTTGAGCCTACCCTGTGGACGCCTTGAGCCTACCCCGTTTTAGTTGCCTTGAACCTCTGGATGTAAAAACTTTGAAAAGTGCACTTGTGCTGGTTTATAGTCATATATACTCAACCCTAACCCTTACCTAACCCATTTCTAGCCCTAACCCGCCAATCGGAACTAAAATGAGGTAGGCTCAAGGCGTCCACGGGGTCGGCTCAAGGCGTCCACGTTTTCGCGCTGACAGGGGGCTCAAATGCTAAAAGGCTCAAGGCGTCCAATTCGCGTATAGACATACCCAGTGCATACTGATATGGGTTTTTTTGCAGGATGCAGAAACTGGCGCATACGAAAAAATAGTGAGGATTAAAAAATAGTGCAACTAAAGTGAATTAAAATCGGTACGCCACCGGTTGGATAAAGATGGATAGTAAATGCAATATAAGGCCCGTTTCCATTGGCCGACAATCGTTGTGTAGATTTTTGTGTGTTCTCCTAATAGCCTATTTCCATTGGCCATCACCGATACACAGTCAGGAACCACCGACGGACCTTAGCACTGCTGACGCCAAATGGAAATAGGCTATTAGGAGAACACAGAAAATCTACACAGTGTTTGTCGGCCAATGGAAAAAGGCCTATAGAGTGGTTTCAGATAAAAGCAGTTGTATATGCTCCTCAGAGTTGACCATATGCAACATCTTCGCATGCCCTCGGATATAACTACGAGTCAATTAGGAGCATACGGCCGCTTGTATCTGAAAGCAATTAATATTGTGTAGGTATGCTGTGATATATGATTTACATATGACAATTTATTCCACCACTGTTATATTTCCCCTGTTTTAGATATCTTAGTAAGGTTTTTATTGGAATTCAGGGATGGGATAAAATCTGAAACCAATTCCCTTTGGTTGGGGTTGATTAGATTGCCATTTGTTTGGTCATAACGTGATTTTCCAAGGATTCCCTCATGAAATTACTCTGATATATTTTTTCAGTGATAATACTAAAAGACAACGAGTTGTTCGACAGCGGCCGCATGTAGCACGCTGCTCTGACTGGTCGGCAAATCATCTGAAAACACATGATATGAAGTGAGTACAATGCTATAGTTTGCTAAGGTGATTTATGAACACATAGACAACACATTGTAGGCGCTGAGTTAGCCGTAATTTGATTATATCTTGCACTGGAGTGCGATTTGTATCATGACAGAACCGGACTCGGAGCTGTTGCCCCTGGCTACCGATAAACAAAACATTGAAGTGTCAACACTAACAGAAGCCACAGCTGTGTCCAAACGAACGCGTAGTATTGGTTCAACATCGTCCAGTACAACTGACTCACCTGAATTGAAAAAACTAAAAGGACATATGGAACAGAACTTATCACAACAAAGTATCAGTCAACATAATAATCCGAGTAACCAATTTAGCTGTTTAGCTACACCAGTACGTGAGATCCCAACTGGGTCACCAAAGCCAGGCACACCTGTCAACACACAGAGAGGTACCGATGGGGGCTCACGCACTAGACCAAATGACGATGATATACTTGAACGCCTAAACCATATAACGTTACTATTAAACGAACAAAATGCAAAACTGGATAAAAGAATGAGAACTCTAGAAAACAAACAAACAACTACCGAAGCTAGAATTACTGACATAAATGACGAACTAGACTACGTAATAAATGAAGTAGATGATTGCAGGTTCCAAGTAGATCGCAGTAATGCAATTTTTCGTGAATTTGATAGCAAGATTGAAGAAATGCAAAAAACGATTGAAAGCCAGAACACAAAAATAGACGAACTGCAAGCTAAGGTAGCAGCTAGAGAAATCCTGACAAATGAAGAGTACAGTATCCAGACTAGACAAACATACGCCGAAGTGGTCAGTCAACTAGGGACCATCAAACACTGTAAGGAAGATCAAACACGTAACCTAATTGTTTACGGTATTGAAACCAACCCAGAAACTGATTTATGGGCCATACTAGATAAACTGTGTTCAGATCTGGAAGTCAGATACGGACCCGATGACTTTCTGAATGTTAAGAGATTGGCAAGCAGGAATAGACAGGGTTCGGATTTCCAACGTGTACCGATACTAGTTGCGTGTAGCAACAGCTCTATCAAATCAATAATCATGAAACAAAAATGGCACTTGAGGCACATATCAAATGCCGAAAATGTATGGATTGTTGATGATGAACCAAGGGAAACGCGGATTGCTCGAGCAAAATTTCGGCTTGCACTGAAAAACGCCAAATCACTAGGAACTCAAGCAAAAGTGGAAAATGACAAATTACATTTGTTGAATAAAATCTACAACCTAGCAGAACATGTGCAAATACCTGAGGAGTACTTGAAAAAACCCGATCGCAAAACTGGGAATCCTAGACACTACACAATTCCTACGTCAGTAAATAAGCCGATGACGAAAACTACTCTACATCAACAACACCAACAGCCACAACAACAACCCCAACAACATGGCCGCAATACCCTTAGCAGTCAAAAGACTTATATACCAACCCAACCACAAATAAAACCACCACAACAAAAACCGATGCAAACCCAACAACAACAACAACAACAGCAACATCCAGTAAATGGGCAACAATTATCAACAATAATTGAGAACACTTCGACTGATGCTGCAGTCAGATTAGCTCAATACTTACAACTATCACCACCCCAACATTTGAGTAGTGAAGTAGAACCGATGATAGCTTCGGATATGATGACATCTGAATTAATTGACCTGAGCTTGACTAACCAGACACCAAAAACATCACAACCCCCCAAAACTGGAATTGAAAATACTAGTCAGAATTATATTCAAACACACACAACAGTGCTTAACACTGGTCTACAGGTCTTCAGGGAACAGCAACAAAGAGATAGTTATGAAAAAATAACAATGACAGAGGCTGGCCTGACATATGCGGGAGAAACGGCGTATCTTTCAAATTGGTATGCCTGCCCCGTTCGCCATAAATTGGGCCCGGACAAAGAAGAAAGAGAGTTCAAAAGCCTAGAACATGCTTATTTTTACGCACGGTTACATGCGCTTGACGACCCTAAAACAGCTACATACATACTTGATGTAAAAGAGGCCCGGGACGTGAAACAAATTGGAGAGACTAAGAGAGTCCCACATGATCACTCATGGATAAACGAAGCGGAAAAGGTTATGCAGAGCTTACTTATCAGCAAGTTCGACCAAAACGCAGAACTTCGACAAAAACTACTAAGTACTGAAAACGAAGTCCTGATAGAAGCAACTAGTAATCGCATATGGGGAGGAGGATATCCCTTCGGGGCCCCTCAGTACAACAGGAACCCGATCTCACTTCGAGGCACCAATCGACACGGCCAACTTCTCATGACGGTACGACAGATGTTTAGACAACAACCTGCGGATCGATAACTGAATATCGGTGTATCGGACTTAGTTTCACAACTGGACAAATGAACTGTGAGTACCTATATGTATAACGTGACATCTGTACTGCTGACTCTTTGAACTCAACATGAGAGTATTGATAGCAGGTGATTCTCGAGTTAAAAAGTTGGAAAATGAGCTGAGGCAACGGTTTATACATACAGGAATATGCGTGACAGTCCTCACTCTGTGGGGAGCACAAACCAGTACAATTGTTGATGCGGTAAAATCTGAATTGAGACGAGTTTCGGATGTAACTTCTAAATCGAATACAGGCTATCATGTCCTGATTTTCTGTGGTGGAATCTGTGACATAACACATCGAGTTAAAAATGTAGGTCGGAAACGCAAGTTTGATCTCGCATTTGAAAATGCGGCTGAGTGTCAAACTGCTGTCAGTAACACTATTGTCTCTGAACTAGACACTGTCCGAACCGAGTTCCCTAAACTAAGAGTTATAGCCTCAACAATGTACGGGCTCGACTTACATAGATATAACAATAAGATTCTCATATTGAATCCGACACATGAAATAGCACGAAGTGTTGTACTCAAAGCAAAACCTGCCGTTGATAAACCCAAAGACACCGTTCCGGGAACGAGTACACGAAAAATGCCAAAACAGTACTGCCTGTCGACCCAAAACAAGCCGAGCTAGACGAAGCTGTAAGGAAAATCAATGGAGACATGGCTAAGTTCAACAACAATGGTGGACTACCAACCCCGCGCATAGACCATGTGTTTCATAATACGACTAGAAGATTGTCAAAGTTTAAGAACCGCAAGGGTCAACTCAAACACACTACAAGATACCACCTGTTGTATGATGGATGCCATCCATCTAACGTCATAATACCCAAAATAACCGATCTCTATGAGATAACAATACGTAAAGTCCTGCGAGTATGAGAAACCTTTCCCCCCCCCCCCCCCCCCTTTTTTTTTTTTTTTTTTTTTTTTTTTTTTTTTTTTTTTTCTTTTCTCTCTTTCTCTCCCCCTCTCCCCATAGATACCTGGTCTTGGTCTAGACCAAATTGTATCTGTGGTTCACCCATAACGAATGTTGTGTTGTTGGAAGAGACTTGCATATTCGACAATACTCACGCCGAGACTTGGTTGAGGCTCATCCACGTGAGTGTAGGACTCAAGGATTAGATCTATCATATACTGAGGGATGCACATTAATGGATGGATACTCTCATGCCTAGTCTTGGTTTAGACTTAACTGTGCGTGGAAGTATACCATACCACATGTGTGATCTAGAGTAAACAATTTTGAGTATGTGAGGATTTGTACCCCCAGATAGACACTCACGCCGAGACTTGGTTGAGGCTCATCTGCGTGAGAAACTTCTGTGTATGTAGACTAGACCTCGTCCGCATGAATATGGGACTCAGTATTACGATCACAGTTATTATATAACAAACACAACAGTAGGCACATGAATGGATATTCTCATGCCTAGTCTTGGTTTAGACTTAACCGCGTGGGAGAATACCATACCACGTGTGTGATCTTGAGTAAACAATCGTGAGAATGTGAGGATCTGTACCTCCAGAAAGACACTCATGCCGAGACTTGGTTGAGGCTCATCTGCATGAGTAACTTTCTGTGTATGTAGACCAGACCTGAACAGATGACGTAGATCTACTGTTTAATGCAGGAAAAATGAAACAAGTATATATTAACACTTGGACTGTCATGGTGTTTATGCCCAGTCTTGGTTTAGACTGAACTACATATACACGTTAGCTGACTGAAACAATGCAATATGGAGGATAAAGTCGTGTGATCAACCGCCATAACGTGAACTGTGTGAGCTCCAGTGCCCGGCACCCAGTATCCAGTATCCAGTACCCAGCATCCAGTGACAGCGACTGTCAAATCTATCAGAAGCTAAGTTAACAATATAACTAGCAACAAACTGTGAGTAATGAACCATCACTTATTAGTAGATGATAAGACTACTTGATTATACTCACTCATCTATAATCTTTAATAATCAAACCAATCTGATGTTACAATGTCGGCCGGTCAGAACCAGCCCTTATCTTACGTTATCGCTGTATATTATCTTTGAGTTTAGGATAAATATATACTGTGTTTGCAGTGTATACTTAAGCCAAAAACTCTCTTTCCATCTTAGCTGACTTTGCTTTTTTGGAACACCTATTATAAATATTTGGTAATCTTGTTTCCATAATACTCATCTTGTTCATCTTTGTTATGTCTACAAGCATTGATCATCTTAATGATTTGAAAGGTCTGTGTATTACTCATCTGAATTGTCAGAGTCTCTGTAACAAATTTGATGAAGTCTTTTATTCCTTATCCCGATCCGACATCGCTACCTTCAGCGAAACTTGGCTTAATTCTAATTACACAGATGATATGATAGCATGGGAAAATAGGAAGGTTTATAGAGTAGATCGTGAAAATAAAATAGGCGGGGGAGTAGCTTGTTATATAAAAAACAACTTAGCCAGGCACGCTTCACAAATCAAGAAATATTGTGATATGACAGAGGACTTGGAAATACTTACCATAGAAATTTCTAGACCACATACCAAACCCATGTTAATTTGCACGTTGTATTTTACGCATGGAGGAAAATTAGATAGAGCCATTGAGTACTTGAGTACAATACTCACCGACGCAAAATTCTCGAAGCATGATTTCTATCTACTAGGAGATTATAATATAAACTTCCTTTTTTCTTCGGGGATAAAACAAGATAGAATCGGAGACTTCTGTAAGGACTTTACCTTAAAGCGCCTCATCAATCAATGTACCCGACCATTTACTAGAAATGGATCATGTTTAGACAATATATTGACCTCGTCGTTGGATATATTAGACAGTGGTGTCATCAATTTTTATTGTAGCGACCATTTGCCGGTATACGTAGTAAAAACCAAATATAAGCGAGAGAGGTATAGTATACCAGTTGTAGGTAGGATTTATAGTAATCACACGATTGAAAGTTTGAGAGACTGGGTAACACACACAGACTGGACAAACTATTGGTCATTAACTGACCCAGACAGATTATGGGAGGAGCTCCTATTGATATTAAATGATTATCTTGATTATAAATGCCCTAAGAAAAAGTGGAAAACTAGGGAGACCGGAAGTACATGGATGAATGATGAGATTAGAGCCTTAATTAGAGAAAGGAAGTTGGCAATGACAGCCTACCTTAAAGATAGAACTATTGAAAACTTAGGTAGAGTTAGGGATATAAAGAGACAGGTTAAAAAGACAATTAGAGGAGCTAAATCAGATGAAGTCCTGACAAAATTAAATGAAAACAAAAAGAATCCAAAGAAGTTTTGGTGTGAAATAAATAAACTTATCAAGCCACGTACAAACGTAATAGCCCCAACCTTAAGGAATATAACTACTAATGAAGAAATATCCCCTGATATGTCGCCAGCCTATTTGAATGAATACTTCGGTACAATAGGGCATAAGCTTGCACAAAATAGAAACTTATTAAATGCCACAAACCTGGATGACATGGAAAATTATTATATTATAAATCACCCACATACACCGGCTGCAATAGATAGACATACACTATATGACCTTATTCAAGATATCAGCACTGTGAAGACCTCTGGCCTAGTGGACGTACGTGCATCTGTGCTTAAGGAATATATGTTCTTAGTCTTAGACCAGTTTGAGTACCTATATAAACAGAGTCTGAATGTTGGAAAATTCCCAATAGAATGGAAATATGCTAATATTACAGCGATTCCAAAGCCCGGTGACAACTCGGACCCAAGTAACTGGCGTCCCATATCTTTGCTACCTGTACCTGGGAAGATATTAGAAAGGCTTGTACATGCAAATTTCGTTGCACACTTGGAGAATAATCATATAATGTCAGATGCCCAGTGTGGATATCGAAGTGAATGTGGTACAATTGATGCAATCTACTCACTGGTCAATGATTTGTATGTTGCTCGGGACCGAGCTGAGTTTACTTGTGCAGTGTTTATTGATTTAAAGAAAGCATTCGACAGTGTGCACCATGGTAGGCTTCTACAGAAACTAAAGATGCTGGACCTCAACCCCGGGATGTTGGACTGGTTCACATCATACTTAAATGATAGAAAACAGAGAATAACTTTCGGAAAAGTCTCATCCTCATGGGCAGAAGTTAGTTATGGCGTTCCGCAGGGCTCGGTCCTCGGACCAGTTTTGTTTACATACTTTATAAATGATGTAGTTGCTTGTTTTAATGAAGTAAAATATATATTATACGCGGACGATCTAGTGATCTATCATGCTGCAAAAAACCCTACAACGATAGTGACTGTAATGCAAAGAACACTTGACAATTTCTCGGAATGGGCAGATAATAATATTCTAACTATAAATATTAAAAAAACGAAGTATTGCTGGTTTGTACCAAAGAATAAACTGAATAAGACTAAGGAATTTGATCTGTTTATGTATCTGGAAAAACTTGAGGCTGTAAGCTCATATCAGTACTTAGGTGTGTATTTAGATATGAGTTTGACATTGGAACGGAATAGTAGAAATACAATAAAAAAGGTTAACCATAAGTTATTTATACTAAGACGTATACGATCGCTAATAACTAGAGATGTAGCTTTAAAGATTTATAAACAGGCAGTCCTACCCCTGTTTGATTACGCATCCATTCTCACAGAAGGAACCAATAAAATATGGTTGGCCAAATTGCAAAGACTACAGAACCGAGCCTTGCGGGTGGTTTTGGATGATGGGGCCATGGTGCACACTGTCGAACAGTTACATGCAATAACGGGAGTCACATTACTGACTAGGCGGAGACAAGAGTTGACCTTGTCCTATATGAGAAAGGTATATATAAAGACCCATGGTCCTGTTGAAACTATACACCATCAAAATGAACTGAGTACTCACGACGACCTGGAAACTGTAACACAAAGAACAAGAAACTTGCGCTCATCAAAGCATCACAATTTTACTCTAAAAAGACCTCGAACAGAATTTTATAAAAAGGCACCAGAATACAGAGGCTCTAAATTATGGAATGCACAAACTTCAGAACTTAAAGAAGAAACCACTAAATATGCGTTTAAAAAGCATGTTAAGGCACTCGGGCAAATTCCCGATAAATGGCCATGAGAAAGTAATCAATATCCATATTAGTAGTAAGTCCGTCTTGAGTACTCAATGCTTAGATGATTATATTGACGCAGTGGCTCTATTATTATTATTATTATTGTTATTACTATTATTATTATTATTATTATTATTATATATTATATGTGTGAAAATACTCGAACATGGAGAGTGGCTCCACGTATCAGACTCAATCAGGGTGACAGTATAGCAAATTTGTTAATTATATATATGTATTAAATTATAATTGCAGTTGTATAAGTGTTGCCACACTTGTTAAAATAGTTGGCAGAGTCCTTGGCTATTGCCATAAGAAGTATGACACCGTCCCATATTCCATACCCATACCCATCTAATTCGATCACTATTGGTAATTTGTTGTTAGCATTATTATTATCAATATTACCAATAATACTGTATAACTATACCCATAGATTGATTTTGCTGGAATAGCGCCGAGCTGATGCCATATGAAAGGTAGGCTCATTGAAAACCGAATGTAAAAATTTGAATGTGCCTAATAAAAAAAAAAAAAAAAAAAAGTATTGGATAAATTTATATTTCAAAACAGTAGAAGACTAATACGATGGACACCCTGAATAGCTGACATTTGGCGATTGTTTATAGTCGATCTCAATCTCAAAAATGTCCACTTTTTCGGGATTTCCACTGTATATGGAGTGGTGTTGAAGTATCTGCAATACTAAGCTGTGTTTGTGTCTGCCACATTGGAGTTGTCTATCAAAATGCATTTGAACTTCTGAAAATATGAACAAGCGGAAAATATCTATTGGTTGCATGGGATATTTCTCTTTTCTCTCGAGAGTTGTAATCCAACTTGTGATTATCATTGCAACACTAAACCAGGGTATGACAGATGCCTAGAGATAGTAATAACGATTCAAACATCATCTCAAACATAAATCTCCTTACACTTAACATGGTGTGACTGTATGCCACGGTTATGCCATAAAATATTTATATGCCACTGGTGACATATGAAGTTAAAAACATGTGACAGGGTAGGATAAAATCTAAACAGCACTCAATTTCATATAATTGTTTACATCGCGTTCATTGTCTTCCACTGCAGATACCACTCAGCTCTGCTTCGTGATATCATTCCGTGAAGACAACTCACGCCATATAAACAACATGTGAAATTTTGTGATGTTTTAAGATAGTAAGCCGCTATGTCAAGTCCAGTCCACACTGTGCGACTAGGGGGAGGCTTGCATGTACCTCGGATCGCAAGGTATTATCGACTACCCCCACCCCCCGCCCTTGCGACTGGAGCGCTTTCATTTTTAGGTACATCGGTACGTCCAGCCTCAGACTGGGCATACCAAATACCAAACATGTTTGATATTTAAAAACGCTTGGGATCCGGGGTACATGAGGTACGCCCAGTCTCAGACTAGCAGGAAACTTGCAGTCTACACTGTGCGTTTTACCGCGTTGCGATCCTGAAGGTATGCCCCGTCTCAGACTGGGCGTACCTCTGTACCTAGAGTCGCACAGTGTGGACTGGCCTTCAGATAGGATTGGTGAGGAAGTACTCGTAGAGTGTCCTGTACACTAGTGAGACATGTACAGGGAAGGTCCGTCTGGCATATATCTCTCACTTGATTGTGACGCGGAGCGGTACTGAGCGGATAATGGTGATGCCTACCACACGAAGCCCCTGGTCGCGTGCTGATAACACGATACCTCGCTAAGCATCCTTATCTGCCACGTGACTGTCGCAGGCCCGTCATATCTTCCCCCACGTAGCGGGCATATTTATACATGTATCTCAATGGACCAGTCATACATACATGTTATCAGAGTTCTGCCACCTAACAAATATACTGTAAACTCCTAATATTTCTAAAAAATATTGTAGTATGATCATTAGCCTCATTTAACCAAGAAATATCAATTTTGTGATTATCTAGCAATGTCTCGATTCAACCCCATACCATAAACGATTTTGATAAAGAAGGAGTCAATGGTTCAAGATGAGAAACTAAAGCTTTTGAGATGAAAATGATTTATACTACTAGCGTACCACATATCATGGCCATGTTGAGTAACCGAACAATTATGAGCATAAATTCACATGTGTATCCGAATACAATCATATATACATATAAACATGATATATATATATATATTTATATATATATATATATATATATATATATATATATATATATATATATATATATATATATATATATATATGTATATATATATATATATATATATATATATATATATATATATATATATATATATATATATATATATATATATACATTTACAGTGAACTTAGATAACTATAAAAACATAACTCTTAAAACTGAAATATTACTATAATTCGCTAACATAAAGAGTCCTACTCCTTGGCACCAGGTAATGCAGTGAGCAGCTGGCACGCCGCTCTTCGCGGCCGCCCGGGGTGTCACGGACCTTGTAAGGAGTGCCGGGATCTGCGGGCGGCGGACGAGGCGCCCGTCACTCGTCAACCTCCTATCTCCAGCTCCCCACACCGGGTCACGCGGTGCAAACATACCCCCTGGCGCCCCCGAGTGGCCTCACTAAGTATGGCGGACGCCCGCTGAGGAAGCGCGTCTGACGCGTTGAGCTCTGGGCGGGGATATGTTAAAGGGACACTCCAGTGTTTATAACCTCACAACAACTGGACACGAATATGTTTATGCTGTCATTACCAGTGGAGGAAAATGTGTTAAAGGGAAACTCCAGTGCAAACACCATAATTACCACGGGACGAGAATATGTTAAAGGGACCCTCTAGTTTTTATATTCTCATTACAACTGGACAAGAATATGTTTATAATGTTGTCATTACCACTGGAGGAGAATGTGTTAAGGCCCATTTCCATTGGCTGACGAAAACTGTGTAGATTGCTAATGGTCCGTCGGTGGTTCCTGACTGGATTGGGGGCGGTCAATGGAAATGGGCCTTTCGTCAGCCAATGGAAACGGGCCTCTCAGGGAAACTACAGTGGTTATACTCTCATTACCGCTGGGAGGGAATATGTCAAAGGGAAACTCCAGTGTCTATGCGGTTATTATCACAGGACGAGAATGTGTTAAAGGAAAACTCCATTGCGAACACTATCCTTACCATTGGATGAGACTATGTCAAAGGACGACACCAATGTTTATCATTGGCATTGTAATAGAATATGTTAAAGGGATACTCCAGTGTTTACACTATCTATACCACTAGACAGGAATATGTTAAAGGAGGACCCCCATGATTGTGGTGTCATGACAATAATACTTTACTTTGGTGAGGAATTACCATATTTAGACTGAACGATATATCTCCCATACAACATATTCAATGTTAGCATCTTGATCACCTTTTCTGAATTGGATTGGACCTTGAGTCCTTTCCGTTCTCTTGCGACTGCTATGAAATCACATTTAAGTCTCCTTAAGACACGTTCGCTAATACGCAACGAGATGTCATGTGAACTCAAGTGAAAGCCACTTTTTCAAGGTTTTGTGTGTGATTTTACTCCAAAACGAGGAAAAATCTGGCTCCACAAAACTTCCTTTCTTTATGATTTCAAGAAGTCTTATTCAAAATGAATCTTTTTTTAAGACTCAACCTGAAGAAGTTTGACTAAGCCCAGAAATTCACAGAGCCCTTGATAAAAATAACAGCACCCTTGTATTTCACAGACGCAAAGACCCTAAAAAAGAACCTCTGTTTTTTTCTCTCATGAAATTCAGGCCGATTGGTCCCATGTTGATACTGAGTGTAAGGGACCATGGTAGATACCGACATCATGCAGGCATGGGCGATAATAAAGAGAACTTGATTGGGTGATGATGACAAGGATTTTCTCGGATATCAACATGAATAATAAGTACACAACAATATAAGCACGTGTTTTGTATCGAGCGATAATTGGTTTTTTTTAGGGAGGGTGATCATCGGCCGTTATAAATCAACCGGAAGTAGCTCGCGGGTAATGCGTTTCGAGGAACCAGTAGGAATGATGACACGGTTTGTGTTAGCCAATGACAGGAATGATAATGAGGATGTCGGAATGGACAACGACGAGGATTATCGAATGGTTCTGAGGGCCATTGTCTTGGATGTTGATGAATACTGATGCCTTTTTGAACGCAATTAGTTATCTGCAGCCAATTCTGGCAGCTGTGTCTTAAGTATTCATGGATTGGGATTCTTGTTGTGATGTTTGTTTGAAAACTGATTTCATTTGGAATTTCTCCTGACAACGTTTGTGAATTAGTTAGGGATCTCCCAAGATTTTCGAGATGAGTGTCTTTGATTGCTTCATTAAGTGTTGTTGGTGTCATCAGTGAGAAAGAATTAATCATCATACTAGAGATAATCCAACACCTGCAATTAAACAGGAAAGAAGCAGCACAATTAATGGCTGATTCCCCAAGCCAACAGCGACGAACTCAGCACGTAGAGAGAGTGAGAGACAGAAGGAGAGTGAGACAAAGGGAGATAGAGCATAAAGAAAGAACTGCATTGAGATCTGTAGTAGCTGAAAATATTTCACGAGTTTTTGTTCTGGAGTAATCTCAGAGACAAAGCCGAGTGAGGTTACGTAGCAGACCAAAATGAATGGCGTATTTTCAGCAGCCATTGATAGAGTGCGGATCTCACCACTATTACTGGCTGATTGGCTGTTTGGGACGGCATCCCCCATGATTATTTGTTTTACAAATCTCTATTGGCGTTGAGTTCGAGTTCCTTAATGTTCAGTCTATAGGATAGATGATACAAGGGGTGAAATAAACGTACATCTGAAAAATTAGTGTCGTCAGTAATCTTAAAGTCTTACTCTATACGATTATGGAAGTGATTAACAAAGCGGAAGACATCTACAATATTAATCTTTGTCTCACCCCTGGTATTTTTGTCCCATAGGTTTAACATTGGGAACTCGTTCTCCATGCCCCTACGAATATTGCAGTCCGTTCTCTATGATCTATATCCTGTGCATCGTCTATTCTTTCAGTGTGTACAGGGGTGAGATAAATACAGAAAGCAACACGTTTTGGTCCAAGTCGTTGTTCTCCAACTCGTTTGAATGCTATGTGATATGCCATAATGTAAGACCGTCTTTCGAGACGAATTATGTGCCTTAATAAAAAAAAAACAAAAAAAAAACAACAAAACTTGGCTGTCGTCTCATTCTTATCACTCCACATCAAACTTGTACTGAAGGACGAATTGGATCAAAACTTGTTGGTTTCCTCTTTACTTTCTGGTACTGTTATTCTCCACGTGGTTGACACATAGTAATATCCGAGCATGAACGACAATATTATATAGAGTCAAAGACTAGGGGATATGCTCAATAGTATCAGAGACGGACTGATATTGTAATTATTATTCAGCATTGCAGATTTAGGCTACAAACAATTAAGAACACTCCTAAACCTCGGACACTACGATCCTTTTCTCTGTAACTGTCTATACGACTTCGGCTACCTTTATGCTTAAAAATCTATAGTACATGTATAATGAGATAGTTCTGTACATCTTGCGGATTCACTAATGATAACCCCAGCTGGTAACAAACCTCGTCACCCCTCACTGTCTCTGATAAACAATGATGGCCACCCCCTCCCATCTCAGATTACGGTACAGCTGTGGTGGAAGGGACTGCTCTCTTGTAACTGTTACCTCAATACAAACTAGGAGCAAATAGAATGTTCATCATTGATAAATAAGCGTGAAGTTATACATGAATAACAATTAAAAGGTTTGGGTTACATTCAGTCTATGGATAGTTTTCTGTAACCTAATGGAACCCAGTCAACCTGCTATGTCTACAACCACCTGAGTCTAGGATCCAACAATATTAAGGTCAAGCACTAGTGGGTCAATGAGGTATTTCGGTCTCTAGTGATTGGTCATGGTCAGCTGAGCATGCTTCTAAGACCCTGAGACACTGGCACCCTGCTCCTTTCACACTATCACAGTGGATAGTACGCAGATAGTGAAGGGATAGTTTTCTGGCAGCACCTGAAAGTGTATATATGTGACCACTCTAGGTCTCTAGATGATGTATATATAGCACGTGCAAGCAGGCTCTAATAAAGTGTTCATGTTCCCCTCCTTCCCCGCTCTGAAACCCTTTCTTCATAAACTGCACCGTCATCAACCATTTGATAGCGACGTGCAGTCCGTGGCTCCCCTGATAGACTTTTAAGAAAACTCAATTGATCGGTGCCGTTTTCGTCGGCTAGTGGAAAATGGCCTTATAGGGTGACTGCAGGCATTCGCGGTCGAAAGGTTTCACTGTAGGAGCGATCCTGAGGATAATGAAACAGAGGGTCCTCGTCCCTTTAACGTCACTATCCTAGCAGATATTCTACGCTCTACTTCCTGCGCCCACTTGTATCTCTGCACCAACCTGCTTGTTTGGGACAAAATCTGTCCCATCCACCAGTTTTTCAAATATCCTAAATCCTTAGCGCTTTGGGCAGTATTTTGGGTTCTACATGTATATAAAGATACAGATATCACATGATTTACGCTAGTTTCTGTAACTTAATATTTAAAATCAGACATATTATAAGGGATTACTTTCTTCAGTGGAAAGCACCATATGTGTTGAAGGGTTTTGTTTATCAACATAACACATGTGCTCACTCAAAGTGGCAGTCTAATCGGGTGTGGATTCACATTATAAAGTGGTTAAAATCTTAAAAAGAACCAGCTAGATTGTCTGTGAAGCTCTTTTAACAATTCCCATATTTCCCAACTCATGATATATAAGTCGTTTGACTTTTATGACATTTGACAGTTGCCTTGTTTTGAATCTGAAATATTAGCTGGTACCTCCTGTCTTTAATAGATACCCGGGGTACCACCGAATGACGTCAGTGGGTCGGGGCAGAGATAAGAAAGGGCTAGCGCCGCGAAAGATCTGCTAGGAGAGTGCTTTAACGTCTCTGGATCTTCCCATTCCCGGTTTCCCAACGAGACTCCTATGCCTGGCTTGTCAGTGTCTCTTTTTGGTTATGTGCGACGAAGTGAAAATCCCACAGTATTTTACATGAAAACACGCGAGAGTTTAAAGGTGGTAAAAGATTTAAAAAAAAAGTCTCAAAGAGAGGAACAGTTTTTAGCACTGACGAACCACGCATGTGCAACTAAGTATTCAGATTTCATTGGCTGAGACACCGGAAGTAGCAGTGAAAAGTGGCCTCGATGTTGTTTTGTGTTGGTGAAATGTGAACCAATTATGTTCACCAGATCGGGTCCCCCAGACAACTCTAATGTACGTGCATTTAATCATGCAGGTCTGAAGCGGGAAAAATGGGGAAAAAGCCATCCTCAAAGACACTTCTAAGTGATGCGGTCGTCTGCTTTGAACCTGCGGGGAAATTGGTTGAAAACCCTAAAAATCGATGGATTTTACACCAAGGCGAGGCAGACAGTGAAAAAGGGCACAAGGAAGTATTGACTACAACGCGGTCAAACTAAATAAATACATTACGTAGCTGTGTGTAATATGGTATAAAATTTCAATGAGTATACACTTGACTTTCTACTCGAAACTTCGAATAGGAACGTGACAAATTTATAGTATACCCGTGTACACACTTTGATAGTTATGTACCACTGCTTATTATCCTGTAGTTTTTGCGTATGGCGCCCTGGGACCCGTTTAATAACCTAGGATGGTACATGTAGACCCCTCTCTATAAACAATGGAGACCCAGGGACGATGTGGGTCAACTTAATTCAAAACGTATGGACGATCTTATGGACGGCTGATACTGCCCTAAGGAGCAGACTAAGGCCTGGTGTCCACCTACTACGATAGAAATTTAGACCTACCGATATGGCACCGATACAGAAAGCAAATATCGGAGACAGATCGGGAAGGTGCAAAATCGTAGACATCTGTCTATACATGCCAATCCACCACGCATCGTAATGGGGTTTTCGGTGCCTAATTGCAGAAACGTGGTCAACTGCCCTGATATTAGGTTACGTTCCGATGTGATTTTGATTTTTTATCGGGAGGTGCATCGTAGACAATATCGGAGCCATATCGCAGTAGGTGGACGCCGGGCCTTAAACACTAACCCTTGTACAACGTTCAGAAAAGGGGCCTTCATGTACGATCCTAGGGCCCGTTTAATAATCTAGGACCGTATATGAAGACCCTTTTCTGTACCTCGTACAAGGGTTACCGTTTAATTATATTTAAGTCTAATCGCTAATACAGTGTTAGCCGTCCATAGGGTCGTTCATAAGTTTTGAATAGATTTGACCCACATCGTCCCTGTATCTCTATCTAGATGTACGATTCTAGATTATTAAACGGGCCCCTAGATTATTAAACAGGCCCCTGTATCGTACACTGTTATACAGACCATGCTGAGATATCAACAGTATGTGAATGTTTACTTTGACATGATTTCTACACCAATTTTTGTCATACAAGGTACAAAGCAAGATAAAGTTGACGTTATTCACGGAACTCAGCAAAAAGGTCTGGGTCCTGGACCTTGTTTCATATCATGTACGACCATGGTAAAGTTGTTCTATATAATTACCAAAACACTTATAATAAACAACCTAAAAAGACATGTACGTGTATTCTCATAGTGAGCATGGAAAATTCAAACATCCTCATAGCAAGGAACCTTTTTTTTCGCTTTTCCTAGTCGCAAGGGAAATGGTTGACTGGATTCACATGGAAGTCTCAGACAGAATTCCTCAGGGTAGGGTAGATTGTTGCTGGAGTGGGGCCCTCCCCTGTGAACACTCACCCTAGGTCTCGAGGTGAGGCTTGTGAACAAGATGTGAACCTGCTCGCTTACTTTCTACTGGCTGGGTTGGTTACTTAGTCGGTGGCTCAGCAGTGTGTTTATTTGCCCCGCCATTCAGTCGAGGAGATGTGTTCCAGTACAGAATCCCGGTGGGATTTGTCCCAGACAGATGCCCCGGGAGGTACATATATCCCGCCGTGTGACTACCACCTTAGAAGCAAGGGCAAAGAAGGAGGCGATGGAGAGTCCTACCCAGAAGTGTACAAATGCGAACGCGTAATCTCTGTATTCAGCAACATGAAGCTTTTTAAACAGGAAAAAAACAAGGTGTTCCAAGGTCTGACTGACAGAGAAGAAATGTAATACAAAGGGTTGGCCACAGCCTTTGTCAGACATTAGAAATGATCCGTTGGTGTTTTTTAAACATGAAAAATAAAACGTTTGTGATGCATTGTGCTGTTTGTGAGATGTCTTTGTACAGGGATGATTTGCCTTCATGACTGATGCGTATCAGCAGTACTTATCAGAAATCAAACATCCATCGCTTTACAGACTGCCACCTCAGCCCCCAGCCCCAGCACTCATTGACTAGGAAGTGTCGCGCGTTTGTCATACCCTCAAACAAATAAAGTCTTTTACACTCCCATTCATAACTTGAGAGACATTCTTAGCCTTACCTGTAACAAATGGAAGTGTCTATTGTCCAAATATCGAGGTAAATAATGTGTAGCTTTCACCTAAGACAGTTTAAATGGCTCAAATCTGCGAGATTGATCGATATAAACAAGTCTGATTGCCTCCTGTTATGCTGCTTCGCATTGTCGACGTCATAATTACGTTGGCTACCAGAGTTCCAGTATCATTGGCGCCACACATTTCATAGTCCGCACCGCGTCGGTAGTTGCCGGGTTTTCACCCTCCCACCTCCCAGTGTGCAGTGAATGTCGAGGTCGCCGCATTCAAACGCCGATATCTTCATCATCTTTGGTACAATTATAGGTTATATGTATACCATACTCGTGTTAAAAGTTCATTGCTTAACTCTTACGGGAAGTGAAGTTACAGCATCATCTGTTGCTACACATTTCAGAGACCGCTTCATGCCGAGTTTTTCCGCTAGCGGGACGTAATGAATGGCAGTGGTACTATACGGGAACAGGGGGTTGAATCACGGGGCAGGAAAGTTGATAAAACGGTATTTTAAATGAGTTGCAGGTGTATAGTGATAAGGAAACGTAGTGACTGAGCCCGTACGGGTGCCGTTCTCGGCCATTTGATGAAAAAATACGGCCCTCCCGCCTGCGGCGTCGGGCCATATTTTTTCATCAAATGACCTCGAACGGCCACCCGTATGGGCTCAGTAACCACGTTTTCTCATAATATCAGTTTCTTTGGTTTCACAAGTTGTGTTACCTTCTGTATGTTGTCCTGTTGTATGGAAGGTTTGTCTAGTCATGTTCCATGTATTTAGATACTACTAGGCAATATTAATTTATTTGACAAAACATCTTGTGAATGATAATAAAAGAAAAAGAAAATGGTATCAAGTCAATAAGTCCTGTGTATATCAGCCTCTACGTATACTATGAACCCACTGAGATTAATTTTGAAATCTTATTTCCGTGACCAACGCATCACATACGCACACCAGTGAAACCACTCTGAAATCCGCTGTTAAATGCCATTTCTTTAATGTAGAGAGCATGTAGAGAGAGTCTTTTATCTTCATAGCACGTTTACTCATGGACTCCGTGTGTGTGGTCAAAGGAAGCAGAGAGTGCAGTCAGGCAGGTGTTCCTACACCACGTCTGTAGGATTGTACCCTTTTACAATAAAGACGGCCCAAGTGAACCAGCTGAAACAACAGATACCCGTTTACACGGTGACAGCTGTGGACACGTGACCAGGACGCTCACTAGGGGTCTCTGACTGAGACTGGTAATGAGGGAGACCGCCTTCACATGAAGCGTTACTATATACCCACGACGTTTACTGTAAATACCCGCTGTTTCGCCATATAACGTAAAAGATACCGTACGGAATAGTGTTCTGTACGGCAAAATACGGAGACTGTTCCGTACGCGTTGATTAAAACATTAATTGTTAGGCAAAATTAGGTTAACCAATTAATTATTTTTGGGTATATCGTAAATATATAACAACCTTCCATGCTTGGACAAGATACAAAACGTGATGATAATTTACGGTTCGTATGGAATTCGGCATAAACACCTCGTTCCGTACAAACCATAAATTATGATCGCGTTTTGTAGCTTGTACAGCATATATTTATATATATATATAAATATAAATATAAATATAAATATATATATATATATATATATATATATATATATATATATATATATATATATATATATATATATATAGAAGTATGTTTGTTTTAGCTCGTCTGTATTCGTTAGGTAATGAGTTATGCTATATTTCTATTTACTTTCGAGTTATCTAGCTAGAGTCACCTAAACTACAGGAAACTATCACTCGGTACAAATAGCCGCTCTGTAACATGGAAAGGTGGTAGACCGCAACTGTGAAGTTTGCGAACCGTGTCAGTAATGAAAAATAGAGGTGCGCGCGCCTCGCATGGGGTCAGATCTAATGCGAGTCCGGCGCGTCGGTATGTCCTAACTATCCACCTAAGTGGTGAGGGGCGATTTAAAAAAAAATTTAAGATTTTAATTTTTAGTGGAGGGCTTGTCTAGGAGCAGCCTTCTTATCTTCCTACAACTCCAGTTTGACCTTATTATCATTCCACGCACTGCCCACTGAGTAGGCTTACAGAGCTGCGCGGCATTTATCATGATGTCCTTACATACCATGTGCATACAGAGTGCACAACCTTGACATGTCAGCATTTCTACAAATGGTGGATGATGAGAGACAATGGGGATGAAAGACGGTTGACCTATTTGAAGGTATGTAATAAAAGAAGCAAATAGTATGTTCATCATTGATGAATGAGCATACAATTATAAATCAATAACAATTAAAAGGTGAAAACACTGCTATGTATGCTAATTCATTGTACATCCTGCATGAAAATCACATTTGAGGTTACTACTACCAACTCCACCAGAGCCTAGTAGTATATAAAACAGGCGATTTTTGCAAGGCTGCTTCGCCATCGTTTAGTAAATCAATGAGCGGCCATTCGATATGTTGTCTATCGCCTGAACACCATCATTTCCCCAAACAGACTTTGAGATGTAGATTAGGAGCTAAGCTGATAGAGACTCGCCATTATTGAACGCAGTATCGATAACTCATCGGCAGGCCTGACGCATACGTGGGGCATCCCTAAACCAACATGTCTACTCTCTGACCTCTGACCTGACCTCTGACCTCATCTGGTGACCTGGTATTTGACCTAATAGGTCACTACCTCTCTAACCTCCTCCCTGACCTCTGACCTGATCTGGTGACCTGGTATTTGACCTGATAGGTCACTACCTCTCTGACCTCCTCCCGGACCTCTGACCTGATCTGGTGACCTGGTATTTGACCTGATAGGTCACTACCTCTTTGACCTCTTCCCTGACCTCTGACCTGATCTGGTGACCTGGTATTTGACCTGATAGGTCAGACCTCTCTGACCTATGCTCTGACCTATGGTCTCAGCTACTGACCTTCTATGTGACTTCTCCCCAGCCTCTTGCCCGACCTTTGCCCTTAACAGGTGACCTGCAATTTGACCTTCCCTAATGCTGTAATGCAGTAGATTATGGCTTATGTCTAACTATCTGTCCCACACCCTGACCTACCTTTAGTCATACATCCTATCCTACACTCTGACCTAATTTTCGACACTGTCCCTATCCTATACCCTGACCTACTTTGCGACACTGATCCTGTCCTACTCCCATTCCTTCCTTACTAGAACCTTCCTACTCACAACCCACGTCACATTCAAGTCCTCAATTCACATTAAAGGCCTTGAAGTAAACCTATAATTCCATTTCCATGCAGAGCACGCTAATGCCGGGAATCTCGTTGTCTCTGGACTCCTCTACGGCAATTGGATCATGTAAATGTGTTCACTTCATTCAGGGTTTCTCAACAGGTTCTTCTCGGCAGCCCAAAGGCAGGTTGTGTGGTTCAGTGTCAGAGAAGACTGAACACTAGATACATTCGTAAAACTCCTATTCGAAATGTAGATTTTATAAGTAAAAATTCATGCTGCAATAAATAGCTGCAATAAATAATCTTTAGCTAATGTAAGCTAATTTTTGTTAGTCTAATTGTTATTAAGTATCACAAAGGCTAGTTTCCAAAACATCCACTGATCTATTATTGAAATACAAGGATGATCCCTCCACATCTAATTCCAGCTGAAATATTACTTAATCTAATTGTTATTAGGCATATAAAAACAAGTTACCAAAAACCTCCATTCCCCCTTCACCATACCCATGTTATCTTTACCATTATTCTGTAATCATTGGTGTGTCGTATTTTATATCAAAAGTAAACAGTAAAAGACCATTTTAGCCTGTGGATGATTAATTGTAATTAGAAAGGGACAAACCCCACTTGTGCCTCTGCTCGTGTATGTATGCACACAGATGAAGATGTCAATACCGTATAGATGTTTTTGTTACAGTACGTGGTTATGGATCTGTTATATATACTCTCAACTCTATTGCCTTTAACGTTATACAAAGTGACTAAATGCGGCCATTTTAGATAGCCTTCAAACTTCTAAACATACATGCCTTTTACCTAATGCAATCACTGTCAAAACCACATTGATATTTGATAGACGAAGGCCCCAATATAAAATATGAAATGAGCGGGGCAGCTGACACTCGTTGTAGTCATCTGTTTCTGTGATGCAGGTATAGAGATCAGACCCATTTTCCCCTGTATGTGTACATGCTTTCAAACGACTATTGCCTGCTAAGGTCCATTCACAGAGTTGTGAAACCAATGCCTCACTCACTGACAATGGTTCTAAGCACGCGTATTCCATCACTGGAAAAGCTTTCATGTTCATTTACCTATTGCTATAGAGTAGCAGAGGGATGGCATGCGCTTTTCCTATAACCACAGTTTTAATGGCCTTTTGGATTGAAGTTTGTTAAATGTCATGATTTATAGCGCACATAGCTATTGTGCAATGAAGAGAGCCATCTTGCCCCCCGATGCCTTCCATAATACCAGATAGCGGGACCGATTATCAATGGAAAGATTTTTTTGATAGCATCTATAAGATTCAATGTTACCTAAATTTCTTCTTCATTATACATAGCTGACCTCGTATATGTCTGTGACAGCAGATTGAAAATAATATGAAATATAATCTGTTGCAAACAAAATGCTAATACTGCAACAAGATTAAATGATAATACCCCAAAAATGGCATTAAAGCATGACCTAGCAATCCTGATGATTAATTAAGAAAAATGACAATTTTTCGTAACTGAAACCAATCCATAAAATGCTCCATAGTCCTCAAGTCAAGACCCTGATGCCTGCGTTGGCTTGGAGCCCATCTCTTTTAGCCAAGAGGCAGTAACGACTGGCAGATAATGAAGTGGCTCTTGGCCTCTTGATGTTGCTTTCAGGGGACGCAGTTGACACCTGCACTTGATACAAAGTGGTCTCAGTCTCTAGGTGTCCGGAGTGCTCGCTATACGGGCTTTCCCACACAGGCAAACGCTAGGTGGCACCACAGTGGCGGTTCAAGTGACAAAAGGGTATAGGGAATTTATTATCATTGAAGCATAGTATACACTGCAATGTTCGTGCATTTGATTTACGTATAAGTTACAAAAGCATCAATTCAAACGTTGTTCTTGGACATGAACTACATATATACCTAGTGTACATATTTTATGCATATATCTCAACGAAGAATTAACATAGAAAAGATCGAAGCTGCAATTCCTTGCTCTACATGAATGTTGTGGTCCTCTCGTGTGCGAATGGGAAGCTCCTATTAGTAACAACAAAAAGGTCCAGAATATTATCGTTAAACAAAATTAAGAATACCTGCCCTGGCAGTTTGTCATTTTGCTATTCTTCCTGAAATAATTATACAAAAAAGGAAAAATGTTAGGAGACGCATTAGATGTCTTCTACACATAATGTTTTGCTATTTCTATAGAACAACGACTAATATCCATGTCCATATCAAAACAATGGCACCATTACAATTATGTTTTAGTATCCTTGATATTTTAGTAAGACCTGATGCTCCTCAAATAGCGAAATGTTCGAAAATCGAAATGTACTTCTTGCAATGGAAATACGGGCTGCTATTTCAAAGAAAATATCACTTCATCATATCATCCTGTATATGCAAGAGTTGAAACAAATTTCGGTTTGTAACTGAATATCAATCTGTGAATTCAAATCCACACCATATATCAAAGGAATATGTTTTACATGTGGTGCAATTGATTGACATGCAAAGGGACGATGTCTTTTTTTTTATCATTTGACAGTAGCACATGTGCACATCCAAATGTACATCTGAACCTGAACATCCAGTGTACATGTATGTGAAGTTCCACCTAATCTTTACATACAACTCATATATTCATGAGAAAACGGATTACCGTATCATAGATAACCACTAGTGACAATATCATAGTGAATGTATATCCTTATAAAAATCATGTGATGAAAACCATGTCTTGACTTAATAAGCAATGCGCCTAACGTAGAGCCGAGTAGATGCAGGTACTTTGAGTAGGAACTTGTTCTTCTTTCATCTCCACATCCATTTAACTCCTCTCTCCTGTCTCCGCCTTCTCAGACCCTCCCCGTGAACTGCCGTTCTCTGTCCTGCACATTCACGCCCGTCCCTTCCCTAAACCCCTCCGCCTGTATCTCCTTTCCCTCCTCCTCCTCTTTGGACTTCAGTTAAGATTCCTCTGGCAGTCGGTTAGACCGGGCCGAGGCCATGTCAGCTTAATAGGCTTTATAGGCCTGGCCACCGGGCCTAATTGTCCATAAACCTCATCTCGTCCCAGCCTATACCTAAACCCATAAATATCGACAGCGCCACTGTAACGGGCACCGTCTTCCCGAGATGCACAGCGCGAGGGATGACGTTTGTACGGCCAGTCTCGTGTGGGTCACGTGACCGCCAGATGAAGCTCCTCCATCACCTGACCAGTAGGGGGCGCCACCAGTGGGAGAAGGGAGGGGGGCTTATTCACCAAGGCAGTAGGAGGTACTCTGGGATGGAGCTAGACAGGGACAGCGGTGGCAGAGGTGGAGAAGGGTAGCAGGGGAGAATATATAGAACAGAAAAAAAAATTCCTATAACTTCTAGGAAGCCCCAGAACGAGGGAAAGTGAAAAAACATAGTAAAGCAAGAAGATATGGTACGAATCAGAGGTGGCAGGATAACTCAGTCAGTCGCGTGCTGGACTGTGTATCGCGGTGTCTGGGGTTTCGAGGCTCAGCTATCCTCCTGTCTACCACCCTCATCTTATAGATTCAATCCCACCCTTTTATGAAGTCCCACAGACAGTGAGAGTGAAATAAATATTGTTAACCCCGACGATACGGTACACATCAGAGGCGGCCGGATAGTTGGGTCGGTCGCGGGCAGGTCTGTGGATTATGGTGTCCGGGGTTGGAGGCTCAGTCACGCGGCTGGTTCCTGCTCTGTCTGTCATCCTCATCATATAGATTCAACCCCATGCTATGATCCTGGGTTTTGTTACAGCGTAAAACACCATCAATCAACAAAAACAGGAACAGGTCAGAGGAAGAAGAAGTAGATGACAGAGGCGCAATGTTATGAAATCCTCAAAATTTTACAGGGAAGAAGGAGGAGTAGTCAGATATGTGATATCTTGGTGGGAGGAGTGGGAGAAGAAAAAGAAAGGGATGAACAACTCTCCTTATTTGGTGATCCATGTTTCCTGTATAAATGAGGACCGGGGTACTTCTACTTACCTGAATACATGTTTAATCAATGCTGTCCGTAAGTATACTAATCTAGAACATAGATTATGTGTCTAGTCCGAGTAGCTGTGAATCAAAGAGGTACGTCAGAGGTGAGATAGGGAAGGAGGATAAACAAGGGAAACTCACACCATCCTTGGGGGTGGTATGACTAACTTGGGAAATTGATAGAGAACTCAGAAAAAGGTGATTAGAAGAGGGATCCACACAGAGTTTGCAAAATTCTGTCCCCTGGCAGAACAAAATAGACACACATTTATGTGTTTATGTATCGATTTTCATACTGGAGGTTCTACTAGAATTCCTTTTATTTAACTCAACAAGGAATTTTAGTGGAAACCCTTCCTTGTGTGTGGGCCAAGTTCAGTTGAAGTGTTAATGTACCTGGTATACTTATAGATTATAACTCAAAGATAAAAAGACATCAACACGAAGAAATTCACAGTTAGGTAGGTAGCCTATTGACACTAAATCCATACTATACTCGACCTAATACTATACTTACAATATCATAGAATTTTTTCCCCAGTGAAATAGTAGTTGTAGGCTTTGTAATTTGAAAAATAATATGGGATGAGCTCGGATTGGAAATCAGCTTTTTGTACGGTTTATTTGTGGCCGATTCCTATATCTAAACGATACATTAACACTTAGGAATGGGGAACCAAGTCAATACCACAAACCCCAGTTATATTTATTCTGGAGATTGACTTAATCCTAACAACATGCCTATCTACCACTCTCTCCAGCTAGACTCTAGACCTAGTTCTACAGACACACACGGGGAAATGAAGAAATAGAAACGAACGAAGAGTTATGCATGGTCTATGGGAGACAGATCTGGTGTAATCTTCCTGTAAAACCCATGTGGTGTGGTACTCGATCCTCAACAGGACATTCTGAGCCCTGCACCTTGAGCCCTGTCCCTATTCCCAGCACCCTCTCCCTCACCCCTACCACCTCTTACCCGCCTCCCACTCACCCCTCACCCCTACCACCTCTTACCCGCCTCCCACTCACGCCTCCCACTCACCCCTCCCACCTCTTACCCGCCTCCCACTCACCCCTCACCCCTCCCACCTCTTACCCGCCTCCCACTCACCCCTCACCCCTCCCACCTCTTACCCGCCTCCCACTCACCCCTCACCCCTCCCACCTCTTACCCGCCTCCCACTCACCCCTCACCCCTACCACCTCTTACCCGCCTCCCACTCACCCCTCACCCCTACCACCTCTTACCCGCCTCCCACTCACCCCTCACCCCTACCACCTCTTACCCGCCTCCCACTCACCCCTCACCCCTCCCACCTCTTACCCGCCTCCCACTCACCCCTCACCCCTCCCACCTCTTACCCGCCTCCCACTCACCCCTCACCCCTCCCACCTCTTACCCGCCTCCCACTCACCCCTCACCCCTACCACCTCTTACCCGCCTCCCACTCACCCCTCACCCCTACCACCTCTTACCTGCCTCCCACTCACCCCTACCACCTCTTACCCGCCTCCCACTCACCCCTCACCCCTACCACCTCTTACCCGCCTCCCACTCACCCCTCACCCCTCCCACCTCTTACCCGCCTCCCACTCACCCCTCACCCCTCCCACCTCTTACCCGCCTCCCACTCACCCCTCACCCCTCCCACCTCTTACCCGCCTCCCACTCACCCCTCACCCCTACCACCTCTTACCCGCCTCCCACTCACCCCTCACCCCTACCACCTCTTACCTGCCTCCCACTCACCCCTACCACCTCTTACCCGCCTCCCACTCACCCCTCACCCCTACCACCTCTTACCCGCCTCCCACTCACCCCTCACCCCTCCCACCTCTTACCCGCCTCCCACTCACCCCTCACCCCTACCACCTCTTACCCGCCTCCCACTCACCCCTCACCCCTACCACCTCTTACCCGCCTCCCACTCACCCCTCACCCCTCCCACCTCTTACCCGCCTCCCACTCATCCCTCACCCCTACCACCTCTTACCCGCCTCCCACTCACCCCTCACCCCTCCCACCCCTCTCCCTCCCACCCCTCTCCCACCCGCTCCCTCACCCCTCTCCAACCCACCCCTCCCACCTCCCATCTCCGATCCTTCCACCATATCCCACTCACCCCTTACCCATACCATCCCCAATCCCTCCACCCTATCCCACTCACCCCTCGCCCCTCCCACCCCTCATCCGTCCCACCCCTGGACCACCTACCCCTAACACCGTGATCGATAGTCGTGGAGACTGATGGCCCAGTAGATGGATCTGGCGGCTGAATAGATGGTCAGATGGCAAGTTGTATTGATATGTGTGTTTTATGGTTACTAGAGAAATGATAGAATGATTGGCTATGTTGATAACTGGATCATGTATTGGTAATTTGATAGGTGTGGGTGTTTTATATCGTGACAACAGCCACATAATTTTATAACTGTGCGCATACGTTTCGGTTCTAGATATTCTGTTCGTAGCAGTGTGACGAACTACAAATAATGTTACTCTTCGTACCACACGATTTGTTTTTTGATGATTTTGTAATGATTTCCACGTATTTATTAGTGAAATGTAGTCAGTGTGTCTGAATTACAATTGGTTCTAGTTGTTTTGCTCGGAAGTTTTCAACTCATTACTCGAACATTTCTAACACAAATATTGGAGCAGATTCGATTCATCCACACAAACCATATCTTTCTATAATATGTCAGCTGTCTGGATCCTACGGTACCTTCTGATGGTTACAGTTAACCTTCACTAGTTCGTTTAGTTCGTTTAATTCCAAAAGAGAGGCTGGATATGTGATTTGATAAAATATTGATATATGCATTGCAAATGTTTTTTTTCATTTTAACTTTCTCTGTTGCAGTAATAGAACTGGGTACGTTTTAAGTGACAGATCATCATTCACATGCACTGGATATCACACTGCAGCGCTGGGAATCACAGTCAGACAGATGAAAGGGTTACTCAGATGGACACCCAGATGTCTGAATACGAGAAGAATGACGGATGGGTCTAAAAAGAGTTTACTATTTCATAGGTGGGAGGGTGGGATGGCGGGCGATAGCAGCACAGGTAGGTGAAGCATGGGACCTATGAATAGATTAAAGGTCCGCATACTCCTTGAATGAGACGCTACGATAGCAGACGACAATTTACGAGCGGCATTTCTCACCTGACAAGAGCTGTCCCCCAGTCATCAAATCTTCAAGAGGCCCAAGACGACTACATGGCCAGAATGAAGCACCTTCACCCCGACCACCCTAAGTAACGAGACACCACCAGACGGCGCCACTATCGCCGCCAGAGGGGGACGCCAGACACAGCGTCTGCTGTCACATACCGGAAGTAGCATCCAGTCAGTGGAAAATCCAATACGGCAATGAGGTGAAAGATGGCGTCACGAGGTCGGTGCACATGGGGATGTCTGCTGATAAAAAGCTCGTTGTGTGGGGTGGACAAGGCTTTACATGATGGTTGTGTCTGGTGTGAAAAGGTGTATGTGGAGTAGTTTGTATATACTAATGGAAATGTATGGCAAAAGTGACGGCGACAGATGGGTGGTCTAAGAGATGAGCAGAAACAGAGGAATAGGAAAAAGTGAGAAGGACGGCTGTTAGTAGAGAGACTGAGATGTGTGGACTAAGTTTTTCAGATACAAACAAGTACATATAGTCTCAACGGAGTCCATAAAAAACTTAAATTAATTAATAATTCCCAAAATTAAATGATGAGATGAGGTTGAGATCAGTTAAGTACATTACAAACAGACAAGCTACAGACCCAATTCAGTTAACAGCTTACTGTCCATGTAGCTTTTAATGTTATCTAGTTACACAGTTCTGCACTTCAGAGGAAAAAGAGCTCCGGAAATGGGCTCCACATATTAAAGACAATTAAAGATGGTTAGGCTGCGAGATGAAACAGCTTAAAAACTGAAATTCACACCCTGCCTAGTAGGTTAGTGTGCAGTTTCAATCCGGTCATAACTAAATAGGTTTCTATATTTGAACATTCCTAAATGTGTCCTCCTCCTCTCCCACAGTGGTTGAATTCCACATTGTACATACAAGTCAGCAATAGAGTGACTCTCATGGTTGCAGATAAAGCAATTCTTAAAAGTAAATCCTACAATTCGCAGTGGCGCCTCCTAGTGGCTTTTAAATATTCATATTCATCCATTCAATTGGTTCTTTAAGGCATATTACAAAACCAAATAAGCAAAATATATGTTTTGTTTGGTTTGACCTAACCCAATAGGTAAAATAAGCTTGATATGTTTTTATGCTTGATATATATAGGAGATGTACTGAAAACAAGGACAGTAACCTCCCGTTTTTAAAATGACATGGGTTTTCTATACATAAAAAATCATTTCATAATTTCTGTACATTCCATTAGGATATTATCATAATATTAATCTCTAAATCTAAACTAGCACCTGATCCCTCATTCTAAAGTTAAATTTGTGTTTCGCAACACTTTGTTTTCAAGACAAATTGTCCGATATGCCTTTGAGCCTCAGACATGATATGAGAAGGTGGAGGAGGGTACTACCTGGAATAAGATGCTGGTTGGTTGCTGGCTGGTTGGAGGTTATGGAGGGCAGTTTCTGGTGTGAGAAGGTAGTGTCTGCTCTCAGCAGTGTAGAAACTTATGAGGTAGGATAATGACAGTCTCAGTTGTATAGGAGCATATTCACTTGAAGAGTTTGATGGAAAGTCTGGTGTTAGAACTGGGAAGGAGAGAACCTGGTGTGCAAAAGTGGTGAAAAAACGTGTCTAACAGTAGATATTGAAAGAAAGTAGTGTCTGGTGGAAAACAAAAAGTAAGGTGATGAGGGATGCAGTCAGGCTGCCGGTTGTAAAAGATGGAGTGGTGCAGGATGAGGAAGTGAATCATACAGTGCAAAGAAAAAGCTTATCGTCTTTGCTAATATTCAGTCCCGGTAGGTGGCATATGGTGGTGACGGGTGGGGGTCAGGTGGCGTACGGAAGCGTTCGGCGTTGGCCGGTGACGCAGATAGAGGCAATGAGAACTGACGCAAATTCTAGGCAAGGGACAGTAAATGCTGAGGGCAGTGATCCCCCAATTCATAACATACCTCGACATCGTTTCCAGTCACGTGATCAGGCCATGAGGTCAACAGACCGGATGTGGAGGCTGCGCATGCCAAAAGAGACTAGGAATCGAGGATCATGGGAATGGCACGAGGGAGGATGGCCTGGTCGTGTGAGTAATGGCCGTAATGGTCAAAGGGCCACTGATATTGCGAGACGATTGGGATTAGATAGAATAGTGTGTGGGCTGGTAGGAGAGTAGGTGAATAAAGAGGACAATAGAGAGAGGTTAACCCATATAGTCATAGAACCAGGGAGAAGGTGGGTCAGGTTAGAGGATGACCGCAGGTGTTTACCAGACAGGTTAAGGACATGTAACTGTAAAACTATTTGAATGAAAATACCTGTGTGTTCATCAATCTAGAATTATTAACTTCTGGGTCCATAAATCATTATTACCAATTCAATAGAATTTGTATGGTTTGATTCGCTAAACATAAATGCTGTTACCATTCCAAATAACATGTACACAGAAGTTTTGACAAATAATGCCGATTCCCAGAAATGGATATAAGTCAATAACAAAAAAAAACCACATTGATGCATAAACAAATGTACAAGTCCTAGAGTGAATAAAGAGATATAAGCTCATTTTGTAAACGATAATACCCATGCGTGTGGAATGAATCAGATTAGGATATAGAAATAGGGAACACGCTGGATATATGATGGCTACTTGTACGGTGAAATATATTAGGGATCACCAAAGAGTTTGACCATTTTGTTATGGTCTGTGTGAAGCATCCATATCGTTTACACTAAAGAACAAGAATATTTACTGAGGGCAGATAGAAATGGATACATCCAAGAACCTATTCTAGCTTCCAATAAAAATAAAAGTGAAAAAAGAAAAAACTATGTAATCTTGATAAACAACGCCAGTTTTACAATCATGTTCTCGGTCGTTCTACCTAATTATGGGCCTTCCCCTTCGGTGGCGTCAGGACAAGAAACCTCGAACTGCCGTCACTACGGGCTCAGTAACTATCTTTCCTCATAACATGTCTATTGGGTAGTTGGAGGCTATACAAATATCACAGAGCAGGCGGCAGGAAACAACCAACCCCTGCCTCCCTATTTATCGCTCATGTCAGTGTTTGGTGCTCTGTGGATTGACCGAGTCAGCGCCGAGGGCCCTGGCCCTGAGAAATGAGAGAGAAATCAATGCAGATTGTCACATCTCCTGCGCCGCCCATCCGTCCGGGCCTGAGTGGGAGGAGCTTCCCACGTCTCCGCGTGTTCCTCCAGGGTGGACGGGGTGGAGGAGGAGAGTGATGGCTCCTCCAGAGATCATCCTCGTGTCTGCGAATTGATATGAGGACAACGGGGCAACTCCCCCAAGCGTGAGGGCCTTTAACACAAGGGGAAGCTCACACTGAAGACAGTCGTCCTTAACCCGTTCACAGAATAATGCATTACCAGGGCTACAACGGCATGATTCCTCCAGGCATTCCTAGGTATACCATAAAGTGATGCCTCCAGGCATCCCTGGGTGTACTGGAGCATGATGCCTCTAGGCATTCCCACTATAACGTGATGTCTCCAGGCATACCTGGGGCTACTGCAACATAATGCCTCTAGGCGATCATAACTTTACCACAGCGTGGTAACTATAGGCATTGCCGTGGCTACCACAACATGATGCACTCAGGCATGAGTATATAGAAATTCCGTTAGAAAGAGAGAGCATCAGTGGTAGGAGGGGTACTCCTGCAGGGCCTGACTGTTGGGAGCAGTGCCAGGGGAACTGGGTGCTACAGGGAAAGGGTTACAGGCTGTGTTATGCTCCATGCACTAGAACCTATCCGGGACTCCCAAACACCATCACTGAGTACCGGTACTATCCCCAATGCATTCTCATGTAAACATTGATATCTTTATATTACGCTCATCCATCCACTCAATCAGCATTCTCAAGGTTCCGATCATGTTTCATTCACTACATAATGACCTTATTTATTTCCCTCCTGCCCATCATTTATTTTTGATCCTGTCTTTCATTCATCCCTCCCCCTCCGTTCCCTTGCAACATTTCGCCATTTTCTGGCTCTGTCCTTGCTTCAATATGCTCCTGCCAGTCTCCCTGCTAACAACCATCTTTCTAATTTTTTCTCATTTCACTGTTTCTGCTCATCTCTTAGACCATCCATCCGTCGACATCACTTTTTCTCTACATTTTCATTAGTATATCTAAACTAAGAACAATGGTCAGACGCAGGCTTTCTGAGATGTTTACTGGGAGCACAAACTAGTAAAATGATTTGACCATGCACGGTACCTCAGGGTCCGTTTTCTTAGAGTCATTCTCGAGAAATGTGGCATCACAGTTTCAGATTAACCTGCTCTTGGCAGAC
The DNA here is from genome assembly GCA_950022655.1 of Alentia gelatinosa. Taxonomy (NCBI): domain Eukaryota; kingdom Metazoa; phylum Annelida; class Polychaeta; order Phyllodocida; family Polynoidae; genus Alentia; species Alentia gelatinosa. The sequence continues at coordinate 12,383,898 of OX465587.1, forward strand.
TTCTGAGCTCTCACAGTTAACCATTACCCTACCCCTGGGACAGAGGGAGAGAAAATGAGAGAGAAAAAAGAGAGGGAGAGAAAAAACGCGAAAGAAAGAGGGAGAAAGAATCAGATAGAAAGCTTGTCGGGACACAAAGGGAGAAATAATACGAGGCAAACGGACATAGAGAAGGAGAACAACAGGGAAAAGAGTTGGGAGGCAGAGGGAGAGAGAAAACGAATGAGAAAGAGAGGGAATAGACAACGAGTGAAAGAGACAGAGAGAGGAACAGAGAAAGAGGGAGTGAGGAAGGGAAGGAGAGAGAGAAAGAGAGCGTGGAGTATTAAAACCCAGGGAGATTGAAAACCCGGTGTGAATGAATTGAAAGATAAGTGCACGCTTTTCACACGGTAGTATTTGGCATTCTTCGTGCCAGGGTTCTTGGGATTCAATTCAATTTCACTGCTCCACGGGCTTCTTCCTGAATGCCGCCATTTCGATGCAAACGCATTGTCGTTACCAGCTTTATTTCTGTCAAACTTGCAAATGGTGGCGTTAAATTGGCGTTACCAGTGTAGCCAACAGCATTCGTGTTTCAACCGATTGGATTTTACCCTCGGCTTTTCCGAGTCTCTCTTCTGAGGACCTGCCGAAAGCTGAGTACTTAAAAGAGGGTGAGAGCACTATTGCGTCTGACAGGAAAACCTTGTGTAAGCCACTGTCTCCTTGAGGGACAACGGAAGCCGGGGCCTAAATGGAGGGTAGGAGCTTACAGGGATCCGACAACCTGGATGACACTAAAGGCTCAGAGGAGGACCTAGAAATGGATGAGGAAGTAGGGTGTGAAGACCCACTGGATAATGTAGACCTTTAAGAAGCCAAGGGACTTAAGGGAAATAATGGTCTAACAAGAGCATTTGGCACTCTGTGGGCTTTAAGTATATTTAGGGTATTAACTACCCTGGAGGCTTTAGTATATCTGTAGAATGTAGTGCTCTAAGGGCTTTTAGTATACTATACTTAAGGCAATTAACACCCTGAGGGCCTTTTAGAATACTAAAGGCATTCAGTACTTTAGGTCTTTAGTATATTTAGGGCAATAATTCTCTGATCAGCATACAAAAGGGCGTTTCATACCCTGTGGGGTTGTAGTATACTAAAAGAATCTATTTCTCTGAGAGCCTTAATTATACGAAAGGCATTTAGTACCTTGAGGGCCTTAAATATTCAAAAGGCATCAGGTAACCTGAGGGCTTTTAGTAAAGTTAGAGCATTTACTATTTTCAAGGAATTTGGTACTTTGAGGGCCTTCAGTATACTGAGGAAGTTCAATATTCCGAGGGCTTTTAATATACTAAACGTTTTTTAGTACTCTAGGGCCATTTGGGTGCACCCCTCTCATAAGATCTCACACTCTCTAAGTGGTATTCTGTACAAGGTTCTCACTACGGGAGAAGAATTCTTAATTAACTAGGCTTAGAGCCTTGAGAATCCACTGCCCTGCCTCCCGTGTACATCAATGCAACCCAAAGATTCCTATAATCTTAATGATGCCACCTAGCGGAAATTTACTTGGCGCCCTAGTGGCTTTATCTGGACTGGAATACAGAATACCACTTGGAGAGTGTGAGATCTTATGAGACGGGTGCACCGTATACTAATGGTCATCAGGGTACGAAGAGGGTGGATGTAGCCCAGTCTGTTAAGGTCAGAAGCCAATCTCGTTTTTTATTTTATAATTTCTATTTTAAATGGAGGCTAGAGTGCACTATCGGAGGCGCTTTTTTCCATCTGGTCCCAGTGGTCTTGCAATTATTCGTGCATTTCTTTACAGAGCTTTAGAATACCTGAACCATGACAGTAATTGGCATATGTTTATAGCTCCTACCTACAGCTATGTTTATCAATAATTCATGTCAATGATAGTTATCAACAACTTGACATTCATGCGTTTCAGAGGTATTTGACTTTGCGTATACATAGAGTGATTTTTTCTTGATTCAAATAGTGATCATATATATTGTTTGATATACATATCTACCTCCATTAAAATGATATGTGATAAGTGGGTTTTGCAGGAGCCTCAAGGCCTAGGAGAGCCTAAGAACACTGCCGTCAACACGGTCTGTTTACTCTTCTTCTCGTCTGCTCTAATCATGTCGCCTTTCAGGTTTTTTTTGTACTCGGTCCTTGTCTTGTGCGGGGGAGTGGAAGCTACAGAGGGAGGAGGACGGGAGCATGCATTACTTGGAGAGAGGGAGCCTGCATTGCTTATCACATGGTCCAGGCTCCAAGCCAACCTGGCAGACCAATCTGGTCCTTCTACACTGTATCAGAAGCCAACTTGGCAGAGTACTCACTGACTAATCTTTGTAGGTATCTCTCTGTAGCCAGGAGTGTATGTACACCTCGCCAGCAGTCTAAAGATTACATAGCAGAAGAATCTTTTTCATTGTTACTCCTTATAAGCTTCCTTGTGAAGTGTCGGGAGTCATACCATGAGGCAGGACGTATGTGTTTGTATGGGTTCTATTAATAGTGTGATCTAGTGCATATTGCACGGAATGAGAGATTAAGAGAAATAAAATAAGTAACAAAAGGTAAGTTGCTGATATGGTGAAACAATAATTGCAAAAGATGGATCTAGCTTATCACCAATCACCCTCGGTACAGAATCATTGTTTCAGATTGGAGTAATCCTTGAAATGTATGGACCCTTGAATTGAAATGTGTTCAGCATGAAAGCTTCCAAATTATTTCTGAATACGAATTCTTTTGAAAATATGGCGTTACATTATCCAGTAACAATGTTTAATTTCAAATGGTCATGTTTTAATAATCGTATCTGAAACAATACATCCTCATGGCATTCAGTTTCGTCGTCCTGTAGTTTCCCTGTTTTAGAGCTGGCTCAATAACAAATTACAACTTCAGGGAACCAAACGCAGAGCAACTCCGAGCTGCTCAGTGTGAGAACGCGCGAGTCCTGCAGCGTGTCCACCTCACCATCCTCGACCCCAATTCTGGGGCCTGTTTGATAATCTAGGATCGTACATAAAGCCCCTATCCTGTGACGAGTACAAGGGTTATCGTTTAATAATATCTAAGTTCGTTCGCTAAAACAGACTTAGCCGTCCATAAGGTCGTCCATAAGTGTTGAGTAGAGTTGGCCCACATCGTCCATGGGTTGTCCAAGGGTCTAAATGTACGACCTTAGATTATTCAACAGGCACCAGCTGGCTTTTGGCACCACCCGTTGACCATATGAGCCACTTTTAGGGTGCTTAAATGATGAAACGTCATATGGAGGATAAAGGTTTACTACCTATTAAGGCGTGCTGTGCATGTTGCTACATCATCAGAAACCACGTCGATTATATATCACTGCACGAAAACCACCATTTTATATATATATATATATATATATATATATATATATATATATATATATATATATATATATATATATATATACGCCATCGCGGAAGTGCATGTATTGGCTGAATTTTTGACTTGTTTTCATATAAATACGCACAGGGTTTATATACGGATGCGTCTTGGCTGTATTTCACACCTGGTGTATATGAGAGGAAATATCCTCTCCCCCGCCGCCTCCCATCCATTTGTGTTGTTAGAAGTATAGGTGTCCTCAGTGGGAAACCTTCCCCCCGCTGCCCCCAGGGAGAGTTGATCATGAAGCTAAAGTCGAGGCTGGATATAAGTTCTATTTCCTATAATGTTAATAATCAATAAACCTTTCCCAGCCGTCAGGTGGAAACGGTCTGTGTAATGTTAAGGTTGACATTTTGTGTACAGATAGATTAACAAGTGCCATCATCTGGCGACTTCTTTCATAGTAACTGAATAATCGGTGGGCATTGAGTCGTCAGGTGGAAATGCCACATTAAGTAAATGAAAGACTTGCCATAGATGGGGAGAAGAGGAGGAGGACAACTGACCACTATAAATAGAGAAATAGTACCGAGGGCAAACGTTCCCTTGTATCGCGTTTCCTTTCTTTCAAAGCCCGAAAGTCATGTGAGACACAAAAACAGAACGGGTCCGCGCTTAAAGGTGATTTAGGACTATATTACATGTTCTTGGAGCAAATTCTAAGGAATTTCACGACTATAGTATTGTATTGGTAATGTATTAACAGAAAATGTTGATTTTAATGGCTCGAAGTGTGTTTCTTAGTTTGTAATCAGATGCAAGTGAACATATCCTTGATCAATTCATCGAACTTAAATAGGAACACATATTATTACTTCTTTTTTACATGGTGCCACAGGGACATGATTCATGGTCACATATTATGGTACAGGTCCATAATTCATGGTACCGTCCATAGTTCACGGTTATAATTCATGATACCGTCCAGGTTCACGGTTATAATTCATGATGCCGTCCATGGTTCACGGTTATAGTTCATGATGCCGTCCATGGTTCACGGTTATAATTCATGGTACCGTCCAGGTTCACGGTTATAATTCATGATGCCGTCCATGGTTCACGGTTATAGTTCATGATACCGTCCATGGTTCACGGTTATAATTCATGATGCCGTCCATGGTTCACGGTTATAATTCATGATGCCGTCCATGGTTCACGGTTATAGTTCATGATACCGTCCATAGTTCACGGTTATAATTCATGATACCGTCCAGGTTCACGGTTATAATTCATGATGCCGTCCATGGTTCACGGTTATAGTTCATGATGCCGTCCATGGTTCACGGTTATAATTCATGGTACCGTCCAGGTTCACGGTTATAATTCATGATGCCGTCCATGGTTCACGGTTATAGTTCATGATACCGTCCATGGTTCACGGTTATAATTCATGATGCCGTGCATGGTTCACGGTTATAATTCATGATGCCGTCCATGGTTCACGGTTATAGTTCATGATACCGTCCATGGTTCACGGTTATAATTCATGGTACCGTCCAGGTTCACGGTTATAATTCATGATGCCGTCCATGGTTCACGGTTATAGTTCATGATGCCGTCCATGGTTCACGGTTATAATTCATGGTACCGTCCAGGTTCACGGTTATAATTCATGATGCCGTCCATGGTTCACGGTTATAGTTCATGATGCCGTCCATGGTTCACGGTTATATTTCATGATACCGTCCATGGTTCATGGTTATATTTCATGGTACCGTCCATGGTTCACGGTTATAGTTCATGATACCGTCCATGGTTCACGGTTATATTTCATGATACCGTCCATGGTTCATGGTTATATTTCATGGAACCGTCCATGGTTCACGGTTATATTTCATGATACCGTCCATGGTTCATGGTTGTATTTTACGGTACAGGTAGTCATTCCCCTCTTCTCCTCTATTCGGCGCCTGTAGCTCCTACCCGGGCTGCACTTTACCTGGGTGATATTAGTTCTCCATCCGTTAACAGGTGGCGTCCTGCACCTGCCCACATCTTGAGCATGCGCATCTGGCCCTTACTGGGAAGCAAGACTTAATTTCGGATTAGTTTATAGGGCAATGTGGCTGCCTTGCTGTAGTGATCTATATATGAATGTCAGAAGGTCATACCTGATATTTATGTGTATGGCGTTAGCTCATTTTCCACTTACCATCTTCTGAAGCCACCAACCGACCTTTTAGGACTCCTCATAAAAAATTGTTAAGTAGGAATTGATAGAAACCCCCAAAAGGGACGCTGACCCGATCTATGTACCTACATGTGTCATCTTTTGGCTCCACCGACAGATAAATTTGTCACTTACTAATTCAACCCGGCTTGACTTTGTTGTTGATGAATTGGGTCATTGCTCTGGAATTACATATAATACAGACAAATATAGTGGTGGGTGGGGTGGGTGGTTGTGAGGACGCTGCTGGGCGCTCTCTGCCAACGTTGAGTTCTTTTTCCGCCAGATGTCTCCGTTCCCCAGTCCTCGACGGTGTCCGCACCCCCTTCTACTGTCTGAGGCTCATATCTCAATAAGCGGTCCGCCGTCTCTCCTTATTGAATACATAGACAATAATCGATGGTTTTGTGGATAGGCGGCCGTAAACCACGAGAGGTTGACGCGCAGTTATACACGAGCGCTAGCGAGTGTATTACGAGGTCAACCGCGAGTGGTTTACACAGTCGCCTGTCCACAAAATCATCGTTTGTTGCATTTATTATCCAGTAATTGTCATATTAACAGGCGTAACAATAGGAACTATTTCTTTGCTCTATAGCAAAAGGGACTATTTTTCCCGTATACCACGGTTTTGAATCCGTATACCACAGGTTTGAATCCGTATACCACAGTTATGGTATCTGACAGGTTTTATACAATGGGTAGTGGTTTACTGAGTCCCTATATATTTTCAATGGGGGCTTTGTATACGATGGATAATAAAATAAGATGGAACATGATGTGACATACACATGTACTGTACAGAGGATAGAGCATAAAACAATATGTGGCGTAAATACGGCTGTAGAATCGGATGACTTATGATGCGATATATATATATATATATATATATATATATATATATATATATATATATATATATATATATATATATATATATATGATCAACTAATTTAGTATTATATATAAGAAGAAATAATGTAACATCAATATGTTACAGACCTATACCGGAAAATACTACAGATACCGACCTCTGCTGTAGTTTTGGTTCTTCATTCATACCAGAATGCTGTGGCGGTATGGAAAATATGACGGTTATGTGTACAGGGGTCCGTGGGTAGACTTCTTTTCTTATCTATGCATAAACGTGCATGTCGATGTATGTGGCAGTTCAGATGCGTATGTTTCCACCCAGCGGCAATCACAGCCATTACGCCTTGCTTACCGGCGTCAATGAGCAAATTTACGCTGTAAACGCGGAGACAGAAAGGTACGGAAACACAGCCAATGCATATGCTAACGACATGGTAAAAGTATTAGTATACCTATTAGCTCGTGCCGTGTGCACTTCACTAAAATACATTTTGTAGTCTAAAATAGGGACATTGCTGTAAGAATAACAGTACATGTATGTGCCCTGTTATGGCGTACAGTTGCGAGTACATATTTCCTCCCTATGTGGTACTCTAATCCGGGTCTTGTGTATTTTACTTCACTGTTTTATCAGTATCTTGACATACGATATCGTGCATTAAGTCTATTCGGCATGGATTTCCAACGAGCCGTATATTCCCAAAGGCTGTCATAGTAAATATGATACAGCAGTAGTTTCAAACAGTACATGCAGACATCTGAGGCAATATGTTAAATGCACCATGGCTTGCACTCAAGTGGTTAAGTTATATGGAGAATCTCACTTGAATTGAACAAGAGTTCTATCCTTATATTCTCTCCTCAAATAACCATCCTTGAATTGTTTTCTGTTTCTGTTACTGTCTCCACACGTATAGTGACAAAAACTGACTGGCTGTTTAATCTGTGAATTGTTACGCACCAGTAGTTAGCCCGGCGTCGTTAGGCGAAAGGGGGGCGTATATTTCCGAGCCCCAAAGTGAGTAACAATTCACAGACTAAACACCTTGGTAATTATCTGAATATATTTACGGTATCAACATTTTTAAAACCAGAGAGATGAAAATACGAAACTAAAGGAAAGACTACTTGTCTGCATCAACAGCCTGTGGGCCGGTGTGACCCGCCCTTACAACACTATCCTGGGTCCAGATCCTCCTATAGGCTACGAGCCGATTTGAACTCTCCAGTTCTAACAACACAAACAAAGGAATACTTATAGACTAGATTCAGTACATCCGGAGTTTTTATCAATAACCTAACGTTATTGATCTGCTCGTTTACTGGGGAATTATTTTTACATTCTCCTAAGCAGTATGTCTCCATCTTGAGGAGTGGGGGAGGGGCGAGAATGTCGTTTGTCACACGAAGAATCTAACCATTGCCACAAATAATTGTCTTCCTTCATGTACATAATAATGCCTTTAGGCATTCTTGCGTGGAAAAGAATAAGGCCTGGCGTCCACCTACTACGATAGAAATTTAGACTTACCGATATGGCACCGATACAAAGAGCAGAAACGTGGTCGACTGCCCCGATATAAGGTGACCTTCCGACGCGATTTTGATTTTGAATCAGGAGGTGCATCGTAGACCATATTGCTGCCATATCGTAGTAGGAGAACGCCGGGCCTTAGTGGGGCGTCCAATAAGAGGGGTGTCTGTATGTATGGATTTTCATGTTATACGCGGGAACATGTGTACAAATAATCTTAGTTTCCTCCGACGTCAGTCCTACGATTCTGTAGTATGCGCTGTCTTCTCCAACGGCATTAAGTAACAACTGCTCCCATTGGTCCATTACTAGCTCTTCGTCTGTGCGGCGTGGAGTGGTGGTGGAGGAGCTCTTCACGGGACAGAGAGGGAGATTGCATTAGGCTCGTTTAATATGGAGTCAGTAAGGGAGTCAGGCGGTACGCGCACACCCATCATCCCCAGACCTCACCATCCCCATCTCACACAGCTCGTTTAATATGGAGTCAGTAAGGGAGTCAGGCGGTACACGCACACCCATCATCCCACACACCTCACCATCCCCATCTCACACAGCTCGTTTAATATGGAGTCAGTAAGGGAGTCAGGCGGTACGCGCACACCCATCATCCCCAGACCTCACCATCCCCATCTCACACAGCTCGTTTAATATGGAGTCAGTAAGGGAGTCAGGCGGTACGCGCACACCCATCATCCCACACACCTCACCATCCCCATCTCACACAGCTCGTTTAATATGGAGTCTGTAAGGGAGTCAGACGGTAGGCGCACACCCATCATCTCACACACCTCACCATCCCCATCTCACACAGCCTGTTTAATATGGAGTCAGTAAGGGAGTCAGGCGGTACGCGCACACCCATCATCTCACACACCTCACCATCCCCATCTCACACAGCTCGTTTAATATGGAGTCAGTAAGGGAGTCAGGCGGTACGCGCACACCCATCAGCCCACACACCTCACCATTCCCATCTCAAACAGCTCGTTTAATATGGAGTCAGTAAGGGGGTCAGGCGGTACGCGCACACCCATCATCCCACATACCTCACCATCCCCATCTCACACAGCTCGTGTAATATGGAGTCAGTAAGGGAGTCAGACGGTACGCGCACACCCATCATCTCACACACCTCACCACCCCCATCTCACACAGCTCGTTTATATGGAGTCTGTAAGGGAGTCAGACGGTACGCGCACACCCATCATCTCACACACCTCACCATCCCCATCTCACACAGCTCGTTTAATATGGAGTCAGTAAGGGAGTCAGGCGGTATGCGCACACCCACCATCCCACACACCTCATCACCCCCATCTCACACAGCTCGTTTAATATGGAGTCAGTAAGGGAGTCAGGTGGTACGCGCACACCCACCATCCCACACACCTCACCACCCCCATCTCACACAGCTCGTTTAATATGGAGTCTGTAAGGGAGTCAGACGGTACGCGCCACCCATCATCTCACACACCTCACCATCCCCATCTCACACAGCTCGTTTAATATGGAGTCTGTAAGGGAGTCAGGCGGTACGCGCACACCCATCATCTCACACACCTCACCATCCTCATCTCACACATCACGTCAGGAGCCACTCCTAGTCTCTCAGGACAACTAACTTCTGCAAACTTTACAGAAACAAAATGAAATTCAGGTCCAAATCTCACGATTCACTGTCAAATGTAAGACCCGTGTAATATCTCGAGAAGTTGAATATTCATAATGAGCATAAAGTGTTGAAGAACACACTTATATAAGATTCCCCATGTTAGTTTTTGACCTAGAGAATAGTATTCTAAGAATACTATGATATTAATATATAGACATTCTGAAGGTTGTGTTTACATAGTAAACGCAATTTCATTTTCCGTAATTTTCACAGATGCAGCACTTGTGTTTGAAATAATTTATGAATACCATCTTTTCCACTACATTTCCTATATAAATCAAGCAAATATATATATTACATTTCTTTACTGATCGTCACTTATTACAATATTTCTTAATATGAGAAAACTGTATTCCTGTGGGCGAATTATTACTTTACCGAACCCTTTTCACCGGACATTTAATACGAGGTCGTTAGATCGAGTTTTAAATATCCGGGGACAGGGGTGAATTAGGGAAAACCCCGGAAGTCCAACACGCACGATGCACACACTGCGCTATATTAGTTCGAATCCAAACGGTCACACTGTGAACGTACCGGCGAATACGCCACACTCTTGCCGAATTTTACGATTACTACATACCAAACAGCGGGTAGTGAATATGTCATTTACGCTAATAGATATATGATATTGTAGTATCTTGTATTTGTTTGATCCTGTTCTTGTCAATGTACAAAAGTCACCCAGCTGGCGTCACTGTAAAGTGTGCGATATGCTTTTTACTATCATCGTTGAGGTTCTGAATGTGGGTTGTAATGAGATGCAGATTAACATTGAATATGGCGCTCTCCGTTATATTTTTACGTGATAGGTACGTCAGTTCTCCATGATACTTTTTACGCGGGCATGCAAAGCCACATTGTGTGGGGCTGGCAGTAATTACCTACTTAATCACATTATCGACAACCAGTAATTAGCTAATCAAAACAGATCTACCTACTCCCCGCCATACACCAAGTGCCTAATGTTCGTTTATAGTCACCCAGCAGATTCCTCCATCTCGTATGGGTCGTAGAAGAGCGTCTACCAACCAAATATCGGGGCGGATGAGGAAATTCATTGACAATCATCGATGGTTTTGTGGACAGGCGACAGTAAATCACGAGAGGTTGAAGTGTAGGTAAGGCATGAACGTTAGCGAGTGTATTACAAAGTCAACCATCGTTTGAGACGAGACGAAATGAATTGCATTTAATATATGTAAGAAAACTAGCAAATGAATATGGTCTCACAAAACCTAAACCCCCTATGGCGGACTCTCAAACTCAAACGAGAACAACTAGATCCTCCACCAAAGGACACCGAATTCCTTAAGAAGGCACCCTCTTATAGAGGGAAAACTGCCTGGAACCAACTACCTGAAGAAGTTAAACATTCCCAGTCTAAAAGAGCCTTTAAAAAACTGCTAAGACAGTATCTAACTGCGAGATGACACTAACAACTGAATCTATCCAACGGCTTGTTCACCAGACGCCTTTCTGCTGCATTAGACAGCCTGTTGTAAACACAATCGACATTATTCCAGATTCAAAAGGGTCGGAGGGACATGCATCGTATTTCGTTTGTAATTATGTACTTGTATTTGTATCTATGTATTTCCGTACTGTATCATATTGTCATATCATATTTAAATTAAACATTGTAACGCTCTAGACCTATATGATAGTTACATATCGACTAGACCTGTAATCAGTCTTGAAAGACCACCACGAACTGTATTGCTAGCACTGAATATATATATATATATATATATATATATATATATATATATATATATATATATATATATATATATATATCACTATAATCTCGCCTCTTTATATGGCAACATATGTAATAAGACACTATGTCAATTGTTGTAATTTGTACGTTTTACAACCCCTGTATTGATCATTGTCTATTTATGTTGGTTTATGTTTATGTTCATAACTATATAAAAAGAGATGCCTACTATCCACGCACATAATACTCGAAGATATCATGTAACTCTGGTATGTGGAAGACCGCGACATTTGTTTGCGAAAAAAAAGAAGAAGAAAAGAATAAAAGAAAAAAAAAGTTTGTTATATTTATGATTCATCCTCTCAAATTACCATATTCAAATGATCTATCAGTAAAAGACTATTTCTTAGATCTACAGCACAAAGAGACTATTATCCCATAATGGTCAGCTTTGAGGTCATAATGAGTGGGTTTGAAATCCTTAACCAATGGTTATGGTTTCTGACAACATAGAAAGAATGGGTCGTGGTTTACTGTAGATACATACATTTTCAATCGATGTATACTAGATGTTGTTTATTGCTCTGCTTAAGGCTAGGGCACACGGTTATGATGCAATCATCGCAAGATTATAAAATCTCCAGTGACGTATCATGAATAGTGGTAAGGCTGCATCGCACAGAGCGTACACTAGCTCCATGGTCATCCGCCAGTGGAGTGCCGAGCTTCAGTGATACTCGGCCGATTCAGTGATGGGCCAACTGATTTTTAGTTCTCCTAAAAGCCCATTTCCATTTGCTGTCACCGATCTACAGTCAGGAACCACCGACGGATCTTTAACACTGCTGACGCAAAATGGAAGTGGGCTTTTAGGAGAACTAATGGAAACAGTTCTATAGGGGACAGAGCCATTGTTAGTTCATGAAACTGTCACTAGGTGGTCGGGGGACAAAACCTATATTCTGGCTCTTTGTTCTTACCAAATTCAACTGTCTGTCAATGTTTTACCACGGTTCAGTTGACTCTCTACACCCATCCCAGAGCACGAAGATATAATGCTAAAACCAAGGACATGATGTTTTTCACATGGAATACTTTATTTACATATGTGAGCAAGGCAAGAGTTGTGACATTTCCCAATTATCACTCACTTATTTTGCACCTCCATTAGTGAAGAACACCTACTTTTTCACCTCCATTAGTGAAGAACACCTACTAGGGGGGCGTCATGGCAGCCCGCATGGATCATAGGCTATATAGCCTGGAGGAAGAACTGAACCCATTCAGATATGGGCAAGTGAATTAAAAAGAAACATGAGGAGGGGCACATGTTCGGTAAAATCTAATTTGTTCAAACATATGAAAGTTTCACCTATGAGCTGCACCTTGACAATTGCATCACTAAAGTGTGACAACCCCATGAAATCTTAATCCATTTGGATGCAACTGAATCAGAAGCACAGGGCCATGAAATCTGTACGGAGATTTTAGCAGAGGCGTGTGGCAGGGCCCATGGGAAAGATGAAATAGTAAATCGAATTGTGTAGCGTTAACAATGGATGAAGGACGGAATGGGTTGAGGCAAAGACAATTCAGATTGACTCATAAAGTATCACAGTTAATACTCCCCCATCTTGCGGGTGTAAATTATTGAAGCCTGCACACAATCTCATCGTAACTTATATCCTCAAGGAGTCTCCATAGAATAATAATTCATTTCACATCTTAACAATATTCCTTAAACAACTGGCATTTTATCTATCTTCGTCGACGCATCAGGAATTCTTATTCGTTCGTAAATGGATTGATTTTAAATTCCGTTATAAGGTAGGACACGATCTTTGTGATATTGTGCATGGAGACCTTCCGAGTTTTAGCCATCTTTATCATATACCCGTGCGCGAAAGTAATGCCTTTAGGGCCGGCGTCCGCTGAGCTCTCGATATACTCCGATATGCCCTACGATACACCATCCGATAAACAAATCTAAATCGCGTCAGAAGGACACCTATCATCATGGTAGATAAACATTTGTCTGCGATTAGGCTCCGATGCAAAACGGGCGTCTATGATTTGCTCCCGAAGTGAAAGCTGTATCGTAGGGTCTCTACGACATTTAAACATGATAAAACTCGGTGACTATTTGGAAGCATGGTACAGTATTATGTCGGGAACATGGTCCAGTATCCTCCCGGGAAAATAACTCTCATGTGTGAGATACTCGACAGAAAATTATAAAATTATGGTATTAGATGGCAAATACATAGGCCCGTATGCACTGCAAATTTCGATTTCGGTTAAGTGTCTCAAACCAATACTTTCTTAGGTTGACTTTGAAACGAGCTTTTAATGGGGTTTTGGTAAATGTTCAACTATTTCAAACGTTTTGAGGGTATACAATAAAAATAATACAGTCTAGACTTCGATAAACGTTGAATGTTACGTGGTCCTAGGCCCGATTTTACGTCCCTTGCTCTAGGAGGAGGTACGGCCGTAAAATCGGGCTGAGGACCACGTAACATTCAACGTTCACACAGCCTTAAACATTATTCTTCTTATATCTATTTCCATTCCGAGAACTGCTTTTGTTCTTATGATTATGAAATGACTTCTAGGAAGAGAAGAAAAGCCCTAGGAAGCTCGGATGAAGTTACTAATTCATTCAACTAGATGACATGCTGAATGATATATTGTTTCAGAATCAGTTATGTTTTAACCCTTTATCGGCAGGACATTGCCTAAGGTCCTTTTTCCAATGGTATTTGTTAAATGTTAAAACAAATAATTCTTTCAATAAATACTGGCTGGGTCTTGATGATGCTTTCAGGCTATATCGTGGGATTATATTCTGTTGCGAAATATAATACTTTTACCTGAAATGTTACCATCTTTTCTTTGATATTCGAATATAAATACCGGCCCGAACATCACAATGTGTAATGCTGCCTGCCGTAGATGTGTTTATAGCGCTGGGCGCCTTGCCGTGTACTCACTACTCTGAGAAAGCTGCGCGCCCTTTAAAGGCTTGCATCTGGTGCAATTCTCCCGTCCTTCCTTTTGTGGTGTCTTCTATCAAATAGTACGGCTTGATGTTTCCAGCAATTAAATCAAATCTGCACTCAGTTGGGCGACTGCCAGTGGGATCCCCAGCCGGCTCAGATTCCCATCAGCTCTATTTCCCACGCATGCGTACTTCTCAGGGGGGAGCAGCGGTCAGAAATTACCTCCTAACGAGAAAAACCTCAGGTAGCCGTGAATCGCACCGGACCTTTGAAAGATGTGTCTGTTTCGTGTATGAATGAATTACAATAGAACCCCGCTTAAGGGCACACCTTCCGTTCCCTGCAAATTGTCCGCTTACGCAGGGTGCACCTGAGACGGGTTTTTCAGTGTGTATTTGGTTAGACTATGTGTAGTATATTATACCTATATATATATAAGTGAAAATATGGTACACAGACACTGAACAGTTCACGTGCCGTGGCGAAATCCGAGGCTGCTTTCTCTCGGTCCGGGGACAACCACACAGATGCCTACCTGATACCAACGGGGGCCTACGCAGGCCGTTGTCTAGTGTCTGCTTGTTTTGAAATCAAACTATCCACCACAGATACACACTATAAACATACATTCGAGATTACTTGGAGTGCCGTCCCCACACCACCCTCTCATTTGTGATAGGCTGGCCCCTTAACCGGGGTTAAAAGAAACATTCAAAAGAGAGAACAATTTCCGTCCTGAGCAAGTTATTCATTAGCGCGGAGTGTCTCCTTACACGGGGTGCCCCGAAGCGGGGTTTCACTGAAAGCTGCACAAAAGACGTCTGCTTTTTGGGCTGCTTAGATTGAAAGAAAGATCAGTTGCTTTCAGAAACGTGGACTACACACTATCGGGTAGATAGCTATTCAGTTATGGGGACCGCCATGTCACCTCCAATTTATCAGGTGGCGGGTGAAGTTATCAATGGTTTATAATAGCGGTTGGCCCTCGATTACAGTGGCGCCATCTTCACGGGTTGCACTGGAACACCCCACTTTCCTGGGGGAAGATGATGAAAATAGCTTGTAGGGTACGCCTTGTGAGCTTTAATACTTCATAACAGAAATAGTCCCAGCCAATAAATGCAGATATCATTCAGATGGGCTACGTACATAAAATGTAAAAACGAACGAAAATGAGATCAAAATCGGATACAAATAACATCATCCTCCCTTGTCTGCACAACATCAGAAATATCACAATGTGAATTTAATCAAAATCGAGAATATAGTAAAAGATGATGGATCCAGATGCAGGGTATGAAATGGTTCAGTGGTAATACAAGTCGCCCATCTAAATATAGCACAGACAATCAGACGTCTGTAACTTGAGCATCACTGTGACTGGAGTCATCAATGAGCGGTGCTGAGTGACAGAGAGATTTCTGCTAGATCAAACCCGTCCTTAATGCCGGAGACACACCAAGCGAGTAACGGCAGCGATCTCCACAATCACCATCAACAATTTGCGTTTATGTGCGATATTATTTCGTAGTAATATCTTCCAACAATAATGACGAAACACTGACGAAATTTTGTTTTAGGGATGGGATTACACATTTTAGGCAAGCTGGGAATATTGCTTGGGTCTAGCAGCAAAGTCCCTCCTGGGGGTTCAGGGAGCAAAACCCCGGGGTTACACATCTTAAGCTACCTGGGAATATTGCGAGGGTGCTAGCAGCAAAGCCCCTGCAGGGGTCCAGGGGGTGAAGCTCCTAGAAGATCTTGAATTATGAACATTTTACAAGCTGTCCCCAGAATTTTGTTTCAGGGAGGGGTTTACATATCTTGAGCTATCTGGTATAATTGGGAGTCCAAGGGGCAAGACCCACAAGATCACTTTGATTTGTAAAGCTGTATCCAGATTTTGTTTCAGGTAAGTAATCTGGGAACATTGGCAGGAGTGTAACAGGAAAGCCCATGCTGGGGCCCAGGTGGCGAAGCCCTGGAAAAATTTGGATTTCATAGATTGTATAAGCTTTTCTCAGGTTTTTTTTACAGGGAGGGGGAGATACATTAGACGGTTAGAAGGCCCAGGAGGCAAAGCACATAAAAGAGCTTGGCATTTTGTAAATTGAGATAGTCGTTTTTTTTAAAATCACACTTAAATGAGAATGTATGGAGGAATTCCCTTTTTTTTGGGGGGGGGGGGGGGGGCACACTTGGTACTACCTTACCCAAATTCTCCTAAGTATGTGCCCCCTGCTCCCCAACTAGGTGTCAGTGTATGTGCCAAAATGTTTCTCCTGATATAAATAACAATTGGTGTATATTACCGTAACTTTTTAACTATAAAAGATAAATAATAATAATAAAATTCAAAAAAGTGACTTGACATAATTTTCAGTCTGAAAAGACCATTCTTGGAAAAATTTCGGAGGGGGGGGGGGGGTGCACGTGCCCCCTGTGCCCTCGCGGATACGCTCCTGGGGCCATGACCACCCAGTGCATGATATTCAGATATGTGTTCTATAATACTTTAAGCTCGTCATTTTCAATTTTCATGAAAAGAACATGGGTTTTAATTTCCAAGGTAAATAGTCCGATGTGCAATTAAAGTCTGTCGGCGGTGTCACCGACTGTACGTTGGTATCAAATAATCGGTGATGGTGTCGTGTATACCTCGTTTCTCCTGTATTTTAGATGCCCATAACGATTTGATTTTCATGCTGAAACCTTGAGCCTCACTGATGAAATGAAAGCGTTTTGATTCTGTCGGTCATTGACCAAGTCGGTCGGTGGTGGCCCTATTGCATAATCTATGCACAGTTAGTCGGTGACCTTTCAAGTGCCAGGCTGTTTCCATTCACCGATCCTGTATCGGTGTACACAAAAACGATCGGCGGTTCCCGACTGCAGGTCGGTGCAGAGAAATCGGCCAATGCGACATGGCTTTCAGACTGATATATGAATGTGGACGTCATCGAAACACGGAGAGATGTATTCCAGCCAATCATCGCTGACCGGCGCCGTGTATGCGGAGCGCTGGTCAATAGGCAGGTGGGCGATAAAAGGCCGACTGGAGGGGTGGTGGGCGATAATAAGCGCAAACGTCAATTCACTCCCCGAGAGCTAATCACTGCCTCGTTCTGACAGACACTGCAGAGCGCCGCCTTCCGACGGGGAAGGAAAACATTCACCAGAGTAGACTTGTCACCCGGTCTCTCTTTGATTTATCCTTTTGACGTAGTTTGTTCCGTTTCCGGTTCCGTTTCCTATAATTAGCCATGTTTGTGTATAAAGGAAGAGTAAATGAGATATTAGTGAGGCCCAGGCATTCACTCATCAAGTACTTAGTAGAAACCGAACGAGAGTTAGACTTGACAATGTTTATGCCACGACGGGAAGGTCGCGTATTACTACACGAGGCGAAGCCGAGTGTAGCGAGGAGCAGACCTGACCAGAGTGGCATAGACATTGACAAGTCTAACTCGAGTTCGGTTTCGTATTTATCCTACCTCGCCTATGCTTTTGTATCACTAAAAGATAAATATTGAGTCAATGACCAACAGAACTTTTTTCATAGTACACATGTAGCTGACATCCTGCTCTCTGATTGGTCAATATTGTTATTACTCTAGTGGCATAAAAAACACTTTTATGCCACATAAAATTTCCCTATGTTAAGTCTATGGCGGTTTTTTATTAGGGGTAGGATAAATGTAGATGACAATCTTTATGAACGTGTACAAGGGCATAGCGATACTCACGTGGAAGTTGCCATTTCTCCCCCAACATACCGGAACCCCCCTCTCCTGGCAGATCCTCTGTTGTGCTTGGCTTTCAAGCAGGGCAAAGGATCTGTTGGAAGACTGGAACTCCTATGAGCCCCCCTAACGGATGTTCAAGGAACCATGGTGCACTCAAATTAAAAGAAAATACTGGCAGATCCAATAACTGCAACTAGATGGCTGGGAATGAATAGTGGATAAATGGAACATGAAAGGTCAGCGAGGTAACTTTTCATACATCAGGAAAATGAATTCCCAAGAATCAGATAATAGGTTTAATATGCAGTGTTTGTTTACATGCACTCAATTCCGTGTTCTGACAGTATCCTCTGACCTTAGATGGTATTAATCAGTACAGAGCCACTCGACCAGGGTGATTAATTACGCTTACAGCCTTGTGTATATATGAATCTATTGTTCACTGTTAATGTCTCGCACAATTCGCCCCACAATGACCTTCATACAGATCTGGCACATCATCCAAGGATAAAAGGCAATCCTTATGTATTAGTATCACCCTGCGTTATACATTCATACATACATACATACATTAACGGTCGTGCCTCACTCTTCTCTGCTCCGCCCAGCAGCTAACACGTCTCACCATTGTTGGTTGAGAATATTTTAAATCTTGGCAGACTTGGATGGTTCTGAGTTATTATGGGTAGGAGAACAAAGACCAAGGTGGTCTCTAAAGAGACTAATGACGATTTTTCAGATTTTTCTGATAATCCCAGGGAAGAGACAGGCTTTTCCGGGTTAGAGCAGCCTAGTGGGAGGCGACAGCAGTCACCCCCACCCACCTCACGTTTAGGGCACATCACTAAGGCTTCTAACTCTGACGAAAGGACCCCGGACACAAGGATGGACGAAATGGCCAGAAGGATGGACAAGATGGAGATATATATATATACACACCCATCTGTATATATGTATATATATTATAGGTAAATGAAATAGGATTGAAGTACGGTTTATTCATATGTTTAATCATATATATCATATATGTGGGTAATATTTGGATACAGGCTGACAAAAGAGTTCAATGCATGGCTAGACGAAAGGTGCTTCTGCCTAACATAGGAGATCCTCTTTGTTATTTCCGAGGAAAAGTAGAGGCGCTTTAAACCATTTATAAGGCATTAAGGCCCGGCGTCCACCTACTACGATATGGCACCGATATGGTCTACGATGCACCTCCCGATGCAAAATCAAAATCGGGGCAGTTGACCACGTTTCTGCGATTAGACACCGATAGAAACCCGATACAATACGTGGTGGATTGGTATGTTTAGACATATGTCTACGATTTTGCACCTTCCCGATATGTCTCCGATATTTGCTTTTTGTATCGGTGCCATATCGGTAGGTCTAAATTTCTATCGTAGTAGGTGGACGCCGGGCCTTAGACACCTTGATGGTGACCCACCATTAAACGCATCATAAACAACAACGTAATAGATAATAACGTGCAAAATAAAGTCATCCCGTAAAATATCACTGGCCTCGCACACATTGATAGTGGCCTAACGACGATGAGAAGAATAAATAATAGCCTGAATAAATATAGTCATTCATCCCCGCAATATGTCACTGGCCTCGCGTGGTCGCTGCCCGGCAGTTTCCCGCGCGTTAGGCGCGTGGCGGGAACGTGACGACTGCGCCACGTTTGTCTAAATGTCGTCTGCTGACACTGTGACTGTAAATGACGCCAATGACTCGCCACCAGGTCTCACCCGCCTCCCATCTACCATTCACCAGACAAATACTCCATCCCTACCCGGGAATTACTCAGAGATAAATGAGAACCCCTCCTCGTACGCCATTATCGACACACCCACACGGAAACGCCACCCACATATAACTCACATCGCTATATTGCAGGTACAGGGGACCAACCAGTTACCAGCGCAGCAGCGTATAGCTAACCCGAGCTGGTTCCCCGCGGCCATAATCTATTCTAAGCCGGTATTGCCTGGTACTGACTATAGATGGCATGAGGAAACGAGGAAGGTTTTTTTTGGCGTTTTTAATTCCTTTCCAGAATGATACTGCCTCTCCATTCCTATTGATTTTCACATCGACATTTGAGTGCCTACTGATGCCCTCTCAACACCCTCCCCATACACCGCGTATATCCAGCACTTTCCAGCGGAGTTTTTGAATTAACAGAAAAAAAGATAGAGGAAATGCCTCCCCATTTCCAAACTGTTATTAAATGGTCGCAGCACAGCGCAGGGATGAAAGTGCCGTCAGCCAGGCCCCCATCCCGCATTCACGTTTCAGCATAAAAACCCGCGCATTGCCCACACGCAGAAAAAGCCCACCACTGTTTACTCCCAGGCCTTACATCCTAGCACGGGCCACTCGCGGATTAGTTCACCCGTTGGCCGTCATTGGCGTCTGGCGCTGACGTACTTCCGGTGACGGCACGTCTCCAAGCGGAGGCATCTATACGCCTCTATACCACACGATCGCGCCCGGAGGATGTGTTTGGAGAGCGTCCTGACGGATGTTGTGTGTTCTTCGCGGAGCGGGAACGACAGCGCCGTCTAGGAACAGCATGGCTTATTACTGTATCCATTATGCATCCGCCGGAAAACACACGTCTTCTATATTTCAGTTCATGAACAATAATTGGGCCAGCCAAGGAGAGACATAGCGGTTTGAGAGCCTTAAAGAGGCTGGAACCTCAAGGCTACAATAATTGCGCCAGCCCAAAGGAGACAAAGTGGTTTGAGAGCATTACATCGGAGGAAACCATACGGCCATGATAATTGGGGTATCTAAGACGAGACATAGTGGTTTCATGACCTTAAAGAGGCTGGAACCTCAAGACCGTAATAAGTGAGTTAGCTGGGATAAGACATAATTGTTTTAGAACCTTAACCCTTTAATGGCTGTGCTCCACTGCAGCCGATCATGTGGAGATTGGGTGGCGATCATTTGGTCGCTGGCCGCTCGGCACCTAGTCACCGATAGTGGAGCTGCAGTGGAAGTACAATCGGCACTCAAACTCCTAGCAGTCTCTAGTAGGCCCCACGTTCTCCTCATGGTCGCGCCCTGGTCCCCCCAGAATCGGAGAACGGGTGGTGATTGGGTGAAGATTATTCGGAGACCAACAATCAGTGCAATGGAGCACTACCTTAAGGATGAATGATGCATTGAGGCATCATTTCTCAAATATTCCTCAATTAGCTATTAAAAGGAAATAGCAGAGCAATAAACATTAACTTTTCACAAAATGCAGGTATTACACCATCTTCAGTATTTCCATTTAAAACAATAATTGGGTGAGCTCATAGAAGACATAATGTTTTGAGAGCCTATAGGCCTAAAATGTGGTGTAGTTAAGAGGAGGCCTCGGCTTTAGTGCATTAAAGAGACTGAAACCTCAAGGACATAATAATTGAGATATCTCAGAGGTGACATAATGGTTTCAAAGCCTTAAAGGGGCTGGAACCTCAGGGCCATTATAATTGGGCCAGTTCAGAAGAGTCAAAGTGCTTTGAGGGCCTTCAAAGGGTTGGCCATGATAATTGTGAACGCTTGGAGGAGACATAGTGGTTTCAGAGCCTTAAACTGGTGGAAACCTCACGGCCACAATAATTGTGGCAGCTACGATGAGGCAGAGTGTTTTCATACCCTTAGGCCAGGCGTCCACTGAGCTAAAATACATCTACAATAGGCCTTACGATGCACCTTCTGATGAAAAATCTAAATCCCGTTGGGAGGAAAGCTAAAGCAGTGCCTTAATTAGGCTGGCACCTCAGTGCCAAAGTGCACAGTGTCCACAACCGTCAATTTGTAGCTTGTATCCCTCCTGCATGGAGTTGTCCCATTACACTCACTGCCATATAAGGAATAGAGTAGACCGAGTAGCCAATGACTGCATTCGCAGCAAACCCCGACCTTCACCCTGACCTCCTTACATGATATTCATAGCACCTTGGTACGGTTCTACAGTCGAGAGTTGACCTAAAATCTAGTGGGCCACAACCACCCTCCTAATTATATGTAACACTTTTTCAGGTGTTGGATATGTAGGTCAGTGGAAACCCGGTGTAATCGACACCCGGTCCGGTGTATATATCATGAAGAGCCACGATGTGAGGCGTGACTCAGCATAGCTTTTGTAATAGGCATTTTAACCGGAAGTAGAATTGTGCCCAGAACACCAGGTGGCTAAAGTTGGGTCCCTCTAGTGTTCAACTGCATATCTCGGACATAGTGTTGTAATAATTATTCCGAGTCACATTTAGTGGAGCGGATAAAAACCCATTTTGTGGAAATTGTGAAAATGGTGATACAAACGCCATCTTTGCAGATTTATTCCCTTTGGTCTACTTAACAATTACATCTGAAGAGCCACTTGAAAATTCAAGATGGCGGCCGTTTTTCAAGATGGCTACCAAAGTGACCTCTACAGTATGAAGATCCACAAAGAAATGCATTATCTTGTCCGATTTGGGTAATCTTTGTGTAATTTGTCTGATAAAGTTACTAAGAATACCAAAAAAGAATTATTACGCACACTTTGATCATTGTATTACCATTTGCTCGGTTATTTATCTAATCCGCTCAACTAATTCAATAGCTATCAAAATACTAGGCATAGTACAATCTGTATATCGAAAAGACAATGTACATTCTGTCATAAACCCTTATTTGTGAATCATCTACGTCAGTGATATAGCCTCCGTAACGGACATGGAGAAAAATCCCCGTAAGTCATTTATAATCTTGCTTCGCCTGAGTGACAGTAGATCTCTCACCCAGAAGACGTTTGCTACTGTTTTCACTCCCGGTCTGAAGACACTTGACTAAACATCTCCTCTAAGATATTCTTCACACTCACCTCAGCCCCGTGAGAAATCAAAATGGCTGCCCTCCACTTACCCAGCATTCATCTCGTTTGGCTTTGACTGACAAGGAGGGCGCATCCAATGAGACCGCGCCTTTCTACAGCCGTATTGACAAATACATCAAAGACAACGTCAGCCGTTCACAAACCCTGTTCCCGCCACCCACCGGCCGGGACCCAGCGAAACCTGCCCAATGTCGTCTGCTTTTGTAAGGACGGCACGCCGGCCATTGATAGCGAGACCCCAGCCGGAAACAGGTCATTGCGCAGACGCACGTAAACAGACGCAGCCTCGGTATGGCGTTCGACGCAGGAAGCGACCTCTCGCGGGAATTGGACGGGATCTGGTCTCGTTTTCATTTCCCAGTCATCAGACGACATTTTCCTGTGAAAGGGAGATGGGTGGCGTCCGTGACGGGCGGGCGGCGTCCGGATAAAATGCTTTTAGGCTCGGCCTCATGGAAGCTGCAAGGGCTCGTGGGTAATGAGAGAATACTTAAGTTCAAGATGATCCATTCTGATCCGTTCCAAATTAGTTAAATATATACGGATATAGGGAAGTTTATGTGCAGAAACCAGAAAATAATAATAATAAAAAAAAACAGAAAGGAAAAATGTAAAATGTAAATCAAATAATCAAGAAAACAAGTTAGAGAAACGAAATTCTGTAAGAATACAAATCAGTCAGATATACCGTGCTCGGACACTAAAAATAGTGAAGCCAAGAATTAAATCTCTTTTAAATAGGATCGGATGTAAACAAAAGAAGAAAGAAATAGGACAAGAAAACAGGTAAGAGAAAGGTAAATATAATTCCATGGAAAGAAACTTAACCCTTTGTCAGTTTTATGGGCCTGTCCTGCCGGGTGTCTCACTGCGCGTGTATTGAACCTATTTGGACTGAACGAGTTTGATCTTTGATGCGAGAAAACGCGAGACTTGCATTGACCTCCTGAGTGACCTTGGCCGATGCGACACGACCATGAGACCCCGGGGGGCAGTGTGGCGCCCCATCCTCACGGTTAAAGTGGGAGTGGGCCGACCCCATTTCCCCTGGAACTGGAACTGGAAGCTAGACATGGCTGTGGCTGGATATTACGTGCGCTGAACCTTCATGATAGGATCTGCAACCAAGTGGAAACACACCTCTGTGCATGTTTATCTTTACAACTGCGAGGCCCTGCACAGCAATTGTCAGTCCAGTGTTCAATGTAGTCTCACATGAGGTCACAGAGCCTAATACAGGCTGTGATCTCTTTTATGTCCATATGAGACCTTTTTATTCATAAATATGCTCTCTTTGCGAACGTATTTTATCTTTTATGAGCACAGACTTTTCATGTCCTCTCGCCTTTTTGTTATTCCTTTTCTTTTATCTGATTCATTTCATATACCAATTACCAAAACGATTTTTCTTTCGGAGAACCTTTCTCACATGGTAATCTACGCTGTCATAAATGATCCTCTGTTAAATTATTGAGTTTTTACAAACTTACTGATCAATACACTACCAACTTTCAGGGGATCTACCACTCTATCCCCTGTATTTCTACCAATCTTTCCATCTACCTACCTTTATTCTCACCTTACATACCCACCACCTACCACCAAACTCAGTCATCTACCAATTCATACATATACGAAAGGTAAATATAATTCCAGGGAACTGCTACAAATCTTCAAGTACAGCTGTGTGGGTGATGGGTGTGGGGTTGGGTAGCTGGATTTAAAAGATAAAAATAATTCAATTGATATAGGCTTCGGGATAGCTCAGTCAGTAGCACACTGGCCCCAGGACTGCCAGATACACCAGGTGCCAGGGTTTGAGGCTCATCCAGGACACTAGTCTATCATCCCCAACTCATAGATTCACTCTCACCATGCTATGACCCGGGCTGTTGATATAGCGTAAAACACCCTCAACCAACAACTCTCTATTCTGTAGGAGACAGGGTAGCTCAACTACTATCACTCTGGCCGACGAATTACATGATCCAGGGTTCGAGGCTATTCCCTGCTTGTCCGCCATCCATCCCCATGTCATAGATTTGATCTTGCCATGGTATGACCATAATGATATTTATGGTGTAAAAAATCATCAAAGAATGTCAACCAACTACATGCATTACAACAGAACCATGTGTTTGAGTAACCTTAAAGGCCACCGACCATGTGTTTAGGTCTGGACATTGTCTGAAGTGTATTAAGGAACCTGATCCACCAAACTGCCATCATACTCCAAAAAGGTTTCCAGACAAAACACTTCTGACACACTATGAATCTTTCAAACTTCTGACATGGCTACGATGTGGGGGTTTTGGTAGACCCTGATACTCTACGACACAGAATCTTTCAATATCCTCATGAGGGCCCGTTTCCATTCGCCGACGAAACGGTGCAGATTTTTTGTATTCTCCTAATAGTCTATTTACATTGGCTATTTTACATTGGCTATCACCAGTATACAGTCAGGAACCACCAACGGACCTTTAGCACTGCTGGTGCAAAATCTAAATAGGCTATTTGGAGAACACAGAAAAACACACCGTTTTTGTCGGCCAATGTAACGAGGCCTATACAGTTACAATGTGGGAATCTTGTCTCGTAGCCTTGTCGTAGTTTTGTCTCAGCCGTGTCGCAGTGTCGCGAGCAGCGGCTGAGGGTCCTTATACCGCCCCATAAAGGCCTCCAATAAAGCGGCTTTATTGGACATGTAGAATGAGAGTGATCCACACCCATCTCCATGGGCAGACATAAAGTGGTGTTGTACAACAGGGACATCGTGCAATACCAGCGTTGATCTCATCCCCTGATATTTCCTCCCACACACTTAACATAGGGAACTCATACCAAATGCTATTTTGCGTAACGTAGAAAATACCTAACCGTTGTTCAGTACGGTGATGTCACAAATGCTAGCCAATCAGCAGACTGGGTTTACTGATGTAACACTCTCATAATATGGTAGAGTGATTTATTATAATCCCAGTTGTGGCCTTATGAGAGATGATATCTATTATCAAGAACACATTGCCTGACACACACATACACACATATATATAATATATGTCCCGCTGTTGAGCAGTATTATTTCAGGAATGATCAAGATGTAGTATAATCCACAGAAAACCATATAAGCTGATTAAGTTGAAAGTGAATTTATTTGGGGGTAAATATACATCGAGATAGTGGGGGGGGGGGGGGGGGGATTTGAATTAATGATTTGCAACGTTTCGTCTACATTCAGTAGACTTCTTCAGGCAATGTGTCAGGAATGGTGAGAGACCATGGTATTGAGTAACTAACACACACTTTAAAACTAGCTCAGAGACGAAAATAAAAACCATGCCCCTTACAAACCAAAGTTCTACATCGAGCCTTCATGAAATCTTAGCAAACTGTTCATGATGATTAAGAGCAATAAACCTGCCTGGGTTACATAATGAAGATGATATTGCCCATTCTCTCCGTCTTGGCTCATTCTAATTGGGTTTGACAGAGCTCGCCTATCTGGACAGCACACCCGGCTGTTCTCATTAATGAACGTGATTACAAATGTCTACCATCATCATCTAGCGACAAATTACCGAGTGGTGCAGAGGTGGAAGGTTCTCGGCCTGGCTTGTAGAGGTTTTAGACGTTCAGTGTCAGAGGTATTACAGATTACAACCCCACTAGGAAAGTCATAACCGGGCAAGAGAGATATCAACATTTAGATTTCTACCGAAGCGCCATGGCGTAGTAGGTACAGTAGAGGGAAACTGATGAGAGAACGCCAGAGTTTCGAATTCATGACTATCTCGGATGGAAAAAGAAAATGGGTCAAAAGATCAGAGAAAATCATCCATTAGGACCAACGCTTTGATTTAATCCAGGGACATCTTGACAACAAAGGGACGACACATTGTAGTTACATACTGCTGCTCCGGATGTGGTCATTGCACTGCAGTTCTTGTACCAAGGCTGATGTTTTTATAGCGATGATCAAAAAGATATTGCATTTCATGTATATCTTGAATATATTCACAATATACTATTACTGATATCTTATATATAAATATAAATGTTACAGACCATTGCAAGGAAGAACGTCTTTGTTCATAAAACTCATGTAAAATACATTTGGGGTCTCTAGTGCTTAATGTAAGACATTTACAGTGAAATAAACATTGCAATAAAAAAATTGTAGACAGGGAAATAAAGGGAAGGACACCATCACGTCTACTGTTTTCCCAGTCGGCATTTTGTGTGGTGGAGCCTTCTGTGACGTCCCTTTGTTGTCAAGATGTGCCTGGATTAAATCAAAGCCTTGGCCGTGATGGATGATTTGCTCTGATCTTTTGACCCCCTTTCTATTTCCATCGGGATAGTCATGATGACAGCATTTCTCACGTTTTATAATCATGGTCGTATATACTCATAGAATATGGAGAAGTGCTGAGCTCCCTTCTAATAGATACTTACCGCTGCTCTCCATACAGTGTAATATAATGGAAAGAGAGACAGAAAAAGGAGATGTACGGGGGTTGATCAAGTGAGTGAATGCTATAATAAAGTAGTAACTTATTCTACTGTAGATTGTAGATTCATCCATATCACTATATCTATATAAACTATATATATAGTGTACTACACCCTGTGATGTACACTGTCATACAGCACACTTTATTTCAGACAAAGGAAATAAGGGGAAGAATTAAGTGGGTGTATATAATAGATACATCGGCTGAGTGTAGACATTCACTTCCACGCGATTTTTAAACGAACTTATTTTTAACATTCTCAATTTCATGTTACACAATAAATATATGACGATATTTTGATCCTACATAATACAAGACAAGATGGAATTGGCTTTAATCACAGAACTCGGCCTCATGGCCTCGTTCGGTAAATTAACATCAACCCCCATCTCGTACCATGTACGACCATGGTGAGGTTGTTCTATAATAACTCTGGCATGCCAGATCACAATTATCCCTCCATGAGAGGATCCCTTCTAATTATAGTCCCCCCTCTGTGATAAGGCTCGTATATGCAGTAGGGTACAGATAATACGAATGGGGTCTCAGCTATGAATAGATACTGGTAATCAATAAGGATTGGGGCTACAAAAAGGCATACATTTGTATGCAGATGGTATTTCTGTTTTATGTCCCTGTTGAAAGGGCAGTATAGCCCGTTCTGCCACAGAGAAATTCTTCTTCATCTAAGATATTTTCTTTTTCTTTTTGTTTTGCCTTCTTTATTGGTTCTGTCCTGTCTTCTCGATTGACATTGAAAACATCCCCACCTAGCAGGTTGTAGGTTGGCTAGCTGAAAAGGGGGTGTAATAGTGAAAGGGTTCATGTAACGTAAGAGCATGTAATAGTACGCAATGTAAAGAGGGAGAAGCGGGGCATAGCTGGATGAACTGATGTATAATAATGAGGGACCACTTTTAGGGGGCTGGGTCCAGGGGTTGGTGGATCAATGGACCAATGGAATGAGAGACAGAAAAAGGAGATGTCCGGGGTTGATAAAGTGAGTGAATGCTATAATAAAGTAGTAACTTATTCTGTAGATTATAGATTAGTTCATATCATGCTTTACATATATCAGATGTAGTATGTTCATGAGAATGAATATAATTTGAAGCATCTGTATGTGGGGATTATCAATAACTGTCCACTATCAATATTCTGCGGGTGCCTCTAGGGTACAGTTGATAAAGCATAAGACTGAACAATTAGAATGTAATACTTCTGTATATGATATTGTATTTTGGAATACTGCATTCTTACTACATGTATTTGTGTTGTTAAAGCTTATACTATTTGGTTTCGTTGGTAAACTCATCGGCTTATAACGCCTGACTTGAACTCCCGGGCTAATTAGATTTAATACTTATTCCCTTATCGGTGGTCTCAAATCTTTGAGAAAATCGTAAGTCAGTCGTCAAGGGTGGACAGAGTTTGCTTAGGATTAACTCCCAGTAATGACCATTTTTTTTATTGTATTGAACATCAGAGAGTTGTTGGTTGAGGGTGCTTTACGCTGTAACAACAGCCCGGGTCATATCACGGTGAGCGAGAATCTATGAGTTGAGGAAGATGGACGAGGGTGAAACCTAGCGTCGTGACTGAGCCTCAAGCCCTAGATCATGTCATCAGTAAGCCAGCAGATAGCAACAGAGCTATACCGCCTCCCACGGGATAGAGAGTTGGTGGGTGGTGGTGTTTTATACCACAGCAAAATCAAATTTATGAGATGAGGTGATGGACCAGCAAGAAAACCATCATGGCTGGGCCTCAAACACCAGATCCTGTAATAAGGCGGACCATCGCGCTACTGGTCTACAGAATAGTATATTTTGTGCTGTAATTCGTATATCAGGTCAGAGAAGATTGCTGTGGATGATAAACCAACCTAACAAATGCAATTGTGCTGGCATGGTACGTGTGTAGCAGGCGGTGTCATTGCTGGCCTGCCCGGTCTATACAACATCAGGAACCTGTTTCACTAGTTCCGTGACATGTCTGTGACACCATACAGACATTGGGGTTGTCTAGTTTTGTGACAACACAAGTAGCTGCCCTTAGTAAAAGACAGACCTCAGACATAAGAATTAAACAAATCTACACATCATGGACCTGTTTCACTAGTTTCGTGACAAAAGTGTTAGACAGACATGAAAAGCGGCCCCAACAGTGCAAGCAAGAACGGACAAAACGAAGTCTAATGTCTAGTTCTTATGAAACCGGACAAACCGGACACGCCATCTAGACATGTCATGAAACTCGTGAAACAGGTCCCAGGCGTCTTACTTCTCTCCACAACACCTCGCATACACCCTCTATACTCGTGCACCACGTACTTCCACTCCCCACAATACCACACCTGCCTGTCTTCTTCCTACAATTCTCCATTACACACACTCACAAATTTTCCGGTATTTTTAGCCACCCACCCAATTCCAAAATCACCGTCATTTCGTTTCGCCCACATACCCAAATTTTCAATTATTTACTTATCACCAAATACATCAATCATCATATTATTACTCAATTTTAATTATTTGATATTAATTCACAAATAAAATATATCAACTATAATCAATAAATTGTATTCACCCAACTCACTTGTATCACTTTCTTTTTACTATCTTAGGGCAGAAAAATACAGTAATGATCAGTATCATGATTAGACATCACACACATATCGTTTTCACAAGTAGGAAAAATGATTATGCCATATTTCCCCCAATATCCTATATTTTGAAATGCTACCGGTTGTGCAACAACACTGGTACCGCCATCTAGCGTGAATGACTCGCGCCTATAGGGGACAGAGCCATTGTTAGTTCATGAAGCAGTCAATAGGTGGTTGGGGGACAAAACCTGTATTCTGACTCTTTGTTCTTACGAAATTAAACTGCCTTTCAATGTTTTACCATGGTTCCTTTGACTCTCTACACCCATCCCAGAGCAAGATGACATAATAATTAAACCCAAGACATAATATTTTCCACATGGAACACTTTATATACATATGTGAGCAAGACTAGAGTTGTGACATTTCCCCATTATCAGTCACTTCTTTTCCACCTCCATTAGTGAAGAACACCTACTTTTTCACCCCCATTAGTGAAGAACACCTACTCGGGGGGCGTCATGGCGGCGCCCATGGATCATAGGCTATATGCCGTATAGCATACAGTGCACCCACTTTCAGCTTAAGCCTATTGGGAATCATGATACTGCAAATCAATGAACATAAGAGACAGGTATTCATGTGAAAATAAAAGAAGTATTTATCCCTCTATCTCCATGAGCACAGAAGATACATTATCTTATGACAACTGCACGCTATCTCAATAGAAATACACCCAACGACGCAGCCATTCAGCTATCACCTCGACGCCAGTATCAAGGAGGTAATTAGGAAGCCCTTGAAAGAACTAATTAAATACTTTTCTTTTTTCATTTTTATGGCTAAGCTGATATTGGCACAATCAGTGGAGATCACACATAGAGGGACCAGATGGCTTCCCACCACAGGCTCCTGATTAGGTCAATGACAGAGGGGCTTTTCCGTAAATGATCGCATTAACAAGTATCCCTTGAAATTCTCTTTGCTGGGATTTACAAAAGATAGGTAGATTGGTAGAATCCGATTGCTTTCATGTTCTACTGGCGCTACCCAACCTGTTGGGGTTGAACTAAGATGAAGAGCCCTGCATTTGATATGATATTAGACTGTGTGACCAGAGTAGGCGTGAGGAATTCTATGATGAGTACGTAAAAATATCTCCTGTACATTGTACATCACTACGCACTCATAGGGCTCGTTATTGTCATACTTCATGATTGTGCTCGCCTAGGTAATGTTAAGGCGGCTAATTCTGTTGACAACCAATTCGACTATCGTCCTTATCTCAACTCCACTCATTCATGTACCTCACTATCTTCCATCATATCTTGAAACGTCGTACCAACCAAACTAGACTTGCTAAAGTCTTTTATCATGAAAATTCATTAAATGATTAAACACAATCAGAATAAAGTTCATTATAGTATGGATCCTTCTCTGACTAGCCCATGAATGTATCCCAGCAAGGAGGGTAGCCATAGGATGCAGAGACTGGAGCAGTCTACAACCATAAGTGCAACAACAAATCAATAAATTGATAAACCTGGTGTTTTCTGGTGTCGGGGCAAGTTGGCCACCTCGATGATATGATAGCTATCTGCCCTATATGACTTTGCTAAACATCAAAGATAGTTTCAATTCCTCATTATTTTAACTGACCTGCAGGATGGATCTTGACCTAGATTGGCCACCACCCCTGTCTCCACTCTGGTTGGTCGGGTTGAATCCCACATGGTATCTGCGGTGAGCGTCTCCGACCAGGTAATTTTGATTTATGTACGGTGTGTGACTTACCTCCCACACCGTATCTAAATTTCTCATTTCCCAATTTTTTGCAAACGCAAGCTTTGAATTTCGCTTTAATAGTAATTGAAATAAAACCCTATTTCAAGACCATGAATGGAAGCCTCTTGTACCATATCCACGGCGGAGCTGCACTGATTCTGTGGTCGGCGCGATGAACTACTTTCTCCTACTTGGTCACGTGGTTCTAGTTCCCGCGTAGGGAGTGGTGAGGCGACGGTGTTGTGCGGCCACCCATAAAGCACTAAAGCGTTGGGGGAGGAAGAGGCCAGTAATAAATATGGTTATGTAATGCGCGGTATGCACCCTGCGTCTCCTGAGAACGGTCCACAAAGCATAAAGAACCGAGGCACGCCCAAATAAAGCCACGCCCCCTGGGGTGTACAGACGGAACTACACTCTGTCTCAGGTCTCGTGGTCTAGATCTACACTGGCCGCCAGAGCTACACTGCGTTAGCTCTGGGCCCCGTTGCTCCAGGATTAAGACAGAGCTGCGGATCGCAGAATAGCGATCCGAGGGCCAAAACGTTGCTTCTGAAATTTTGCGGATCGTGTCGCAATCGCATAGGCGCATCGCCGCGTAAAATACGGCTTTTTACGCGGACCTTCACATCATCGAGGTGGCCAACTTGCCCCAACACCAGAAAACACCAGGTGGTGAGTCCAGTTATCAATTTATTGATTTGTTGTTGTCTTTTTTGGGCTTGCCACAGAGGAGGTTTAGCCTTGTCTTGACATTATCAATGGATCATTGCAGCGGGTGTCCCCCAATTACAGTGGCGCTCTCCTACAATCCCATGGCGGATGATAGCAGAACTAGTAATCACTTTATACCCTATAGAGTGATAGTGACTTTTTTTTTTTATAGAAAAACAATAAAGCCATAACAAGAGTGACGTTCTTCCACGTTGGTCCATCGACGAGCAGTTGAATTAATACATGTAGCTTCATACAGGGTTTGATAGCTGGGTATTGTTGCAAGACGTGAGTAATATCCAAAAGATACACAGATTATATCTTACCTATGCTTTGGTTTGTATTTCCCTATTTTGAATATGCAAGAAATTTGAATTGAAACCAGTAAGATATAACTGCTGTTGGACCTCTCAGCTCATCGTTAAGTGCAAAATGTATCAACTTAATGAAAAAGTGATGTAAAAGTGTCCATCAACTGAACAATAAAGAAAGTTGAAAAACGAATTACAGAAAATCTTGACTGGTATTACACCTCCCAGAATAACACCTATATCGAGACAGAATTAATGTAAATAAAAAATGTAATATCAATGGTCATGTAGGATAATGAACTTTATGTCTGGTTTGGTGTATTATTTGTCTCAGAAATCTTTGTAAAGTGTGTTTCGTCCAATTATCCCGTGAACTATGAACACATGACGGACAATGGAAATCCTCTATTTTAGGTCTGGGTAACTCTGGGGCAATCTTGTATAAATCATTTTAAAGGTCATTCTCTTTGATTCATTCACAAAGCTTTCACCACAAAGGGAGACCAGGTGCAAGAAATGTGGCTTCCATTCACCTACAAAAACTAGAATAATTATTTGCAGTGCATACAGAAATCGGTCGGTGATGTTTAGTACGTCGATAAAATATGGGGACCAATTCTCAGTGAGAGTAAAATTCGGTGGTATGGCTCCACTCACCGACCGATCATCACCGACTGATTGTCTGCCCCGTAACGCCGTAATCTAAGAAAAAACCCACACTTATCCAAAGGACCTCCAGAAAAATAAAGTAGAACTCAATCACTGCGCGAAAACCACCAGTTTATTCATATATACACCGTCGCGTAAGTGCATGTATCGGCTGTATATTGACACTTTTCCTCTTCTATACGTCAGCGTAATGGCTGTATTTGCTGCAAAGCGTAACTGGATGAATTTTAATCTTAGCCACCGTATGCCACGACTGGAGTTTGGCATAGTGATTTCATGAGGCAAAGCTGAGTGAAGTCTGGAGCCAAAACTTCAGGAGTGGAATGCGGTGGCCACGATTAAAACGAATCAGGTTTTGATTTTATCCTACCCCATCTCCTCGATTTTGGAATATTATGTGATAACAATTCTGTATGCCACTAGTGGCATATAAAACTCCCTATGCCAGTCAGCATGGCATACGGAAACTCAATGTTAAGCCTATGGGATTTTATATTAGGGGTAGGATAAATGAAGAGAAATATCGTGTGCGGGACATGTATGCACATCGTATACATTTTACACATCTATAGATGAGGCGTATACACAATGGAAAATAGGACAACCTTATATACGCAAAATCATACCTATATACGCCGGGTGTATACATATATAAACTGGTGGTTTTTGCGCAGTGAATGGGCTCACTCCCCGTTCCGGGCGAAAATGCCCACTTACATGGGGTGAAATTAAAGTACTTTGCAAACATCGGTTGGATTCTCATTCAGTTGGTGATGCCAAAGTTTATATTTATCAGTACAGGAAATGATTGACTCGTTTGTATTTTTTCTTATTTCCATTTACCAAAACAATGGAACCATGCTTAAGGGTGACCCCATGTATGGGTTACCCTGTGCAAGCGGATAATGCATGTAAGGAGGCCACCCCGTGCAAGGGGTCACCCTGTGTTTGAGTTCACCTTTGCTCGGAGCAGATCCTGATATAAAATCTTAGATTTTATTAGTGTAAGAGTCCACCCTGTGTTAAGGGGAAATTTTCGCTCAGAATACAGGGTGTTAATTACATGGGCTTCTACTTGATTTTATCTGAGGTCCCGTTTTATCGGTCGGTGGTTCCTATTCCAATTATCAGCGGCAATAATCGGTAAATGGGAACATCGCTTTACAGTTGATGACCTACTCAGTCCCAGCCTGTGAATACGCGCCACGTTACGAAGAACAGAGTATAGTCTCAACATGAAGGTCAAGGCGAGCTGAGGCGCGCTAAGACTTAAATCACAAAGCGGGCAAATACACACCACGACCTCTGTCGCCGTTATCCGCCCAAGACGCGTTTTACTGTCCTGTCAGTGACGCGTACCACAGCGCTCTGACGCATTGACGCACTCCCTTATTTATTGGAAACAGGCATCCTCAGATGAACCGGTATGAGAGCATATTCCAGGGTTTCGTTGGTACATCTTTTCGCAAGTATTGAATTCTAAGCAATAAAAGAAAGGAAAAAAAGAAGTGTCAAATAGTGTCAATTGAGTCTGCACGGAAGTTCAGTTTAGAGTTTGTTAACTGATTTGTTGGTAAGGTTTCTGTCTTTGCTGTGCAGCTGACTCGACTTGAAGTATCATGACACCTTCAATGTCCGGTGTTCACTGTGGGTTGTATAAATAGTACAAGATGGGGACAAAAAGAATTGCCTATGAGCAACCAGCCTATGAGCAATCTCTGTTATCATGTCATTCAAAGAAAGAAAAAGGAGTCATTCTTTCTTTTCCTGAAGAGTAATGATCATTGTTCTAAGTTACCTACCAGAACTGCACACGTTTGTAAGCTCACTAGTTGAGCATCCCGCAGTAGGGACCCGATTACTGGAGTAGATGGAAGATAAGTCTTGTTAACCAAATCTAATCTTACTTCCAGTCTAAATAAAAACCTTCAGAAAGAAAAATATAATATGCTTTAGAGATATCACAATGATCCTTCCTGTCTCAGCGTTCCCTAACGTCACCACGTAAAAGTCTACTAGGCTATTTTGCCTGTGTTATATAAATGATCCCCCTTCCACTAATAAAGATGAAGAAGGAGCTACATCCAGATCAATAGCCTTTGAAAAGATACCAGTGTTGGTTGCAGAGTAATGTCATGATTGAACACTAGATGTGAGATAAAGGTACGATCAGGAAAGATAGATATTTTGGCAAAGATTACGCAATATGAGTAAACCTGACAGACTTCATCAACCAACCACATTGATTTTGTCAGTGATTATTAACGTTATTGCAAGTAAATTACCAATTAAATGTAGTAGAGACAAATCTTACACAGGTGCCAGACATCTTATTTGGTACAAACTGCCAGTTTCTGGACACCACTGATCGGCTTTTCAAGCAACTCAAGAACTCGGTCCCGAGTTTGTCGGTCACTGGAAACAAGGCTTTATGGGTATCACAATGGTCTTTTCTCTCTCGGCGATCCCTGTGATCTCCATATAAAGGTCCTCTCGGCTATTTTGCCGCTGTTGTCATGAGAGGCGTGGCTTGATGTGCAATCCAGGCGTGGTGTGTTAAATGACCGTAAGATGACTCCGATGGGAATCAATTGTAAACTAACACGGTCATGGCTGTCCTGCTCCCTACAAGAGAGCTTTGCTGAAGGCCGGCCGGGTGTAGTGGGGAACACAGCGGAATTCCCAAACAGCTCCTCTCGACTTAAACCGCACTCAGTCCCGCTATGAATTAAGCAAATCTTCGACCTCTAGAGCGAGTAAAAAGTAGGAAGCAGTGAGAAATGTGACCGGAAGGTGTACAGGGTTTCTGTGGGATGTGTGGATGGTGTAGCTTGGTGGGAACATAGACAGTCGACAGGTGTAGCCTGGTAGGAGTATATATTCTGTAGACTGGTGTAGTTTGGTGATAAAATGTAAAGTAGACTAGGGTTAATTGGTGGGAGTAATTACAGTAGAGTGCTGTAGTGTGGCGGATGTATACCCAGTAGACTGGTGTAGTTTTGTGGGAGAATATATACACATTATCAACATTATTTGGATCTGTGTGGCCGCATTCTCCACGTATTTGACGTGCAGTAATACTCCAAGCGATAGTGTCAACTACAAGGAGAATACGACCACGATGATGAAAATCATGGTAATATTGTGTTTATACCAACATTTGACTGATCATTATAAACGAATATTGTTTATATAGATTAGTTCTACAAATGCTTGTTAGGTGGCAGAAAAAGCCGTATTCTACCCCAGTAGAATACGGCTTTTTCTGCCACCTAACAGGCATTTATAAAGTTATAAGAAACAACAGTGTTTCTGCTATCCGTGGGTCATTTGGGGACTTCCACAAATGCTTTGTATGGTTGAAATATATCAATGTGACAGCTGTCATGCAGATAGCCAAGGGGTAGTTCTTTATTTCTTGGATCAAAAACATAAATGACACATTACATTTGCCTATTGGCGCTCTTTTATATAATAACCACAGCACAACGACAAGCCAAAACATTAAGTTAATCTTTTGATAATTCTTAATTCATATAAACTATACTTTCCCATGGTCTTAAGATCATTTTAGCAAATGTCCATTGAAGTCAAAAACATATCATTGTCCATGTATAATTATTATAAACTGATTAGCATTCTAATTTTTCTAGGTGAAATACGCCATATCCTCTCTCTAATCTACGCAGCGTATTTGAGCATGTCCCACGCTCAACAAGGAGAGGTGCGCAGACGGGATCAGGCGAGGAGCTGCTCTGAGCAGCACAGTGTCCGCTGCATCCCGCCTGACGCTCTGTTACCTCCGCCAGCCTTCTCCAATCGTTCAGCATTCCCAATCCAACGTCTCTCCTCCGTCTCCCTCTCTCCCTCACACCTTATTCCCCACACAGCCCAACTAGACCCGATGAAACACCTGCTACAACGCCTCACAAGAAAGCTCTACTGAACCATGCACAATCGATAACACATGCTCCTATGTTGCGGAGAGAAGGAATAATTTCAGTTTAGACAGCAAAAAATCGCATTAGTACAGGTTGTTTATATTTTATGTAATTTTAATGAATTGCTGTCAAAATTGTCATATATTTTGCTATTTGATACAATTTTTTATGACTCACATGCACTCATAATCTATAATAAGCTTTGTCTCGAGTTCATGACAAAATGTATTATTGTGGAATAGAAATAGAAATTACATAAATTCCTCTTGCCTATCTCATAACTCTTTATTTATTTTTCCATTTGATTCTATTATCTGAATGTAGTAATATTACAAGGAACACAAAGCATGCCATTAAACCGCAGAATGAACTGTATTCCTCTAAAAAGATAATTTATGAAAACAAAAAAGACAGAATATTAATATTACTGCCCACCGGTCTCTGTCATTGCCAAGTCAAACGTCAGGAATTGTTATGAAAAACCTGAAGTCGACCCTAATGGTTATTCCTATCAAAAACTACAAAAAAATGTCAATTTAACTCATTTATGCAAGACTATTATCCCTGAAAAAAGCAAAGAAGAGTTTAAATCACAAAACCCAATACTCAAATTATCCAGTGATTGGCTGAAATGTCGACACATTTGACAAAATTGAGCCCAAGTAATGTAGCGTTAATAATTCTCAGAAACTCATAAGAATTTCAGTTTGTAATTTTCGAAAAGGAGGAATGATGGTGCTGTCTAATCATAACCTCTAGTGGATTTAATAGGACTGACTGCCAAGTTTCGCAGTGAAAAGGTTTTATTCATTAAGGGAAGCATGTGTCTGTATTGGAAGTATTCTTGACTATAATGAATTTCTTTATTACTTATAGTTCAAAATGTATAGTTGGGTATTTGAGGATATGCCATAAAGGAGTTCAAATACATTTAAGCAAATCTAACAGAATACCGTAATACCGTACAGAACATAAAGGTGACCACAACCCCATGACCTTGGGATGAGCAAGAGTGAGCTTAATAGGGAGCTAAAGGAAGCCTACCGGAATTAGAAGGAAACCCACGAGATGGAAATAGCTTGATCCATACTTCACCGAGTGGGTTTCTGATTTTATCTCACCCCGTAAAACATTATTTATTAATAAAATGAATCACCCGATTAGTGATTGAGTACACGAAATTCACGGCCGTGGAGTACGAGTTCCCAATATTAAGCCTATGGAGAAAAATACCGGGGTGAGATAGGGACAGATACCCTGTCACAAAACAGTGCTTCCAGATGCAGGAGCCAAGGCTTTTCACTATGTGTGTTTCAAGAATATAAACCCTATTCTCACATTTTGTAAATATATATTGTTAATATCCTAAAAAGGTGTCCTCAGACTTCATATTTAGATATCATACAGTACAACGACTGAGACATTTTAGCCTCAAATCTTACATAGTATAAGCAGTAAAGCCTAGTTTCTAATTGTCTCCAGTGATTGCTAATTGTCTCCTTTGACAATTCATTGTCATCACAAACCTTTTTTATGCATTTCAAATAATAACAATCCTGCCTCCACACTCTTTATAGCCCCAGCTATCGGGTAATGATATCGCTATTTGGCACGATTTGACAGTTGACAGTCGCTCGAATTCTACTGAAGTGAGAGCTGCTTTGGAAGAGTGTCTCTCGAGCCATGAACAGAGAACCCAATGTTCTAGAGGAAATAAAGGTAGATACAGCCCCATGATTGTGGAAAGAATGTTGGCAAGAATGAAAAGAGGGACAAAGTGAATCCAAAGTGAAAGGTAGATAACTGTTCACAAAATGGCACTTATTATGCATATAGTCACTCCAGACTAAAGGCCCGTTTCCATTGGACGACGAAAAGGGTGTCCATTTTTTGAGGTCATCTAAAAGCCCCTTCAAATTGGCCGTCACTGACCTACATACTTCATACAGGACTCAGAGGAGTGGACCATTAGCACTGCTGACCCAAGATGGTAACGGGGATTCAGGAGTACTAAAGAATTCCACACCTTTTTCGTCGGCCAATGGACGTTTTTTTGAGAATGAACCTCATGGTCAAATCTTCTAAATGTATAATTGGATACTTCCAAAAGGTCTCACCATATATCCATTTTTATATTCATTCAGGGACGATCAAGGATGAGTTAGCATCAGTAGTAGAAATTGAGACAAGGAATACGGATGTTAACTTCAAACCCTTCATAGTCTAAACAATAAAGCAAGCCTGGTTTCTATTGCCTATAGAAGTGTTGTCTGGTGTAACGGCTATCGTCTGTTCCAGTCTACTCACTTTGTCTTGATGAGTATAATCCAAGAAGACTTACCGTAATGCCCGTATGTACATGTTTCGCATTTTCCGTTTGGAGTGGTCGGCCTCAAAGTAGGAGCTCTTATTCGTATCCACCATTCCATCGTAACGACCTTTGACCTCTATACTCTCGCACGTCTTCACGCGCACGTGACCGTTTCTCCGGAGCCACTCGTTAGCTCTCGTCACCAGGTGGCTGCAACGAGAAAAAACAAAACGAAAATGTTAAAGATGTCGTATTTCATCAAATGTTAATGTTTAAGCGGAATTCACTCCCTGAGTGATTCCTGAACCTGCAGGGGCATTCCTTGTCGACATTACTCCCTGTGACTCTGGAACAGTACACAATAGCTCAGTGTGACATCTTGAATTTCCTAGGCACTGCGTCTACCACCCTGGTCGAGAGGGGGAATTGTTGCGAGCAAATGCTCCTTCTAAGCTACAAAATCTCTTGTGATTTTTGAAGCCAACATTTTGGAGATTATCTAGAGGTCCTCCTTGTGGTTCCTGTACCATCCCCCACGGTGAGGCCTTGGACAGGAATCGCAGGAGCATTTATCGCTCAGGGAGAACCGCACTTTAAAGCTGAACTGTTTCTGTTAGAATCCATAACCATACTTGCTAATTCGTGCTGTGAAATGAGCCATAAACATGTATGTATACCGTCATTAAAAGTCCTTATAGATTTTCTGAACCACAAAGACTAGAAGAAATCGTCTTTGTTTGGGCAGAGTGAGCAATTATGCATTGCAAAACAGCATTCCAACGTGCATCGGGACTATAAAAGTATATAATAGAAGCGTCATTACACCGAGGTGCTTAGAACTGTTTGTCAGTAAAGTAACATCAAATTACATTAGATACTAATAAATGTCAAGCAGGGACTCATGAAATTAATTATCTTGTACCATTCATGCATAGAAACGTCTCCTTGAGCTCCCAAGGC
Source organism: Alentia gelatinosa (assembly GCA_950022655.1). Lineage (NCBI taxonomy): Eukaryota > Metazoa > Annelida > Polychaeta > Phyllodocida > Polynoidae > Alentia > Alentia gelatinosa. The sequence goes on from OX465587.1 coordinate 12,424,760, forward strand.
AATACAATATATTCTTTTTCTTATATCATCAACCTAGTCAACAATTACCAGTATATGATATTCTCCCAGAGTAGTAGTAAGAACAGAGTAGCCCCCTATCTCCTCCCAGTACTTAGTCCTCGGAAAGATTCATTTCATTGTTTTAAGTGTGCTTGGTGGATGACAGTTATGGCTATTAGACGTTTGTCTTGTTCCAGAGAGTGTGCAGTATGATGCATTTTATTGCACACATGTGCGGTATAAAGAGCTACATTTATAGGCGCTGTGGGAATCATGAAATAGAACTTAATGTTTATATTTGTTTATGTGGTGGTAGAAGTCTCCATAAGAGGCATCCAAGTAGGCATACATCGTACGTAGTTAACGCTGGACTATTAGGAACTTTGATGTGAATTAGTACGCCTATCTCCATGACCGGTATACACCTACTTTATTTATCATCACCTCCCTACTTCTAGAGACTCTAATAATACGAATACACGGTCAATTCTAGTGGAGAATATGGGGAAATAAAGCTTCTTCTAATAAAAGAAAAAGCACATGTTATAAATATTTACGTACAGCACATAAAACAAAGATGAGCCCGGAACTATTTTTTTCACGCATGCCATGGCATTGACACTAATGGCGGAGGGATACAAAGGCATATTGTGAGGCTCAGCGACACGATGGCGTGCGGAGCGGGCGGAAGTCGTCAAAGTACCGCCCAGTTTAAACTCATTAGTCGTCCTAAAAGCTTCGGCCAGTAATGGAGCCTAGCCTCGAGTTTTTCTTAACTTAACTCCATTGCTGATGTTGATACGGCTTCGCGGGGGGTCTAATTGCCGCCTGAACTGTCAGCTCAATGACAGGGTTGTTCTTTGGGACTCGCAGGCCGGTGTAGTATAGAGAATTACCCAAGCCACTATATCATTGATTGTGTTAATTAAATCTGTGTATTTTTCCAAATATTTTATAATTACTTATGAAACGGGCTTCTATCAAAGTCCTGGTTATAAGAAAACATTTTATGGGAGACAGTGTATCGTTGTTCCTTAGTGATCCGTCAGGACTCACGTAAAGACCAAGTCTCCAAACAGACACTTGGTCACACCTGGCTTGGAAAAATGGCAAAGGATCTGCCAGGAGAGAGGGGGTTCAAGCTGTATGGAAATGCCTCTAGCCTCTTCGTCCCTCTTGCTAGCAACCCCGCTGTATCGGCTAGAGTGTGCGTCGGGGACAAATGGCAGCCCCCACTTGAGAATAGCCAAGTTCCCAGTATGTGGTCAGTATAATGCAAAAAAAATTATCATTTCATTTAGAATGTAAAATTTCGTTTTTATTGACAAATATCAAGAAACCGTGATCTTCCCAAATCATAAGTTTGACCCCTCTGCCATGACCTTTCAAAATATGGCTTCTGCTCACTTGTTGCTATTACCGCTCAGGAAATGACCCCGGCTAAATTACTATGACCTTCTGAAACAAGATTTCTAACTTACTTAATGAAACCGTGATCTTCCCAAATCATAAGTTTGACCCCTCTGCCATGACCTTTCAAAATATGGCTTCTGCTCACTTGTTGCTATTACCGCTCAGGAAATGACCCCGGCTAAATTACTATGACCTTCTGAAACAAGATTTCTAACTTACTTAATGAAACAGTGATCTTCCCAAATCATAGGTTTGACCCCTCTGCTATGACCTCTCAAAGAATGACCTCTGCTAACCTGCTCCTCTCAAAACGTGACCTCTGCTACGTGTTCTGCTATGATCTCACAGAAAATGAACTATGCTAAATTACTATGGCATTCCAAACAGGATTTCTACTAACCTGCTGATATGAACTCCCAAAACATGACCCTGTTAAGTTACTGCAGGATATATCATTAGAAATAACCTCGGTACTCCATCTACCATGATTCTATCCGACCCACATGACCCACTTTTCAGCCAATCCCATGACCCGCCGCGGGACAACTTGGGCAATCCTCTCTAATGGCCCAACCTCGTCCGTGACCTTCTCCTGACCCCGAGTGACCCGACCTCCACGTCACGAGCCATCTGTCAGGGCTGCCACCTAGCGGGTGAATCCTGGACGGTCACGTGGAAGGGCTGACCTCTGACTGTGAGTACACTGGCCACCAGAGCTACACTACGTTATCTCTGGTCGGGTTAAATCCGTGGCCACCTTGACCTACTACAGGGACTTGTCTTTTACTCTCATGCCAGACGTTTTGTACTGTTTGGAGAGTGTATTACATCATAATCTTGAAGTCAACTTTCCATTTTCTTATTTGCTTTCCTGTGTATTTTTCTTCTTCAATAATATATTGAACATATACATGCACCTTAGTTTCTTTATCAGATTATTAGCTATGGATTTTTCCTATTAAGTATGTCTACTTTAAGAGTATGTACATAGAACAAAGTACCTGGTTTGGGGTGCACACAGCAGACACCGTATGTGATTTAAGCCGACCAACCCCTATGTCGTAGCTCAGCACGGACAGGGTTTAGTTGCCAATCTAGACTCCCCAACTGCCCAAAATATACCAAGATGTTGTTGCTGAAGATTAATTCGCAGGTCTGAGAAATCTGAGATATTGGTAAATACTGCACTGAGGGACGTGGAGAGGAAGTGTACACAGAAAATGTCTGTTTCTATTCTTCATTGACCAATGATAAATATTTGATTTCATTGTTTGATCCTAGATGTTAGAAGGAAATATATGTCGGTACGTACCCATCCAAAGCAAAGCAAAGAAGGCTTGCACAGCTTTCTTACGACGTGATGCCGACCTGCAGTCACTGGACACCACCGGCGGACAGTTTGCACAACTCACATAATCAGTGCAGATTTTGTCGGCCAACTTTCTTTTATTGATTCGACCAGTTCTGTCAGTTACACATCTTCCACTAAAGATAGAAGGCTACCAATGGAAATAGGCCTTAGCATTGGTATGTGGCACTAGGAAAAATATCAGATATATTTGCGATACAAAGCTGCAACTGTATGTGTACAAATTGAGAGGGAGGAGCCAATGGGGACGTGGTATTCGGAGGGAAGGATATGGAGCTCTCAGCCGTTTGGGATTTATCAATTCAACGAGGACGGCCCAGGCGCAGTCTAGGGAGGAGCCCAGGTGTGAGGGAGAGGGAGGTCTGTGTGACGGGGTACCGGCAGGACCGTCAGGGTCGGGCCGGCTTTAAGCGGCCTTTCCTGCCGATGAAACACAGCTTCCGGTAATGGACTGCGCATGACGTATTCCGCACTTCCGGCGTCCCGTGTTGGTATCACGTGTCCCAGCACCGCAGCGACCTCTAGTGTGAGGTTGCGGGGCGCCACCTAGTGGGACGCCGGGCTCAGACGCCGCCCTCAGATCTGCCCCCGATGGCCAGACGACATTTTGATCATGGAGTCTCGGAGGGCCCGCAAGAGGGCAGCACTAATCCCCGAGTCCCACCTCCTGCGCAGCTGGGTACCAGCGAAACGGATCAAAGTCGTCTGAGTGATGCATGTGAAAGACCAGCGGAGAACATACTAAGCTTGTGCACTGCAGGCTGGGGACCAGCGAATAACAACACAATGTTGGCTGCTTCTACCTGCTGGGAACTAGCAGCGTGTCCATGGTAAAGGACTGTCTGGTGTATGACAATGAAGCGCGCTGAAAAACATTGATCAAAATACTCAGTCAAGCAGATATAAGTTTAGAAAATTATGAGGAAGACTGACATTCACATGACCCTGTCAGTCCTGAAGATGCCTCCAGACATTGCCGTGAAATGACTGAAGGAATGATTCATTCATTTTCCTCATTATTCATATATATACATATATATACATTACCATTCTAAATTACTGTGGGTTGGAATATTGTAGCCAAGGGATCTCATCAGTGCATATAGGTTCAGGACTATAGTGCGTCACTTTAAAATAATGCCAAGGACGATAGTGTGATGCAACAGCCAGGTACAGGACTGAATGAGTTGGAGGCATATCCTACAAATCATGGTGGTTCTTAGGTAGTGGCAGTTATTAGTCAAAACTGGTTTCTTGTGGTTATTTCTAATGCCATACGGGTAAATGTAATGTCTAAGAACTATACGGCTTTGGCTCATGTTCCCCCAAGTGGAAGAACTGTAAAAATAGAATTTGGATTCGCAATATAAACTCTTTCTTATTAGCGTAATAGATCTTGTAACGAGATAAAGGCAAATAAAGCCTAAAGTAGGAAGTTATTAGAAAATTCCGTATTCAGCAAGAAATATATACATTTGCTTTTGTTATCCACCTAATACAGACCTGTCATTATAAACATAGAATCTCAAGATTCCTACTGAGGAAACAACGGATAGCCGCAAGGCCCAGCACCCCAGTGGATAGGCCTGAGCCCACAGCTATATGTGTATGTCGGCTTGTTTCCTGGTAAACGTGCTTAAAGGTCGGGATGGGGCTCGAAGGACATGACCTTCTCGTACTTTAAAGATGCAAGGCACAGCATCCCTAGGCGGCTCCGATGGGTATATCTTTTTTACAGAAAAAAGTCTTTAGCATACAAAGTAGTGGGTGAGAAGATCGGAGGTCATTTTCTCTTTCCTTTGACAACTTAGATTTTAAACTTGCAATGATGAATAATAAAAACAACATTACGATGATCTCGATCTGCGTGATTTTATTCTCCTTGTAGCTGACTACATGCAATATCCGCGCATTCGCATTTAAGGGACAGGATTAATTGAATATTATGCCAAAATGAACCTATATGACGCACTTTATTCTCCTGATAGGTAAAATCAAATTAATGATGCACTTATATTACCTTTATTGACTCCAGGCTCCCTGAAAGCCACACCAGCATCACCCCAAATTAAATCAGGTTATTTTGAACCAGACTTTGGTGGGTTCTAGACGGAAGTGATTATCTCCAATTACACATTGATTGATACATTAAGAGTGGGTTGCGACAGAGAATCCACTTAATGATATTTGACACGGACACGGACTCCCGCATGTAATCTCCATAATTCCACAGTAGGACGGGATATGGGTGGGGGGGGGGGGGGGTGTGGGGGTGGATCAATAGTGGAATGGGTCGGGCATGCTACGTACGGCTTGCATTAGACTCGTCTCAGCCAATGTGTCCTACCCCTACCCCTTGAACCAAAAACCCACCTCAGCTGGGATACAACTTTGCTTCCTGCAGTACTTGTTGGGGGAAGGTTATGCATTGTTTAGTATTCTATTCTGATTTAGTTTATTCATTCAATGAATAGTCCCAAAGCCCTAAGCAAGTGTAGTGTTCTGTGTTTGCTGAAGAGGTGCGATCACAACTACAATCTACCCTCCCCGAGCAGAAAACATTGAGTAACGAAATATGTTGGGGGTCATTATATATAGATAATCATATAATTCTCTTTTAATTGAATATAGTATGGTAAAAATATAGAAAAAACACCATGTGTGGGAAGATGTGTTAGGGCTATTGGGTATTATTTCTTTTACATAAATACTGTATATTTCTAATTGCATATACCCTCGTCCTTTTAGTTGAATGAGGAACAAGGAATCTAAGAAAAGAGAGAAAACATTATTAGGTACAGGCTTTACAAAGCGGCCATTATGGGTAGACAACTGAGGTCTGGCAAGGACCGATAAACACTAATATACCATACGGTTTATAGCCATTCAGATATAGAGACCGCCATTTTAACCCCAATTACGAACATGTAGCTCTCATAACATGCAGTGTGGCCCCGATTGGTACAACACCATTTCCCCTCCTCTCCCGGCTGATCTATCTTTTGTGCTGCTTGGGTTGCAGGTAGGTGGAAGAATCGGCGGGAAGACTGGAAGGGCTTTATAACATATGGAAACTGGCTTACTGGAGTTGTACGTCAAAAATACATGGTATAATTGCGAATTAGATTATCCCGATGGCAAAGGCAGGGGGAAAATCTTATTGACTATTTTACCAAGTATATTTGACGTACAATTGTAGTCAGCCTGTTTTCGTATTGTAATATTATGGCGAGATTCTACTACCTTCTATCGATGTCAATTGAATGGTTGTGTAACCCGTACGTGATGGGTGACGTACGACAATTAATATGACATGGATAGGTGTGGGCGGTACACATATATTTACCTACCACATATAAAACGTGTAAATTCTAGTCGGATCCGCTTGGAGTTTGTCCCGAATATATAGAAACAGAGTGAACCAGACCTAGGGCTGGAGACTGAAGGGCCACGAGAGTGAGATTTTCGTGTAGTGCTAAGTTTAATCCTGCTACTGTTTTTTGTATCAATCTACTGAGATATACTTCTATCCTTTCCATCATTCTTGCCATACTGAAAACATGATTTAGAACTGTAGTTTTCTGTTCTCGGTACTTATAGTTCAGCCTCCGAGACCACGACCTGATGCTGGTACAATGATAATATAGGGCGTAGAACGTGGGTACGGGAATTATGCATGGGTTCCTCAGAAGAAGTGTGTACTTATACCGCATGGAGATTGGTGAAGACGGGCTGGCCGTGAGGAGGGAGACGGAGGTGCTGAAGGTGTGCGCGGCCCTGTGGAGGTATGCAGTCAGTGTTTAATGGCTTAGCCGATGCGTGGCTCTGTAGTCGGGGGAGGGGGTGGGGGTCAGGCCGTATCTGGTTACTGGCAGGAACCACTTTGGCTGAGTGCTACGATACCATGACAACATAAGGGGTCACGTGACTAAACATCACCACCGAAGCCTTGCTTCTTATCAGCATCTAATCAATACTTCATTAACATCAGACTACCCCGCCACTGATAGGACAATTAGATTCCCAACGCAAAATGCCGCCGCTAGGATCGATGTCGCTTCCTCCCTGAAATAAAACCATGATGGAAAATGATAAATTTCACTCAGTTCCGCCGCCAGGGGGAAAACTGGCGTCCATTTCCCCGGATTTAATATTCGGTGATAACTTTTCCCCAGCGCTCTAATGAAATACTTCCGGTTTACAGTCCCAGCTTAAATATTTGAGCGTCTATCTCGGGGGCTAATAGGCACTTCTTGCCCTCTCCGCTAGGTGGAAAGAGGGCGCCGTGGTATTTCCGGTATTACTGCGCATGTCAGGCAGGGAGAGCGGCGTCTCAGTGACGCCATGTTGATGAGCAGGAAATTGGAGGTCGACATATTTCACCCCTCCTTCGCAGACATCTTTCTTTATGCGACGCCATTTTGTGATGTTTTAATAAGCTCCGCTGGGACCTTACCGAGTAGCGGCTGTCCGCTAGATACCAGCGAAAACCGGAAACTGAACCGGGCGTCTGCCTCAGGGCGCGGCCATTGACGGTGCAGAATTACCCCGTTCGGTGAGCGACACGTTTAGAACATTCTGAAATATACAGCCGCCATAGAGCAGGCTGGATCATGGCCTGCCTGAAACCGAGGCTCTTTTTCCTGCACTACTAACTCCAACGAGATGGTAAACAACATGGCTGCTTTAGAATCTCAGGGACGTCTTTCATAAGGCGGATTTCCTTGAGGCGTTTCCACATGCCGTCGGAAAAGCCACCGATTATATTGAACAAAAGTCGGTCGGTGGTTCTGGTTCAGAAATTATCGGTCAGTGACTAATTTGTCAGGAATTCGGGCCAAAAATAACTGCAAAATATCAAAACCTAGATCAGTCGCCAATCTTTTTTTAATTCTATTTTGTTTCTATTCTGAGAAATAAGTTTAAAAATCGGTCAGTGGTGGCCGACACATCTATCAGACGGCACCGAATCTGCGAATTAGAACAAACCGATGAGTTACACCATTGCATGTGCAACGTTTATGAGCGTTGCTACGGGTACTCAGAGTTGTAGTGATGATAATGTCAGAGAAACACGCAGTTCGTGATTGCTACAAATAGTCATAAACAAAACAGATCGACCGCAGCACATGATGCTCATTTCCACAGTAGGGTCTCGAAAACCTGATCTGCAAAGCGGATTTTTGATACGATACAGTTATGTGATAATATATAAAAACAGGATTCCTGTAGAGTAAGTTTCCGGATTCCGAACTTGTTTCGCCGGAGGTTTAAATCTCCGGAGTGAAGATCTTATTCCCGATGTTTCCTTGATGACTCGATGTATTTACGTATTTGATTAGGATTCTATGTATTCATTTGTGTATATTTCCTGCATTATGACCTATATCACGATGCCGATTGTCAAATCGAAGTACCGATTCAGTCTGTCCGCCATTACCCGTTCGTTAAGACTCTAGGCGTAACGTACGTTTCTACACGGCTGTGCGGGAAGTCATTGTGACCATATCCATAGCAACGTGTAGTAATAACGTTAGTTACAACAGTAGGTATATATTAATAAAAAAGAAACATTTTAGAGGAATAACGTGTATATTTGTGATTTATCTTTTTTTATTTTTTATCTTAGTCTGGTATAAACGTCCATGAGCTTAAGATTAGGAACTCTTACTCAACAGGCTTGCAAGTACCGTAACCCATACTCAACAGATGATTAACAGATAAATTTTTCCAGGCTAAGATAAAACCAGAAACATATTAGTGCTTGGTCTGAATCCTCATTGACCATCTCGTTTGGGGTGCTTCAGAATGTTCACACAGCTATCGCCTCGTTTATATTATTGCGAACTCCAAACTCTTCAATGAAATATGTCCATAGGTATCACGAGGGCAGTCTCAATGCATTCACAGAGGAATAGTATATGTAGTTGGTCAAATAAAGCTGATTTTAAGTCAGTAATGAAAGATGAAAACCTAAACTTCATGAAATATCAACCAAATAGCGCAACCGCCTCCTATCTCGATGTATAACTATCCCCAATAAATTCCATCAAACAAAATCAGCTCGTCTGACTATCCGTGGAGACTTTTGAACTTGTTTATAAAATATCTTCATATAATCATTACATTAGACAACCGCGGAGCACAACAACATAATATATCAGGAAACCTTATCCATCATTTATTTCTTTAGAATTTATAACGGTTTTGTAGATCCCTTTAGAATTAAGTAAAGACACAGTAAGCTAACCCTTCAAGATATGCTTTGATGTAAATCTCAATACTTCATAGATCTTATCTCCAATGTTCCAAGAGAAAAACAATATTGCTAGAAGATATTGCCTTACAAGATGTGGAAGTTGGAAAGAAGTCCTCAATTTGTCAAAGCTCTAAGTACCTGAGAATACGTCTCCCTTTAGCTTTGTACTCTTTTACCGTCCCTTAGAGATGTGGGAACACATATCCGTCTTCTTTTGGTCGCCAGGATACAATGTCTCATTTCCTGTGCCGCTAAAAGAAACCGGACCGCTGGTAAAACATACTGTTCTTGCTCTGAGCCCTGTGAGGTCCATATGCTTCAAAGATGTCCAATGGCAACGTTCTTGTAGGACTCTTCTGTGTAGTGTTGGGTGTATTAATTATGGATGTAGGAGAAGGGAAAGGTGGAGGAGACCTTCAATGATATGTATGCATAAAGGGAACAGTTAATTGGTAAAGATAATAATGGAAAAGGTTTTACTTAGCTAGACATATATGTATCTAGATTATTGTCTAGATCTGTGTATTACGACACCATATATCTATGTGAAATATAAGAATTTACGTTTTGAACATTGGCGGATGTTTCAGAGTATCCACGCTGGGATTGTCTATTGTCTAGATTCTTACGACAGACAGATTTCAATCGTCCGCATCGGTTGTGTGAATAAGGAAGGTAAACATTGATTGAGGAAGGAGTATTTATATAGAACTGCATCAAGAAATAAATAGACAATACTCCACGAGTTTGGCTGGGCCGCAATCGTCATCGAGGCGAAGCCGAGTGACGATTTTAGTAGAAACGGAACGAGAGTTAGACTTGACCATGTTTATGCCACGACGGGAAGGTCGTGTATTACTACACGAGGCGTAGCCGAGTGTAGTGAGGAGCAGTCCTGACCAGAGTGGCATAGACATTGACAAGTCAAACTCGAGTTCGGTTTCGTATTTATCCTACCTCGTCTATGCTTTTGTATTGTTAAAAGATAAATATTGAGTCAATGACCAACAAAACTTTTTTTCATAGTAGCTGACATCCTGCTCTCTGATTGGTCAATATTGTTATTACTCTAGTGGTATAAAAAACACTTTATGTCACGGCCTGCCACATAAAATTTCCCTATGTTAAGTCTATGGCGTTTTTTTACTAGGGGTAGGATAAATGGCACAGGCAAACGAGTGGAGTATTGTCTATTTTACGATTCGAGTGCGGTTCTGGATTTATCTTACCCCTTTCTATGACATTAAATATCATCACAACTTCAGAATAACCAGAATATATTTAGCAAATTCACTACGCCACGGCCATGGTGTAGTATTGTCACTTTACCAGGGTGATCGTTGAGTATATTTTTCCAATGTTATTCCTATGGCTAAACTTGTACCAGGGGTAAGATAAAGATCTAATCTATGTTATCTCTCGTATCGACAATGGCCAGGGTTAATGCATTCTCAAGGACTCGATAAATTATACTTTCAAATCATACCCTTTATTTTTCATGAGTTATTTGGTAACCTATTGGATTTAATATCTTCACATATTTACTCTATAAATATGATACTTTTTATCGCAATATTAACTGGATACCTCTATACTGATAACAATAAAGGAAAGCTTCTGTCATGCTCTACACGTTCTAGTATATAGTTCTGAGACTGGTCACATACAGACGATTCTCTATACGAACTACCAGGACCGTTGGAGCCATCCATTTTGTTTGACATCCGTACAGCCATTGTAGTCAGAGACGTGTTTACACTTCCCACATCCAACACCACGCGCATGTCAGGCGCGACGTGGACTGTCGTGCGCCACCTGCTGTTTCTCCACCTGCCCCGCGGCCACCACAGGCGCTTCTCACCTGTCAGCCGCACCCGTCTCCAGTCTGCCCGCCGCGCCATCATTAGACAGTCGCTCTGAGCAGGCTGCCAATAGCTGCTAACTGTTAGCAGGCTGCCAACTGCTGCTAACTGTTAGCAGTTTGCCAATAACCAGCCGCTGTTTGCAGGGTGCTAATAATGGTGAACTGTCAGCAGGCTGCCAATGGCTGCTAACTGTTAGCAGTTTGCCAATAAGCAGCCGCTGTTTGCAGGGTGCTAATAATGGTGAACTGGTGGCAGCATGCCAATTGCTGCCAACTGTTAGAAGGCTGCCAATAACCTCCCACAGTTAGCAGGCTGCCATTAGCTGCTAACTAATAGCATGCTGCCAATAGCTGCTTACTGTTAACATGTTGCAAATAGCTGCTATCTGTTAACAGGCTGCCAATGGCTGGTATCTGTTAGGAGAGGGCCAATAACTGCTAATTGTAAGCAGGCTGCATAAAGCTGCCCACTGTTATCAGGCTGCACTTAGCGGCCAAATGATAGCAAGCTACAATGACTGGTCACTATTTGCAGGTTGCCAGCAGATGCTTACTGCTAGCAGGTTGCCAGTGGCTTCCCACTGTTAGCAGGCTGCCAATATCTACCTGTTCTTAGCAGGTTGCTAATGGCTCTCAACTGTTAACAACCTGCCACTAATTTGCCTCTATTAGGATACTGCCAATAATTACCCTCTGATACCAGGCTGCCAATAGCTGCACACCGTTAGCAGGCTGCCAATAGCAATTAATAGCAGGCTGCTATTTGCTGCCCTCCATTCGAAGGATGATGATAACAGTCTATTGCTAGCAGACTGCCAGTAGATGCCGGTTGTTAGCAGGGTTCTAATAACTACCCGCGTTAGAAGTTTGCCATGAGCGGTTCATTTTAAGCAGGCTGCCAATACCTGCCCTCTGACTATTAGTCGTCCATGTTAGCAGGCTGCCAATGGCCTATTAGCAGGCCGCCATTTAGCAGGTAGATATTTTCATGTCTTTACAGTTTTTAAAAATATTCGTGGAAAGTAGCCAGAGAGCTTACATGTTCAGATCGTCGTGCTGATAGAATATTCGTTGAAGGGATAAATCCAGATCTATCGATACACTATCATTCTGGTTTTCGACCGACATTAACTAGATTTGTGGGAGGTCTGCCAATAAATACTACTAAATGTACTGCTGGTAATAAATAAGAGGACGAGCGAGTAAATTCAATAACCATACAGTTCTAGTTTTTCTGTTACCGTACATTATTAAGTTATTTGTTTATTACCAATAGGAGAGACTATTACTCGTAGGTATAGACGGTTTGTGTTTTTATCAAATCTAATTAGGCATTATATGTAAACTTATGATCACCACCATAGTCATTAACTAAGATGTGTCTGAAAACCGGACGTGCCCACAGCACCTGGTGTCAAGTAGGCGCACTAATGAGTAGACACTGCGCGAGAACAACTTACGTAGCATTGAATAATTCAGAATCCACACGGAAATGTAATTCAACGTGTGAAAGCTTTCAGTGTGTAGAAAGAAAATACATAAAGCCCCGTCTCTCTATTCCACTCAGCAGACTTCATATGCTTCCCGGTACCTCGGTCCTCGCTGGAGCACCAGGAATGCAGATAAATCAGAGTTGTAAAAGTAGGATGTAGAGCCACTTCCTGAGATTGTTTCAGTCTGGGAGTCACCGAGTCTCTAGATCCACATCAGTTAACCAGCCACAGGTATGTTATTACAGACACGCATCTACCCGTGTCGTATTTATGGCCGTACGTCACAATGTGAAAGCCATCCAATCGACATCAATAGAAGGTAAAATCCTTCCATTTTAAACTATATAATGATATGAAAGCAGGCTGACTGTAGTTGCGCTTTCAGAATACGTGCTGAAATCGCTGATAAAACGATTAAAGGCCAGTTCATACGGTGCGACTGGGGTGGGGGCTTGTGAGAGAGCACCTCTAGTCTGAAACTGGAAGTACCGCGCTTGAAACTGGACGTTCCAAATTCGAGAGCAAACTCGTAAGCTATGGACAAATATGTGTGTGAACCACCTCTATTGCGACCGGAACGTTTGCAATTGGTGGTAGCTCGGTACGCCCAGTCCCAGACTAGCGGTACCAAATATCTAATATGTTTCATATTCAAAAGCTCCTTCGACTGGGCGTACCCAAGGGACTTCCAGACTAGCAGGAAGCGTGTAGTTCACAGTGCGTTTTGAGGTATATAATTACGCCTAGTCGCTGACTGGGCGTACCTATGTACCTCAAAACGCACAGTGTGCACTGGGCATTATATAGAACAACCTTGCCATGCCCGTATATCATACAAGACGAGATGGAGTTGACGGATGGGTGGTGACAGGGTGGTCGGCAGGTTCACTGGAGTGGAACGTGGCTGCAGGCAGTCATTGGTCAACGATTTCTGGGTTCTGATTGGTCAGTTGGTGAGCCAATGATTGCGCAGTAGGGCCAGGTTTACTGTTTGTACCTCACCTTCTATGTATATATGAAAGTGGATGATTCATATGTGATTATACAATCTGTTCTAGGCCGTGTAACTATACCTCAAGCGTTCTAGTTGATTTCTTAAGGTGTATAAAGCTTGCTCACCAAATGTCCACAACTCAAATAAAAGAGTCAGTTTTTGTCGACCTATGGAACCAGGCCTAAAGACCTCCCTAATATCATTACTTCTAATCATTAATTTAACGTTTCAGATATTAATCATGAAATTATAGACTTCAAATTCCTTCACTGTATGAGGCAATAGATTCCCGGGTTATTGAACAGGTCTGGACTCTGCTACACGCTGGGCCCTGAAGGATCTAGGAAGCTGGAGGATGCAGTAACACACTTACGCACAAAATCTTGAGGTGGATCGGATTTCGCCGAGCTTGTTGATTCAATTAGCCTCACCGGGGTGTATGCATCCACCTTGTAGTGCGCCCACTGGCCCACAGGGGCGCTCACAGGGGAGGCCTAGAGCCGCTGGGAGGCGCTAGAGTTTCATGGGCGTCGATAGATGGCGTTGTGAAGTTGTGACGTCACAAGCGTCTTAAGTGTATGTGTAAGGCTTAATGTGACCTCAATATGCATTAACAGTGGGATACTCGTGCTGCAGGAGGCGGTGCTGTACCATGTACTTATTAGGGGTCGTCCATTAGGTATGTACGTAGTGAGGGGGGGGGGGTTCTGGTTAAATCCTTTATTTGATATATTGTGTACACTATGGGGAAGGGGTGATGGGTCAAAACCTTCTGAGATTTAACGTATACATTTTATGGGTGGCACCTAATGAGAAAGGTGTGGAATACGGTGGGAGGGAGGTCAATGAATGATATAGATAATATGGGTTTTGAGAATATTTCAATGATGTCAGATGGTGTCAGGGAAAAAAAGAGTTGAAGATACCAAGAAAACATGTAAAACAGGTCTGTATTGACAACGAGGCATCGTTCTTTTGCTAAAAAAAGAATCTTACCTAAACATGTGCAGAAACCTTGTTGATGTGAACGTCCACACTCCACCAATGTCTCAACAAGTTCTGTAGAACAGTTTATTATCCACCCAATACAAAGTGTCCATAGAAAACACACAGGCAACGTGTATCTACAGACCCGGGGCATACAGATATGTTATTTGCTCCAGGCTGCAAAATGGTGCGTATGAAAAAATAGTGGCACCTAAAATGAACTAATATAGGTATGCCACTTGTCAGGAAAAGGTGGATAATAAATACAATGTAGACTGGTTTCAGATAAAAGCGGTTGTATATTCTTCGGAGTTGCGTCTGTGTAATATCCAGTCCATATTGTGTATGTACGCCACCGATATGAGGCGCATATCTTGGCCAACAATCGAAATGTCTGTATTGGATTTAAACCAGATAAGCATCATGTTCTACTCCCGCTCGTAGATCAGTATAACTGTCAGGGTTCTGCATAGCATCATTCTCCTAATCATAAGGGACGGCTCCTTGTGAACATATGCAGTACAGAAATGTGTCGACTTCAACTATTGGTCCTTATAAAGGCATGTCAGTCTGCCGCCATAAACGAGGCATTGTTTGAACAGCTGGATCTTCACAGCATGGCAGAAGAACGTGGCAGAGACACTTGGAAAGAACTGCTTGTTCAATAAATAAAAAACACGTTGAAATATTGTGAAATATTTTAAAGAACATGTTTGTAAATCAATAAGATAGATTGGAATCCACAAAAACAAACAAGTTGAATTAAATGTTCTTGGTGCTTATTGAGGTACTTTTGATATCAAGAAAGGCGAAAGAAATACCTGTTGAAAAATGTTATGTTTCATTTACATTTTGAATAGCAGACTTCTTCAGGCAGTTTCCTTGTAAACCATACGGGCCTCATTGCTATCAAATTGCCACGTTTTCATAAAATGTGTTATTAATTATTTTCGGAAATAACAATGTTAAAGAACCAGTTTGTAAATAAATAAGGTAGATTGGAATCCACAGAAATCCTTCTCTATTGGAACAATTTAAGGATATAACTTTAAGGATTTACATAGCTTAGTCTAGCGTCCACTATTTACCTGTGGGAAATGTAGCGGACTGCCCCTTTATCTCACCCCTGGTATTTTTGTCCCATAGGTTTAACATTGGGAACTCGTTCTCCATGCCCCTACGATTATTGCAGTCCGTTCTCCATGATCTATATCCTGTAAATCATCCATTCTTCTAGTGTGTACAGGGGTGAGATACATACAGAAAGCAACTCGTTTAAGTAAAAAATGTTGTTCTCCAACTCGTTGTAATATTTTGAGATATTCACTTGGCTGTCGCCTTGCTCACATCACTCCACATCAAAACCCGTTGAGAAAGACAACTCGTTGGTTTCTTCTTTAATACCCCTAGAGCATGATTCCTGGATGTACGTTGTTTACAAGCCACCTGCCTCAAAAAGGGATTCACTCAGATTAAGGAGGATCAACGAATAATAGATTGAGAGATTGGATTCTGAGAAGTATCTGTGTATTTTTTGCGGATATATACAAATTACATTAGGTAACATTAAGTGTGCAATGTGCGTATCATATGTGATATTCAATATTAACGATTTCTGCTTCAGGCATAGACCCACTGGAACGCCAGCGTTTAGCAGACGACCGATCATATTATGGGATGTCAGCATGTTACCATGGTGACAGTCCCTGGTGTTTGTGATGAACATTTAGGTTGAGGCTTTCGGATAGAAATAAAAGAATACCCACCTCGGTCAACTCCTGTCAGTTATGGCATGTTTTAGCCTGACTCGTTCATACCCCGGTGTCTAAACTGGAACTGCCTTTGTCGTTATGTTATAATGGAGACATGTTAAGTGTCTGTCTCAACCCATATTATAGACATGGTAACTTGGGCTGAATGAAATCTGTTCGGTATTGTTTTGTGATTGGAATATTCACCGAGTTCACAGAGCGAGTTGAATATTTCCTATCAAAACGACAAGGAATTCAGACACACTCACTATGTCTCCTAATATCGTATACTTGTAAATCATTAAAATCAAAGAAACAAAGTCGCATGGTACTGAGGGTTGTATTATCTATAGTTCATGGCACTGCGACAAACACAATCTGTACAGTTGGCCAGTAAGTATGAGACATTCATGCACAGATATATAATTGTTCATTCTTAAATTTTGTCTTGATGTCTGCCTGTGATTAGCTTATATCTAGTAAATTATTTTTGAAAAAAAAACCCGATTGGCTTGAAGCTGTGGCATTTTGTACACTTACTTGTATTCTTAATTTTTCATAATTTTTCATTCTACTTGAAATATTGCCGCCATGTTACGAACAGAGTTAGTGCTGACAGAGTTGAATACGACCTTCAAAACACAACCATAAAACGACGGGACCCCACGCTCTCAGAAGCAACGTGTAAAAGATGCATCTCCCCGGTTTCACTATCGTTTAATCATCCTCCATCCACTTTTATCTTTCGGTCTGCTGATAAAAAAAGGTTTTCCTCTTTTTCCCGTCTCCCTGACTGTGTACGTGATATGATTCGCCAACTCCTCATTGGTCAGCCTTCCCGCCCACGAATGTACCGACCTTTTCCATTGGTTGGCGATCATTGACCCAGAAGGACAAGGCGACTGTGAAGAAGATGTAATTTTTGTATCATTTCTAAACAGGTCTGCACAATGTAAACAAAAGGGAACGGGCATAGTCCTTCAACATGGTCCATATTCGAACAACAGTTTGGTTGTGTTATTATCCCCTGCCTATCACTTTTAAATTAGAGATCCAACTGTGTTTTATTGCAAATGTAAGAGACATCTGCTCAACTGCCACCTTAGATACTGTCGTCATTCGATTTAGTCCCCAATGTTGTTTTTTAATGATTCTGACAAGATAAATCGCGTCTCCTAGCAGGCATTTATTAGAATATCACTCAAATTAAGATAGTGAATATATATATATGTATGGATATGTCATCAACAATTATTTTAGATTCACAGCCTTTGTGTGTATTGCAGTTGTTGTGAAAGTATAGCCAACGTTATATCGTTCAAAACACCCGGGGCACAATTGGGTACCTTTACCAATGTTAAGTGAATGACGAAAAGAATATGTAGCATGAGATGAGGGATCACTCTCAAGGTACCAAGGCATTGTTATACTATCTTTTGGTTCAGTATAATGAGCTACACATATATTATATGTACCAGGCTGAACCCAATGAGCATTTATCTCAACCCTTGCACAAGTTTAGTAATAGGAATAACATTAGAAAAGAATACTCAATGATCACCCTGTAAAGTGAAAACACTACGCCACGGTCATGGCGGAGTGAATGCGAGATGACATCATATGCGATTGACCAATCAACAGACAGGATTTCAGAGATAAGACAAGCTATCAACAAGGAAATCTCAATGTTCCTAACTGGATGTCCGAAGTAATTTGATTTATTCCTATATCATAATGCTATCTAATGTCATTGAAAGGGGTGAGTTAAATCCAGAACGGCAGTCGAATCGAAAAATACACAATATTCCACTTGTTTGGATGATCCATAACCAGCACTCAGCCCCGCCTCGCTGACGATTGTGGCCCATCCAAACTCGTGGAGTGTTGTGTGTCTATCCGATCCTCGATGAAGTTCTATACACACGCATAGACCTCTAAAGGGCTGATTCCACCAACAGGATGGATTTGCCGTTGTATATCATGGTATGTCTTCTAGTGTCTTACAGTGTCGCGATGTGTCGTACCTCCGTTGTCGCAAAACGTAGCCGTGAGGTGTATGTTTTGGTGCTCCACCACCGCGACACATCGCGACAAATGGGCACGCGACTATTCAAACCTAGCCCGACATAGCACGACACCCAAATCGTGACCAATCTGACTATGTCTTGTGTTGAATCAGCACTTTAGCTATACTTTTTCAATAATAGCAGACACTGTACCCTCCCCAGACCACCACCTTATCCACGAGTAACCGTCTGACTTACGCCGACTTACAAGATCTGCCCTCTGATCTTCCTAGGTCCGGTACCCAGCTTCCAGGCGTCGCCTTTCCTCCCACCCGCCGCTACCAGCGGATAATACCCAGTCTAGATGTCTACCCAGGATTCCAGAGTAGTCACGTGATGAAGCCACATGTCACAGTAGCCAACAGAGTGCTGTTAATTGGTACTTTTCCTCGTGGGCCGTTGCTCCGGAATTTCCCTGAATAATTCTTTGAATTATTGTTCAGAACCATTGGTGACCTTTTGACATTGTCATTCCTTCCTTGATTATTTTTTCGATTTTTTTTTTATCCATCATACCTCATTATGATACAATGCTGTTTTACGAGAAACGATGGAAGCATCCCTTTATTTTGAGCTTTATCTCAGTTACAACAATTTCATCTTTGTCAACAGTAATTACACACACGATAGGATAATGGTGTTGATTATGCCATGGGGTAAAACTCTTCTTTTATGTATCTCTCGACGCCAGAGGCCTCTTGTGTAGAGTTCCAATATCATAGCCAATTCAGCATTCCAATTTAGGTAGATATCTTGATTACATAGGTTTGGTACCTTACATTGCAAAACTAAGCAATTTTGTTAACATGTAAATCAAATATTCAATTTCACGCAGTTTTTAGTCAAAATCCGGGGAAATTGCATTTAGGTAGAACCTGAAGGGGAAATGGAATTCTTCTTGGAGATTAAAATTGGCCAAATTACTGGCGACAGAGGCGCCCTCCAGTAATCAGGCTAATAACTACTGGCAATTCCAAGATTGTTTACCAGAATTTCAGCTGTCTGCATCTCCACGTGGCTCATCTACAGGAGATATTCAGGCAGATGGAGTAACCTCAGGGACCCAGTAGAATAGGACGTGGATAAAACCATTAGTTGAACAATATTGATTCAGAATAATCCAATCCTTAAATCCCCTCCCAGCATTTCCATGTACAGATCAATATTTATCATTCGAAATATATAATGTATTAGATTTTGAATATTCCTAATAATAGAAGCATATCTATGGCTTGATTGAGATGCATTGGTATTTGGTGTAGAATCTGTCCTGTTCATCTGATGGGGAGGCATTTAGCTAAATTGCTGAAGGGAATCGGAAGAATACATTCCTTAAAAGCTGAGGCACGCAAACATGTATACATTTGTAGAGGAGCAAATACAAATGATAAACCTTGTAATTCTGTTTTATTCAAGACAATCAGGTTTTTAGAAATCAACTATATTTGGAGGAACAACAAGGTATCAAGTTAAAATTACTAGATGCAAAAAAGTTTTGTTAATTGATAAGTGCTTAAGAGTTGATACAAGGGAGTGCACAGTTGAAGGGCGCATCTTCGTAGTGCCATGATGAAGCTAGATATAAGATACAACATCTTGACACTCACTTTCCATCGAAAGGAAGTAGTAAAGCACCTTATATTATATGACGACACAACAATAACAGCGGCCTCGACCATGTGACTAACACAAAAGAAAACAGTCTTTTAGAAAAGCTACTGCTCACCTGAACAAGTCAAATCAAAATATCTGAATCCAAGTGTGACTACTAACACTACTCGGCCTTCTGTTTGATAAATTGGCTTCATATTGGTCATTCCTTTCATACTCCATTATTTCCACTCTATCATAATGAGCACTGCGGTAGGAATGTTAAAGGGTATAAGACAAAAGCTTGAAAACGTTTGAAATTCTCTTATTATGTTATGTTATTGTTTTTGCTAGCTTTTCTAGCCGTTTATATCAAGAAACATGTTTTACCCAAACCAACTGAACTTATCATGAAATGAGTCCTGAGTACAGCATGTATGTCATGTCAAATGGGTAGACGGCGAGTGTATAATTTGCGAAATGACCCAATAAAAATCAAAATCATAAGAATGACCCATGGGAAAATTAGAGAAGCATAGTGGAAGTGAATTTCTGGATGAAGAATGGGTGTAGAACTTATGGACGGAGAGTATATATGACTGTGAATGGAGAATGGCTCTAAGACTCTGTATGGAGTCTGAAACTACACATGGGGGGTGGCTGGATGTAAGACTGTGCATGGAGACTGAGACTATCCCCTGCCTGCTGCAGAGACTTACGCTCTTCTGGATCCGGTAATGATGACGTTAATTAAGTCTGCAAAATCACCTATGAATTCAAATATGACGTTTCACACAAGCTTTGTTTCGAACTTACTTAAT
This sequence comes from Alentia gelatinosa, assembly GCA_950022655.1. NCBI lineage: Eukaryota > Metazoa > Annelida > Polychaeta > Phyllodocida > Polynoidae > Alentia > Alentia gelatinosa. The sequence continues at coordinate 12,445,367 of OX465587.1, forward strand.
AGGCGGCTGTCTGTTGTAAACCATCCCGAGGTAACTTAATACACACTGAGTCCCAGTCTCCCTGACAAGGTGCGCTCTCAATGTAAACTGCTGTACGTGGTAGGTGGCGCCACACAGCGGCCACACAGCGGCCACACAGCGGCGGTCGTCTACTCGCTGAGTTTCTTATTGGAGCCGACGTCGGATTATCTGCTTGGCTAGACGCCCCCTACCCACAATCCCCTGTTTTCCTCCCCCGGGATTATCGTGTTTTATATGCCCGATACCGCCGCCAGACGTCTCTGCCTGTCCGGGCTGACCAACATCCGGTGGCGTCGGCGCAGAGCCCACTTCCGGCGTCCCTCAGGGTGTCTTTACACCGCGGGTCCCGGAAGTCTGCCTTTTGGGAAGGAGACTGTGCTGTGAGAGTGACGAGTTGGGCGCGGAGGTTCGGGGAGGAGAGTGGAGGGTCTTAAAGCTGCTTCTTAGTCACGCGATGCTGAGGACCAAGGCTGGATGCGCTAACGAGTGAACTAAACGAACGGCGAAAGATACGAGACATCAACGAGCAATCTACGACACACTGACCGTATGCACGTAGAAAGGAGGAACACACGACAATACGAATTATCTACGGCGAAGACCTTTATGATCATTAATTCGAGCTTCGAGTCATTTATTTTGCATATTAAGAATATTTTTTGTTAAACTTGTTTTAAGATGAGTGCATCCATTGCTCATACATATGAATTTCCAACGTTGATGTACAACATACATTTAGGACGAGTATATGAGTTTAAGTCAGCGAGAGCGGCGGCAATTCCGGGTAACACGCGCGGCGCCACCTCTCGGCGCGACCAGGAATCAACATCGAAGACGTGTGGTCCTGACGTCACGCCAGCACGCGTGCCGCAGGACTTGAAAGGATTTTTGACTTGCCCTCTCACACCATATTTCATTGACTCTCCAGTGGCCTAAAATCTGAACATGTTCCCGTGCAGTACATGTACTACAGTATCCCATGTTTCAAAGTATACCTTGTTATAATACATGTCAAGTTTCACCGTTAATAAATTGTCTAAACTGCCGTCGCGCATCTCGTCTTATTTAGATTTTTATACATAACTTTCGAGATTTACATATTAAACATATTTTAGATTTATATAACATATCTTATATAATAGAGCATATTTCAAATTAATCTGATATAATTTGCATTTATATGATATGAATTCAGGTTTACATAAAAATCACCAAATTTAGATTCATACTTATTATCTTAATTGTCTACAAAACTCATTTCAGATTCATATATAACATATTTCAAGTTTATACGTAAATCACCTTCTGCAGAGACATATATTTGACATTTTCGATGTCTATATAACCCATTTCAGATTGAAATTTTCGCCTAACACATAGTTCACCTATGACTGAAGTTAGCTGAGAGTCAGGATTGAAACATGGTTTTATGTGACACTGAAATCCCATTTCCCCCTCGCCATGGACGTCGCTGTATGTCTGTGGACGGCTCATTTCCCGTCTAGACGCCATCACGACAAAATGAGAATACACGGCCGTGAGAAAGACGCAGTGACGGGCGACGTGCCGGGAACAGGCGTCTCGCAGCCCCACCTAGCGGCGAGGTGGGCGGAGAGGGGGTGGGGGCAGTGGGTGAAGTGGGTGAAGTGCTGCTGGGGAGAGAGGAGAGGGGATAAGGTGAATGTGGGTGCGGGAGGCACAGGTGGTGCTGTGGGTGGTCAGGTGCTTTAGTGGGGATCTGATGTGTGAACGTATAGAAGGAAGGACAGTGTATTTTGTGTCTGTTTCTGTGTCTATGTGTCTTTGTGTCTCTGTGTCTTTGTGTGTGTGGTGGCTGTGGTTTAGTGCCGATGTCATGTGTGAAGGTATAGAAGACCAGTGTATTTGTGTCTGTCGTTTCTGTTACCTTTGTGTCTTTATGTGTGTGTGTGGTACAAGATAAAACTTTGAGTTTCATCCTTGGCGTATATATCTTCCTATGTATTGGTCAGCTTATATAAATCATTTTGTCTGTGACCCTCAAGGTTAAACTAGAAGAACTCTGTCTATATGCAGTAGAAACAACAAGGCATATACATGTACATCACCCATGCCAATTATTAGTTACCGATTTGCAATCCATGACCTCCGCTGACAGATCTTTGACATAACTCAAATAATTGGTGAGGATTTCACTAGTTAATTGAAACATGCTCTAAATCTGTAGTATGCCTGTGGGTGATGTGCAAGTTGTAGGTGAGCCTGGGTGTGTAACTGTCTGTGTCTGGTGTTGTAGGTACATGTGCCTGGTGGGAGGAGCTGGGCATGTCCTGCTGGGCTTGGTGACCAGTCTGATGCAGGATGATTGAGCAGAAGGGGGATCAGGTTCTGGAGCTCAAGGCTTGTGGAGGAACTCCAGGACAGGGAGGGAACAGAGGATTGAGAGTATCTGTTGGGATCATGATGAGTGAGCTGATGAGGTAATATGTATTGTGGCATTGCGCGTCATGGCTTTACGTATGGGGAGAGATGTAGAACATGAGATATGGGGTTTGTTCCAGAAAGAGTCAGTATCTTTTCTCCTGTTATTGTGCTTCTTCCTCCTTCACAGCACCCAGAAGACAATGATTGTCAAGGAAGTCACTCTGACTATTCACCTCGGCTTCTCCAAGTGGTACAAACATACGGAGGCAACTAACCGTATTATGATTAACTGACTGATGATAGAAAGGGTGGCCACTAGTGTATAGTCCGATGGCGATTTCATACTTATCACTCTGATACTCGCTTATCATACTTATAAAAAATCTTATGAACAGACTTTATGAACAGACTACCATGACTATCATTAACAACTGTGAAACCATGTTTTGAACATTTGTATTACATGCCTCATATTCTGTAATTGAAATCATGTATCGAGATTGCTAATAAGCACAGCTCTTTTATAAAAAATAAAGTCTAATAAAAATCATATCTCACAATCAGCTTGTCTGAGGTATAGAACAATGGTATGAGGTATAGAACAATAGATTTGGAGCTTTCTACATAAAGAATCAGCGTTGTTCTATTTGGGTATGTAACACCTTATATGGTATTTGTTATGAATAAGTGTCATTATATGGTAGGTAGTATGGCACATGAGGTATAGGGTATGGATTTCTAGTATTGAAATATATGAAAAGTGGTGAAAGTGACAAACAACACAAGTCTTGATTATTATTATTATTGACAAGCTACCCTTGTCCAGTTGTTGAAACATATGGTTAGAGTTATATGATGTGTAAAACCTGTATCATGGGGTTTCATGTGGTTCATCAGTGTTGAAATCTGGTACACAACATTGGTAATGTGTCTTGTTATTTGAAGTTAGTGCTGACATCTATGATAAGAGGTATAGAACATGAAATCTGGGGTTTGCTGTATGAACAACTAGGGCTGATCTAGGGATGGGGAATATAAGGATGTCATATAAATAACACGTAGAGTGTGGTCCTAATCCATCGGGTTTGGGAACCCAGAGGGTAGATATACAATGTATCAAACAGCATTGGGGTCGCAGAAGAAAAAAACTATCTAGCTTATCAGAATCACAGTCCGGCTGGGGCCAGCCGAGATGGTCGCCTACATCGGGTATAATCTGAAGCCGCCCCCACATCCCCGCCCCCGCCCGCCCCCCGCCGGCCGCCCCTCGCCGGCCGCCCCCACCCCCCGCCCCCGCCCCCTGTTCTGTACACCTCTCTACGTGGTCGCGTGCGGGGAAGCTATGAGACCCCGTGGCGCCTGCAGAGAATCGTTAACAGACTCCAGGTCCACATGACAGGAGTGAGCACCCTGCAATTATCAACGACTCCCCAGCTCCCTGAGTCTACCAAATAGAAAGACTCACTCTCAAGGCCGTATGCAGTATTTTCTTTGTTGCGAGAGAAAGATTTAGGACCATATGAACCTCTGTGCCCCTGTGCCCCTTCTCCTTATTTGTTCCCTGAACTGACCAGTTGTTTTATATCATCGTATCTTCTTAACTGTAAATTACAGAACTGTAAACTATAGATAAAGTTTTTAGGATGTGCTTAAGAATTTTTCAGATGAAAGAAATAATCCGTGGCAAAATTTCTGATAGGGGATAGGACATGAGGCATACGTGTGACTAACTGTACCCCCCCCCCCCCACACACACACCAAGTATGTACCCCTCCCCCACCCCTCCCCACCATTTTCTGCCGCCTGAAAATAACTCGTGCTATATCATATTTTTCAAAATGTATATGGTGAATTAAAAAAATGCAAAAGGTTTGATAAACAACTTTTCAGACCAATCAGACCATCCTCGGCAAGATTTCGTAGGGGCGGTGTGTGTGGGTAGTGCGCTTGCTCCAGCCTCCCCCCCCCCCCGCCCCCCTCCAAGCACGCCCCTAACTCTCCGGATCCAAAGTCGCTGCACAATCTGACATCTTCCCTGGCAGAATGCGTCAGGTGTGCATCCACTTCCGGTATCTCCCGCCTGCAGTCAGCCGAGCTTCGACTTCCTGTCTGAGTGCGCATGTCAGCCCCGAGCTGCCGGCTGGTTTCCGGTCCCCGTGTCGATAATACGTCATTACTGTGTCAAGCCTCGTCGTCAGAACGTCATCATTAGTAACGTAATCACCTTGTATTGATCACGTGGTATTCATGTGAGTATCGGATAATTAACATGAAGAACATGACCCAACATAAAATCAATATGTAACGGTCAATGCGACTAACGCGCGATTATACTGTGACAATACTGTGGTTGCTATGTGGGCTGTCTGTTGCATGTTATGCAGTTTAGCAACTATCTATTTGCAATAACTATGGCATTGGAGCTTTGGTATAACAAACTAAAGTTCAGATAGTATTGGGGAAGCATTTATATAACTGTCAAAAGTACAATGAAGTACGACCACCAGAACAATCTTATAAGTAGTAGTCTTTTGAATCTTTAGAATTATTATTACATATGATATATTGGGCTTGGTCTGAGACACACGATAACAACCGAGCAAAGCAATACTGGATCTTGTCCTGATCCTCTGGAGTGGTATAGAGGCTTGCCCAACCACCGCACAGGGTACAGGCAAGACAGACTAGTGCAATATGCCCGGCGGTGGATGTCACGTTCTACTGGACAGGCCTGCACCTCTGTCAATTTATTCAGCGGAGTCCAGAGTGCTCGTATGTACTCATCGACCGGCGTCTCCACCGGTGTCACGACCCCGGCCCCCTGTGTCTCAGAGCGGGCCTTGTCTCTCTGTTTACCCGCCCACTCCTCTGACACTAGCCGCACTGTCCGAGCCCGCACCTCCCACTGCCTCTGCTATACCAGGACTAGTTCCACATCTATCTACCCTACAGGTTCTCTCACAATTACACCAGTAGATCCTCCTGTTTTTCCTGGTTTATTATTCAGTTTTTAATAATTGAATGAAAGAAATGTGGATTTTTTTGTTACCTGAGATCTAGCCTCGCATGTCGCGGTGAAAGATCTTACATCTGTAAGAATCGTGTGATGAAATAATCAAATATAAAAGATTGGTCTTAAACCCCCAAACCTCGAGCATTTCTTTTCGTTTCCTATTAGAATTTGGTTAGTACTGCTTTTTTTTAAAAGAAAAGCGCCAGTGTATTGGGGGAGGCTATTGTCTCATTTTGGCAATTGTGACCCGCTCCATTGGTGACAATAGCAACCCGCTTGATGTTGTCTGCCCAAGCGAAAACACCATTAGTATTGGTTATTTCTCAAAACTATATTTTCAAATTGTTCAAGATGGTGAATCATATATGGAAACCTCTATCCTGAATATTTGTATATATTCACAGTAGGATAGGCAAGTACAACTCGACAACTTCCCAAACTTGGTTTTGTTGATTGGCTTTATTTGATGCAGCAAGGTACAACGTTTCTGCGTTAAAGTCGCCTTTGTCAAGTGTCAATTTGTATATACTCTCAAATTTTCTTCATTGCATGTCATCAAAATCAACACACTCCCCCAACTGATATTGACATAGCCGTTATTTCTCTTTCTACTAAAGCCTGTACAGTGTTATGTGATCGTAATCCGCTATTGGTAATAAACAGCGGAAAGTCAAGTTCTCTTTACTGAATGTGCCTCGACCTTATATATGACCATATATGGATATATGACCGTATATGTAAATACTAGAGGAATATAAAGAGCCGTGGATGTGTCTATCTGTGAGTGAGTAGCAGTTATCTGTGCCAGAAGGTGTCACCATCATACAAGTTCTCACATGCTTTATGCTGTTTTTCTGTATCTAGCCTTGATGCCAACTGACTGAATCTGGTGCCAATATCTAATCAGAAACTAATAAGGGACTGCTTTAACCCTGATCCTAAGAGGACGAGAACGATTAGGACATAATTCTGTAAATATATTTAAGACTTGAATCATTCCGATCCTCAACTGCCTTAAAGTAGCGAGGAAAAGATGACACCAAGAAGTAAACTGTGCAATATCATGAGGTGGAACTATTTAGAAGGAGCTGCATCAACATCCATAGTCGCTGAAAATATATCATGAGTTTTGGTTGTGGAGTAATCTCACGACGCAAAGCTATATGATATTACATAGCGAACCAAAACGAATGGCATATTTTCAATGGCTATGGATCAAGTGCGGTTCAGATTTTATCTCACCCTGGTCACTGACTGATCGGCTAACATGACTTCATTGCATCTGAGTACATTCTAAGGCCCGGCGTCCACCTTCTACGATATGGCTCCGATATGGTCTATGATGCACCTCCCGATAAAAAAAATCAAAATCGCGTCTGAAGGTCACCTGATATCGGGGCAGTTGACCACGTTTCTATGATTAGACACCGATAAAAACTCCATACAATGCGTGGTGGATTGGCATGTTTAGATATATGTCTACGATTTTGCACCGTCCTGATATTTTTCCGATATTGACTTTTTGTATCGGAGCCATATCGGTAGGTCTAAATTTCTATCGTAGTAAGTGGACGCCAGACCTAATAATAGAGCATTGAGTACAAATTCCCAATCTTAAGTCTGTGAAAGAATACCAGGGCTGAGATGAATAGTTAGCCATGATCGATATGCTTCCTTTCTCACCGGCTCTAAGCCGGAGATGTATGGAATATCTGTTTAGAGTCTAATGAAACCACTATAGAAAAATGTATCGAGCGAGAGAGAAGTCATAAGCGAGGTTCACCAAACCCGGTCCTCCTCCATGATTGCTGTTCAGTGTTGTATGAACACTGTGTTACAACAGAAGAAACAGAATTGGCCAGCCGTGAAAGAACAACACTATGACAATCAGAAACTGTGTCATTAGGGAAAGTCAGTTAATTTCAATGTTGATTGAAACCGTAAATCCATTAGTATCGATTCCTTATAATTCCCATTGATTGGGTCGTTTGTTTGAATGGATGAAGCTAGTTACAAATACTAATCTGAATCTTCTTGAACGGAGCCCAGTATTACTCTGCCCCATTCTGCCTTTGTGTGTGTTTCTCATTCCCTCTCTTCCTTTATGAATTACAGTTTCTGAAAGTGTTCTGACTCTCCATATTACTGCGCTGTCTGCCTCACCCACTACTTTTCTCTGCCTCTGTTAGTTTTTTTTTAGTTTTTTTTTTTTTTTATTGTACGAACAATGAAGTGTACATTTGTGACCTCTGCAGGGCAGTTCTTCCGGTCATCCCAACGACCAATTACATATATGTTTGACAAGAACAATTTCATCTTATTATATACATAATATATATAAGGTGATAATGAGGATGGTGATGGTAATGAATAAGTTATACATTGCTTAGCGATCTCCATATCTATTGAAGTATTTTAGTTTCAGATACTTTTTGAACATATACATGGGTCCAGTTTGAATTTCTTTCGGTAATTCGTTCCATGATGCCATTGAGCTATACAGTGGACTCTTTTGAAAGAAGGCCGTGCGAGGGCGCTTAAGCTTAACGATGATTTTTCCTTGGCTTCTGGTTCTAGTATCTTTTACAGGTTCTAATGTTTCAGCATATTTTCGTATATTTAACAGGCCTAAATATTTTCTTCTTATCTCCAATTTCTCAATTTTACAACTCCGATGTAGGTTATCTATTGACATTTCACCTTTTAACGTTTTGGTACAAATCCGTAGACCGCGATTTTGTAATTTTTGGAGTTTATCTCTTAACGACTTGTTGGCGCCCTCCATAAAGTAGCTAGTATAATCAAAAAGCGGGGCAATTAGGGATCTGTAAATCTCAATACTAGTATCCTGATTTATATATTTTCTCATTTTCGATAATTTAAACAGTCGATGGTTCACTCGTCTGATTGTGTCATTTACACATTTTTCCCAATTTAAGGTCTCATCCAAGTGTATCCCAAGATAACAAAATGTTTTACAGTGGGGCAGTTTTGAATTCTTAACATGGATTTGAATATTGTCTCCCTTATAGTCTATGCGATTTAGTTTAGATTTAGGTCCAAATATGCACATCTTGGTTTTTTTACTGTTGACTATCATTTGATTGTTATCACACCAATTCGATAATAAAGTCACATCGTTTTGTAGTCTATTGATGGCTGCTGGGAGAACGGTATCAGAAGTAAAGAGCACCAAATCATCTGCGTAAAATAAATGTTTACAAGCTAAGTCTAAGTCCTTTATATCGTTAATAAAACAGTTAAATAATAGCGGCCCTAATATGCTGCCTTGCGGTACCCCTTGTTTGATTGACATGTAAGTTGACAAAGCATTGCCGACTCGTACCCTCTGTGTTCGGTTATTTAAATAATTCTCTACCCAGTTAACAGTTTCCTCATGTAACCCTAATTTGGACAATTTAGCTAATAATTTACTGTGATTTACCCGGTCAAATGCCTTACTATAGTCTATGAATATACAGACAACTAATTTTCCCTCATCCCTTTCAGAATATAAATATTGTACTAATTCTGTTACTGCATCAATAGTTCCCTTCCCCTCCCTAAACCCGCATAGTTCCCCTGGTATATCCTATCTATCACTCTTGTCTTATCCCTTTAAGCGTGGAATTCGCTCAGATACTCTGCCTACAGTTTGGGGGATGCTATATAGACTATCAGCGTGCTGCAAAAACTATCGCTTCACTCTCTGCGTGCCAACCCTGTGACATAGGTAAGGTGCACAGTATCTTAGTATCTCAGAAGAGTGGCCTGCAGATCTTGACCAATCAAAACAGACCAAACAACTTCTTTGACCCTCTGATGCATGACATATTTCGACCATACAAAGGCAGTTGTATAAGTGGCTGGTTGCATAGTTGGTTACAACAAATGACCCAATGACTGGATAAAACCCAATTCTTAACTTAATTCCATGCTAATTCATCAATGATGAAAGTCGGATTTGTTCCTAGTTACCTCATATTGCCTCCCCCACTCACTCTCTTTTACCTACGTCTCTATGTCTGTCGATCTCTTCATTCAGTTTGATGCTCTATTTATCTCAATCTATATCTTTATCTCACCCCTGGTACTAGTTTTGCTATAGGAATAAGGTAAAGGAAAGAAGTAATTATCACCTGCATAAAGTGCCAATATAATACAATGGTCGTGGTGTAGTAATCGCAGATAACATCAAAATCGACTAGACAATAAGCGGCAAGGATTTGAGAGACATCAACATGGAGATTTATAGTCATAACTGGATTTGCGTAAGGAATTTCAATTTGTCTGTGAAGCTCTATAGTGTATATAAAAGGGGTGAGATGAATTCAGAATCATGTTGGAAAAAACTTTTCCAGTAGTTCGCCGATTCCCCCCGACATATTTTTTTCCTGGTCGCGTCTATCTACGGATCACTTCTTCGTCTCACACTGATGAATTCAGAATCATACTCAAATTGTATGAATATAAAAGAAACCACTCGTTTGTATAGCGCAGTAAACATCAGTCAGCTATGTCATAATGACAATGACTGCGCATTAAAACTCATGGAGGACTTTATATTTATATGATTATCGTTTCAGTTCTTTCTAATTCTTCACATTCTCCCTCGCTCACTGTTTCCTTGTCTCCTGGCTATGCTCCACTTGTAAATACTGCTGATTGGTATGAGACATTCCTAGTATCCATTCTAAAGCTACTAAGGCTGAAAGCGTCATACCAAGATTAACCACATTACGTGACCTCAGCCAATCAGAGACCTTCTTATATTTAGGTATATGATGGTAGGGAAACTGATTATGTGTTCAAGACTTCTAGATTTCTCAGTGAAAGTAATGGAAATCGGTTTCTCTTCATTAACAGAAAAAAACCCGACTTAAAATGTCGCATCTGAGAGTGTTCCACCTATCTGTGCCTGCTTTCCCACTCTCTCTCTCTCATTCTCTCTCTCTCTCTCTCTCTCTCTCTCTCTCTCTCTCTCTCTCTCTCTCTCTCTCTCTCCTATTATCTCTCTCTTTCCCTCCCTCTCTCTTTCCGTCTTGTTTTCTCTGTCCTACCTTTCCCAGTATTTGTAATTTTCCACTTCTGTTATTCATCCCACACCGCATATAACCTTTGCCATTTTACTAACCTGTCTGGCCCCATCCTCTGTCTCCGTACTCTCTCATTTCCTATCCGCTCTTTTTCGCTTTTCTATTGACAATATCCGTCATGATTGAACGCAATCTACTATGTAGTTCATGAAAGGTCTGGCCACTAAATTTCAATAATCCAGCTTGATACTCTGTACATTGAAGTAAAAACTCTGCTTGAACCAGACTCAATGTACCGCTGAAAATGACGTTCACTTTCCTTGGTGTTCACTCTCCAAACGGAATGCTGGTGCATGCTGCTGAACTGGCATCTGTTGATTTAATCAGGCTAACAGACCAATAATTGCTCATGCAGAATTTCACTGCAGACCTGGCCCTCGTGAACCAAACTAATCCATATGCAAATAAGGCTAACCACGATCGATTGTTAAAGAATTTCTTCTTGCGTCTTTATTATTGAGGATGTCTTGCCGAATCGTGTATTTTTTGTGTGTCACATGTTGACAATCCAACTCAATTTGTAATGAGAGGAAAGAGCTGGTTCCCCTTGCCTTACTTCATTGTGGACTTGCAGGGACGGGACATGGCTCACAGCACCTGGCTGCATCTTGCTGGATCTCCCTGAATCCTGTAAGACCTAGTTGTGTGTTTATTCCAGTCGTTATCTCACTCTTTATCTCACACCCTTTGAGTATTTAGAAGAAATACTCAATGGGGGATTATGTCACAAAGGTTAGCCCACGAGTCAATGTGAAAGGTGATATAAATTCAGCAACCTATTTAAGGTCTAGTTTATGGTCAGAGCTCGATCCCATCTCGTTTGAATCGCTATGTAATTCACACGGCTTCACCTTGTAAATTACAACGCAATTCAAACGCAATGGGATATAAGCTAAGACACTAAACTTTTCTATGTTTCCTCTATAGCTGTCCCCTATTATTGCTCGAGGGAGGCTCCAGCCAGGCATGCTCACACGATTTATCCCGACCTTGCCAGTCAACTAGCCGGCCAGGACCGGCTCAGATCGATCGTCCTGGTGGAAGACCACCTTAAGGAATTTGATTCTACTTAACATTATCATCCCAGTTGTAAGTACCACTTCATTCAATTTATCTATCCTGAAAACGACTGCAATTACGTGTGTAATTAGGTGTGCCCCCATTGATACCATCTCCCTTCATAACCAAGACCATACTTTCTATTCAATGCAGTTCTAAAGTATAGATCCCTTTTGAAAGAAAGAAGTGAAGTGCAAGGCGAGGCAAATGCAGAGTCATTTTATAGTCGATTCAAATAATACATTAATCGATATCGACTCCCTTCGAAGTCATATCAGGCGTAGCATCAGTTATAAGGTGAGGTTCGCTCATTGACATCTCGTGTTAAACCAAATACATACCAGTTAAAACAAACTTTTATCCGGTACCCTCTCCACCTGCAGCCGCTTTACCTTCCACAGAATTCCGAACAAAAACATCTTCGCACCCACGCACACCATAATTTTTCTTATTAATTTTACTAAAATTATAATCGTTTGACTCAATGATATCCAATTAGTAGATAAGAATTTTGTATTTTAAGTCTAAAAAAATCATAAATCTAATCGTTAGAAATAAGTATTTATTTGCCAAAGCTCGCCTCGACATAGCTGTAGAGCATCACACGAGTACTAGTAGTGTGTCAGTGCCGCAGCCGCTATCGCTATCATCATCATCCCAATCTTTATTATCTGACCATTATTACCACCACCTTCAACACTGTAATTACCACCGCGATCAGGACCACTATATCACATCACTAAATCACACCCGTGATGTCGCAGTAGGTACGAATAGAAAAGTATATATTGGGTGATACAGAGACACTATGAAGGCAAATCTTTTTAACAATAGTCGTCATTCACAGCGAGTTTATAGAGTAAAAGTTGCACGACCGTATTTACAGATTACAGTAAGTTCCAGTATATTTTTACGAAGTATATGGACAAATGTATATCATTATGTTCAGCCATACTCAGAGTATTTTCTTAAATCTTCTCAAATTTCAGTTTTCCATAAAACATTTTTCCAAAGTGTAGCTTTTATATGAACTCAATGTAATATTTAGAGATGCAAGAAACAGTTTTTTCAATTAATCTCACATACACAAAAAGGATATATAGGAAATATGATAGGCGGGATTGGGTTTGCTTTTCTGTCATAGACACACACAATGTCAACTGGTTTTGTATATTAGTGGCCTGTATTCTCCGAGGAGTTGACGTGTAGTAATATACGAGGGAACGCAAGGATATTGCCATGCCAACTCCGAATATATTACCACCATAAATATCTGAAACCAGTCAATATTGTATTTATCATTCAGAATTGCAAATTTAAGTTATCAACGAAAAGACAAAACCACTGCCGATCTACTCACGCACTATTTTGTACACAACGGACCTTTTTAATCGTATTCCCCGCTCTTTAAAGGAGAGTGGGTGGTGGAGATTACAACCATCCGTAATATCCGCCCGGTGAATTACACACTCGCTTGGCATTGAGACTCTGCATCAGGTGTATGATAAAAACCAATATGGAGTCTATATGTCACCGTGGAAGTAATAATAATCCCAGAAAACCTACATCGCCACAAAGTCTCATCTCAGCTGTCGCCAGCCCTCTCGCACCCATATAAGGTGTTCTGTGATGAATGCTTGTAACGTCCAAAGACCTGCGCCGACCAGCAGCACGCAGATGACTTCCGGTCGAGTCAGGTGGCTCCCCCTGGTGGGGATTAAGGTCAAGCACTCTCCCAGCAGAATCTACGGGAGGCGATGGAGTCCGGCCTCATAGGCGGCAAGTCTATGTTTGGAGATTGACGACACCAGTTGGCGCCCTCCATCTGGGAGTGATAGGTCACGTGACTAGCTTGAGACGCTCAAAGCGGATGTGCAGGTTCGGAGAGGGGTGAGGGGGAGGGGGGGGGGGGAAGGGGGAGGGGGGGGGGGGGCTTAAGGCATGGTACAGCTGGTTTGTCTCTTTCACGAACTACTTGGGGGCGCACGGGGCAGCTACACAGGGGATTGTTCCAGTCTTGTATAGCTGGTTGCTGATTGGTTAGCGGTGGGAATTTTCCCATTGCCTGTGCTAAAATTAGGACAGTTTCAAACCCAGGAAATCCCAAAAACCCGCGTGTGTTGACGGAGAGGCAACTGACAGATGTCAATGTTTTCAACGCAACTTAAACGTGGCAGCTACCGCAGCTTTTGAGCAAATATTTTTCTGTGATAAAGGAATAGAAATATTTTGTGAAAGTCAAAATCTCCGCGAGCTTGAGTCTACTCACACAAGAAAAGAATAGTTAACCTTTTTTATATATCAAAATCAGATTACCGCCCTACATGTGCTCTCCTATTATCTCCTATTGATTAGCAAAAATAAACTTTCCAATAAAGTGTGATTTTTCCCCAGCAGTATGAGCAGCTGCTACATCTAAGGTTGGTTAAAATATTTATCTATTGGCGCCATACTGGATCCTGCTTCCGTTTCAGTGCTGCATACAAGTCTTGAAGAAATTTCCGTAAATATGTATTGAGGCATGAACGACGCCCCCAGAAATTAGATGGCAATACGTGCTAGCAAATGGTCAGCTAAGTATATATTGGCGAGAGACCATGCTGGATATGATGGTCAGGGGACCAGTCCACATCCTGCCACGCCATCTAGTGGCGTGAAGGCGATAAGTGCCCTCCTCCATGACATCAAACTGGCAGGCCATCTTATAAAACGAATAGAAACATCCCATGTCACCTACTGGGAGGATTAAATCAAGAACGAGATACTTTATGATAAATTGGGAATGTAATTGATACAGGATCATAAAGATATCACTGAACATTCCAGCCCCTCCTGTCATACTCGAGTCTGGCCTGTCATACCCACCTGACAGGTCTGCTCTATCTAGCCCTGCTTGTCTAGCATTCCGGAGTCTTGTATATGCTACAATATACGCCTGCCAAGCCTAACCCAGCAATCCTGTCTGTGTACCACATTTGGGAGTTTCTTAACTCAATCAGTCCCCCGCCCGAGCAGTTGCATGATTCGCAGATATTCGTCCAGTGTATAATTTTGGTGCGACCAGCTAGAAGCCTGCACCTCTATGGATACGACTATATAATGTGGTACACTAATATCACGGTTCCTTGGCTTGGATTCTTGAAAGTATATAAATCATTTCTCCCCAAAATCAGCATTATTTTAAAACACCCACTCAATCTATTGCATGATATCTCAAAGCAATCATGTTCTTCTGAGCAAAAAGGTAGATCATGATTCAATGTTACTCCTCACAATACCTGTGCAGCATTTCTTCACATGGTCTGACCTTAAGCAATTGGCCCAAAATCACTCTGTCCGTCCTTCCTTTCCAGGCCTACACTAAGTACCTTGCCCATCACAGGCAATAATATCTTCACAGACTAGCCTTGCCCTGTAATAGCTTCCCATGCCAGGACCTGCATCTCTGCTCGCTGCATCCACTTATCCGCCGGGGGATGGTGGGTATTATCAAAGGAGGAAAGTCCTATCCAGAATTTCTGCCTATTTTCGTAATGGACTCTCCTATATGTCGGAGTAAAGGTCATCCTGCGACTCTGTCTACGGCGCAAGTACCCCGCGGCCCTGACGATAATAGGGCACATGATAGTCCTAGAACTGAGAAAACATACCCTATTCAAGGATCCTAGTGGTGATTTTGTCCTTCTTTTTTGCACACAAACGCGGGAAAAATCTGAATTCACAAATCTTCCTTTATTCATGATATTTTGGAGTAATAGTAGTTAAAATGAAATCCTTTTTAATACCGTACCTGTTGAAGTTTGGCTGCGCATGAAAAACACCCCATGAAAACACCTTTTTTTGGGTCGCAATTTTGAGGATTCCATTCTGACAAGTATACCCTTTTTGTATTTTACAGATCGCGAGGGGCCTCAAAACTCCCCCTTCTTCGCAAATTCGAAGACGATTATGTGTTGCCCATATTGATGCTGAGTGTGTGTGTGTGTGTGTGTGTGTGTGTGTGTGTGTGTTTGTGTGTGAGTGTGTGTGTGTGTGTGTTGGGGGGGGGGGGGGTATATGTAATATATGGAGACATATAGTGAAGGTAGCTGAATGAAATCTGATCCGAACAAAGAACAGATATTTCGGCTGAGAATTCAGCCAGATGGTACAGCCCCTTTATTCAGAGTTCGTTGCACTGAGATAGACGGAATCCATGTAACTGGCCAGTAAGTGTGAGACATTCATGCACAGATAGACAATAATAGTATGGCCAATACTCTACTTAAGGCCTGCCTGCATGGCCACCTAGAGGCTGTTGATATCCTTATCTGGAGAGCAAAGGAGGACTCAGACTTTTCGTAGCTGCCGTAGCTCACTTTAAGGTCGGAGTATGTACAGAAAGGACATTTCCCATGTCTCAACAAGTCACATGGTGCAGAGGGTAGTATCCTCTATCTGTGGTGACCGGAATCTGTAGAGTAGGTCAGTCAGTGTGAGACATTCACAATAGGCATCTGAAAACATGACATCCTATCCTTTATCTCATCCCTGGTATTTTTGTCCCATTGACCTAACATTGACAACTCGTTCTCCATGCCTTGCAGTCCATTCTCCATGATCTATATCCTGTGCATCGTCCATACTTTTAGCATGTACAGGGGTGAGATAAATGCAGAAAGCAACTCGTTTTGGTAAAAATCATTGCTCTTCAACTCGTTTGAATGCTACGTGATATTCACTCGCCTGTTGCCTCATTCATTAGCCTCTGCATCAAACTCGTGGAGAATGATGACTTTGACCAAAACTTGCTGGTTTCTGCTTTACCCCCGTGACTCCGTCGTCGTATTCGCTGCAGGCCCTGGAGAGTCTCCCCCTCCACGGTGCAGCACGGGGCCGCTCCTGACCTCCTCCCGAGAGACACCCGCAGAGCAGCGAACAGGAAATCATATCTGTTCACAGACAATCAGCTCCGAGAGGCAGCTATCTGCTGGTGTCTGTACACACCGGTCGCGCTGGTAATTAGTCAAGCTCGCCACACACCGGCACCCAGCGCCAGACAACGGAACGCCGCCAGGGGAACGCGCTGACGTCACGTGATCACCTGACACCACGTGACGAGCATCTCCCGGGTGGCGCCGCCTGGTGGCAGTTTTACTGATATAGGCTCGTGCTGTATCACAATATATCTGCTACTTGCTGACCGTCATATGACCCTGACAGTTTGTACGGCGTACGCTAATTCACGTCTCTAGTATCCCACCCTGTTACGAGCGTTGATGCTCGTATATACGGTGCATCGTTGTTCTTCCTTGATGTATTCCTGTGTTAACCTTTACAATGCACTATAGACGTCGCTGAGGGCCAGCGTTATAGGGCACAGAGTGGTTGCTAATTCCGCCATTATCCACTAGTAAATCGCAAGATAGCACCCCTGTAGTTGGGAGGCAACTTCTGTTTTCAGGTTTTATAATCCATTGACAATCGTGAAACTAGGCTAAAACCTCTCATTGGCAAGCTAAACGAAAACCCCTCAAAAAAGTCCGATTATAACTGCACCTACGATCTCATGATTTCTTTGGGCGTTGGGGCCAAGATGGCTGCTTCTTTATCATAATAAGGCCACTCAAAAAAACAAACTTGTTTCTCATCACCAAGCCATGAAAAATATGACGAGGGCGCTTTTATTTATGTTTTCTTTTTGCTATATTAAAGATGGCTTTTGAAGTGCCATAAAATGGACTTCAGACATACAGTAAAACCCCATATAAGCGGACACCCTCCGATCCGGGCCAAAGTGGCCGCTTACGTGGGGTGTCTGCTTACAAAGGGTTTCTAGATCTTTATTGGCTATACATTTAATGCATCCTTGACATCAGGAGCTTTAATTTGATACTAAAATCTTCTAAAATCGTTTTTTCGGATGCGCGCGGTGATGAGAAACAAGTTTTTTTTTTAGTGGCCTAACTACCTGAGGAGGGACACTCTCAGAGGGACACTCCCATGATCTTCTACCCTACGGATGAATGCAGTTCATAGCCCTAGGTTGGATGGAAGGGTGTAGGACTGGCTGATGGACTTGGTACCAAGTGGGTTATAGCAATGACCCGACCACCGGAAAGCAACCTTTATTTGTTCACTTTCGAATTCCGCAGTTGAACATAACATTTGTTCAAAGTATCATTAAACTGCAGTCTTAAGTGTAGTGCTGAACAGAACTCAGCGTAAGTCGCCTCTGATAGGAATTTATAATTCAGATTTATTTTACGCTGTACAGAACCCTACTGGCAAACATGGACGCACAGAAACTCAGTTACACCCAGTGCCAGATTGATGGTTATGAAACGTCTCCATATTCGCCACCAACGGAATGTCATCTTCATCAGTGAGACTAGTTTCGTAAGAGTACCCTAAGTGTTTTTACCAGTTCTAATGATAAGAAGCAGTTTGGGATAGGACATTTATCAGACATTTATGAAGATTTCTGATACTAGTATGCATATCTTCCGCATAATTGACGCTTAGTAAAACTATATCCGATCGTGAGTGAAGATATTGCGTAGTCAGCTACGAGGAGGATACACACACTATTATCCTACCCCTAATAAAAAAACTCCATAGGCTTAACATTGGGTCACTGTATTCGGTCCGGAGTTCAGAAAAATGAAAAATATCGCTCTAGTGGGGTACACTTGACAAATGACGTCATTTGTTAATGTAGAAGTAATTTAGACGGGCGTGGTAGGATAAATTCTAAACCAAACTCGAGTTAGTCGTGTTCTTGTTCATCGCACTCTGGCAAGATCGCGTATTACTGCTCTCGGCTTTGCCTCGCGCAGTAATACGCGATCTTGCCGTTGTGCGATAAACAACAACAGACTAACTCTTGTTTGGTTTCTCCATAGTATCAGAAACCATTTACTATTGTATTCAGCATTCCGCATTGCAAATTTGAATTATCGAAGGAAATACAAAATGGCAGCCGATATTCTCAAGCACTACTTTTCACGTTAGGTGATGTTTCAGAGACTTTTCCATGTATCTTCCTAGGAGGATATGGGGATGTGTATCCTTCTCACGTAGCACTTACGCCAGCCCATAAGTTTGTATAAGGTGGATAATAAATAGGATTCGTATGTACCAAGCCAAGGCCGCTATCAGCATGCTGGGGATAGCTTCATAAAATCAGTGTTATAAATGATCGGCCTCTAGTAAATCCGAGGGATCCTTAACGTTAGCTTACTACTCCTCACTGAGTCTAGGAGATCAGGATGTAGTAATGTATTTTATCTCACCCCTGGTATTTTCCCCCATAGACTTAACATTGGGAACTTGTGTCCAATGCCCCTTGAGTACTTAGGAAAAAGGCTCAATGGGGGATTATGTCACAAAGGTTAGACCATAAGTCAATGTGAAGGGTGAGATAAACTCAGAAGAACCGCGAAAATACCCGCCAGTGTGACTGTAGCAAAATAACTATTGTAAAAGTCATATACGGGAATCTATATTATTGTATTAATGAAATACGTCAAAACTGGTTATCTGCATTTCAAATTAACTCAAATGAGAGGAACATGCAAATTCTGACAAAAGCCCTTTCTTTCAATGTTTCCTGTGTTTCTAATTGCTACATTTTCAATTTTCACTCAAATCCATCTTTATTGTCCGGTTTAATTTGAGTTGAAGCGTTGTTTCCCTGGTTCCCTACCTGTTGGAATGCAACTGTTGAAAACGAACGGCATTGAAAGGCAATATCAGAAGCAGACGATAAAAATACAAATGGCGGGAGTTTTTGGCGGGATTTGCTGTCACGGATCCTAATGCAACAGACGCAACGTTCACAGAGCTGCAGCACAGAACCGACGTCTCATTTCTCATTAATTTCTATCACTATGGACCTAGAATGCCTTTGATACAGTAGATCAAATTATTTCCAAAACATTGGAATAAAAAGTAATTCATTAAATTGATTCAAACTTAACAAATCGTATATTGAATTGATTTAGACTTATCAAACACGTACCAGAGAACACAGATATATATTATCTGAGTCATAGATATGTATTTTTGGTGTACATTAATGATTTATTATTGGCCAGCTACTATCTTTATTATATACCAGCGATATAATGTATAATTTATCTCACCCCTAGTATCCGCCCCCCTCCATAGACTTAACATTGGGAATCGTGTTCAACGCCCATGAAGTATTGTAAAAAGATGCTCAATGTGCCATGACGTAACTAACGTTAGCCAATCAGTCAGTGATAGGGATGAGATAAAATCTGAACCGCGCTCAATCTGTATCCACTGAAAATTCTCGATGAGTTTTGGTCTGCATGTAATCTCACTTGGCTTTGCCTCGCGAGATAATTCCGCCACTTTATAAATAACATATTTTTAGCACCTACGGATTGCTATGCAGTTCCTTATTAATATGCAGTTGACACTTTCATACTTCGGTGTTGAAAGTACTCTAAAACCGCGTGTAATAATCTCAAAAACAACCTTTGCTATTCAGAAAACAGACTGAGAACCAATAAAACCGAGCTCTGTGTGTAAGTAGAGATCGCCGTAGACATACGAACCTACAGGTCTGTGTTATTTCAGGAAACACAGATTACCCACATTCGTGTTCGGATTACCTCACATCTCATACGTATAGAGTATATATATGCAGAACAACTCCACTTGAAGGCACCGCATAAGCGGTCACCCCGCGTTAACGAACAGTACATTCAGTACGGAAAGCCTCTTCACCCCATGTAAGGGGACAGTTTGGAGGGACACCTTACCAAATGTGGCTGGACAGTTTGCCGACAGCACTCTGGGTTACCTAAATAGGTTGTTTATTGTGTGTGTGAGTGTGGCGGGTACACTGGTGTCTTAGCAATCAGACTATCGTAAAACCGGATGAGTTTTAATCTGGGCTCCCGTATGCGACGACTGGAGTGAACAATATTTTTATGTGAGGATAATAACAAAAAAACACAATAAAAACTTTCTGAAGTCCTCCATATAGCTCTCCTTGCTGCTCTGAAGGCGCTTGGAACTACTTTCAGCTGCTGATCTATTGTATATATATATGGGCAAGCTGTCTATGAAGAGTAAAGGTAGCCTGGTTGTGTCATGTATGGGGTGGCGAGCAAAAGACTGAGGATCGAGTAGCAATGAACATGTACACGTATGGAAATAATTCTTTTGCAAATGTCTCACCATTTCACCAGGAAATTCTGGAAACCTTTTAAATAGAGCGGTTGTTGAGATTGACAGAACCAGCGCACGTGGCCTTCCTCCATCTCTCCAACACTCCACAGCTGTCTCAAATTCAATGCGGAACAATTCTTCTTTATTTTTCTAAGATATTCTTTTTCTTTGATGACAATTTTTGTCGCATTTCATTTACATCAAAGTCGGCTACGTTTTTGATCAAACAACATTTGTTTTCTTTTTCCACCAATTTATAACATGTGTTCTGGCCTTGCGCGTAATTTCATTATTTCACCGTAAATGCTTTTGAGCTGCTTTTATTAAAGAAAAGACCTCAACATAACATTCTGACAATGTTCGGGCGTGGCTTGTCTTGGAGTGACTGGGCACTCAAAGACAAAATATCTATGGATTTGTCATCAACACATCTCTTTATCTTTTTAAGTCTGTGCCCATTTGCGGATGTTGTAAAAGTACATCCAACATCGTAGGGTAATTTTAGAAATACCGGAGTCAGAATTAGTTTTTTTATGTATCAAGTTAATGGCGAAAAAATATACAGCATGCCCCCAAATAATGACCAATATCCATTTTCGGACAATCGGTCCCGATTCTGGTATAAATCTGGCCATAGGTATGACATTAAAAAATCATACGCAACCGTCGCACACGTAAATTGCCAATACTACGCCATGGTCGTGGCAGAGTGCTGCGAAATGACGTCATAATCAATAGGCCAATCAGCGACTAGGATTTCAAAAAGTTAGACGAGACATCAACATGGATATTAAAACGTCCCTAACTGAATTTGTGAAATAATTTGAATGATTCTGATATTGTGATGGTATTTGATGTCATTGAAAGATAAATCCAGAACCGCACTCGCCTTTTAAAATACACAATACGCCACTCCTTTGTATGGACCGTAATCATCACTCGGCCTCGCCTCAATAACGATAGCAGTCCATCCAAACTCGTGGAGTATTGTGCATTTATATGATTTTTAATCCAGTTCTGTATAAGTACCACTCTGAGAGTGTGTTCTAGTTATAGATCTGGTACTGTACATTTATCACAGAGCAGAGACGGAACCCATTTGCTTAGTGATTAAGAGTTGTAATTCTGCCGACTAATTCTCCCAGGATATTATCATCTCTTTTATGGGCATAACTTCGCTCAAAAACACGTCATCCTCGTGTGAGGTTTAGACGTGGCTTAGCGAAAGATTTGTGCGTCCTGTCCCACCGCAATGCGACCACGGTATCTTTTCCAACTACGGAGTTTTTCGAAACAAAAAAAACCCAACGGAACGAGAAAAAAAAAAAAAAACCCCGAAATCCTCGTGTGTTTTATCTGAGGTTTCTCTAGCTTGAATTAGACTTTTCTATCACATTGTCTGTTGCACCATGATCTATGCTTCCGAGATATTCAACCTGTTACACATTACCTTCAGGGGCTGTTTCTGACGTCATTGCATGAGGGTTTCTTCACCACCACATGATACCCGAGTAATGGCGTTCAAGTATCATCGTTTTTGTTCTAACAGAGTGGGTTGGAGAGGGGAGTGAGGCAATATCAGCACATGCATCCGATCTCCTTTCTTTCCGATCTCCTACCTAACATCTTTTTACCCTTCCTTCCGTACCCACATCCACCACACTCTTCACACACTTATTTTCCCGGAGCTTTTCCCTGTAGAACATACACCTGAGTGGGATAAAAGTGAAAAAATGCAGTTGGGGAGCGTGGACGAGAGACAAGTGGGTTAAGGGGAGAGCAAAAAACAGATTGGCAGCTGACAGCTGGCGGACTGTTTGAGATGGATGAAGTCTCCGAGCAGCGAACCTCCTCCTTCCCGCATCCTCTATTGATTCTACAGGTTCCTCAACCACCACACTCTGCCCCGACCCGTGCTCCTGTCTGTTGTGTTTTTTATTTTGATCCTTCTTAGCAATCTCCAGGCGAGATTGCCTGAAGGTAGTATGTCAGCAGGGGAGGGGCGAGAAGGACTATGGGAAATACTGGCAAAGTATATACTTTTTTTAATTGATGCAGGAAGAATATGATTATTATCTCTATAAGAAATGCAAATCTCACTTATTTCACTGTACTTGCTTGTCTATAATGAAAAGAGAAAAGCTCACTGTATTAAGAGAAGAAATGATGAAATAATCTGAAATAAATGTGGAAAGAAACCTGTTTAGGGAAAATGTATTTATAGCGATGATGTCCAGGTCAGGTGAAAAGTGTAATTGTAGTAACTGTCTGAAGACCCTCAGCCTCTCTCCCCAGGCGTGTTGCTAAGAGACAGCCTCAGCCCTGGAGCTACTTCTTCTCACTAAACTGTGGCCCGTTGAATAATCCAGGATGCATCGTAGGGCAGGACGATAAGAACACTAAGAACTCAAAATGGAGGAGATCTGGGACGATCCACGCTAAATATCGTTTCATAAATTAGATCCCTGGTGGACAGTAAAATCTCTGTTCGAAATTGTTCTAGATGTCTCAGCAGGGCATGTCCCTGGACCCTAAGCCTGAGGCCCCATAGACGTGGGGTATCACTTCCATGGTCCTACAATATACGACATTTAAAGAATATTTTCGGATGAGTATCATATGTTTTATCTCTGAAGATACATATATATCAATATGTTATGTACAAATCGATCAATATTTGTAGGAAGAACCGTGTGAAATGAAGAACTTTTACAAAAAATAAAATGAACATACTTTTGCTTGTTTGATTGATAAATAATAATCGTCTGGAAAGGGTTACGAATCCTTTAATCACACCTCAAACTAGAACGTCTGATTTTACTCTCTTAAAGCTCTAATCCCCTAATGTATGTGGTTGTTACTGAAGTCGCTCTTTTTGGCTCAAACGCCCATGAATTGTAAATGGCAGAATTCAAGAGGAGGCTCCCGAAATGGCCTTTATGGCGGAAGGTATTCAAACCCATTGCCACTTCATAACAAAGGGGTTGTATGCTAAATGCAATCATCAGCTGGGACTGTTGAAGCCTGTCAGAAAAGATCAGATAGTGACGCCAGGTTTAATTTAGGGTCGGTTTCATTATTTATCGGGGTTCTATTGACCGACATTTCATAAAGATAGATCAATCGGGAACAAGCCACCTTACATCCCAAGTTTATTTTGTTGGACCGTGTGAAATGTAGAACTTTTACAAAAAATATAATGAACATACTTTTGCTTGTTTGATTGATAAATAATAATCGTATGGAAAGGGTTACGAGGCTCAGAGAGCGACTTGAATATCTCTATTGAAAGAAATAAGAGACGTAAGGACGTTCCATCCAAGTAAATATGTTTCACTTGTATTATATACCTAGAAATATCGATAATTGATTACACATTTACCCTAACATGACAGTGTTGAACATGGCAGAGTGTGCTGGGATGGTCAAAGCATATAAAGGCAGTATCAGGGTTTTTGTCCATCCTCCCTGCAGAGTTTGAGCTATTTTCCACTGGTTTACTCTTCGCCACTGACCTGCAGTCGGGAACCACCAATCAATTTTTAGGGTGTACTGACGCCAGATTATATGGAATAACGCTAGCAAGCGAATATGATATGTCATCGTATTGTATTTCCTATGTGAATGAATAAAAAATAAATAAAAAAAATTGCTGAATGGAAGCAAGAGTCTGGAGGACTATTCCGTCGGTATGGACTTGTCAAATGCAGCAGAAGCAAAGCATATACAGCACCCACATTGATTTTTAATCACCAACACGCAGTCGGGGGCCACCACCAGCCGACAGATACCAATCCGATAGCGGAAGTTGGTGTCTGTAGGATTCTACGGCATATGTATATAATACCTTCTGCTGTCTGTCATGTACAAACTGTCTCGTCACCCTGAGAACCTGGAGAATATAATCCGACGAACAAGGAGCGATGATCGGAAAAAAATTTCGGTTGCAGAAAATCAATACGCACCATTATGAGCGGTCGCCTTGGTATAGAGCGGAGGCACACAAATTTGGAACACAATGAGCAGTGAAATTCAGGACGCTTCAAGTGAGAAGGAGTTAAGAAAACTTGTGAAAACAAAAAAAACCGGTGTATGAATGGTCAAAAACTAATGACTTGGACATGTAAACTATGGAAGGAAATGTCCTGTGTTGATGTGCCTTTGTAACATACCATTATCATTATCATTATCATTTATCATTTATCACCAAATTCTGTATGTAACCAACATTTATACATGTACGATTGTCATGATTACGAACTTCCAGTGGAAGTTCTCTCTATAACGGATAGAAATGGCTGCAATAAATTTAAAAAAAAACACCTTTGAAAACATATATCAGTCTATATGCAGTCAAAGGAAACTAGCCAACAAGGAGGCACACCAACCAAGTTTAGTACCAATAAAGATGAAACCTGACACAATTGACTGACAAAATATGCCTGCAACAAAATCAAACCGGGATTCGGGGTTCTAGGCTCAGTGTAACTCTGTCTCCTTCTGACTGTCATAGATTCAGTATCGCTGTGATATGACCCTGGCTGTTACTACGGCATGAAACGCCATCAACTAACTCTGTTGTGGCTCTTTAGAGCCACAACAGACTACCTCAGGATTTTTCATATTCAGCTATGATGAAAGATTTGGAAATAGTATAGGGCTTCTGTGGTAGAAGGGAAAACCATAAAAGAAAAATAGAAATCTCTTTGGCCATGGCCATAAAGAGGACTGAAGAGAGAATAGATAGAGGAGAGTTGAAAACATGTTAAAAATGGAGATTCATTTATCTATTGTTTAACCGTTTACATGCTGAGGACAATATTAAGAGACAACGTGATTACTGAGCCTGTAGGGATGGCTGTTCGAGGTCTTTTGTAACATAGATACGTCCTGGCACCATAGGTAGAGGGACGTATTTATGTTGCAAAAGGACGGTAACGCCATCTCTATGGACTCAGTCACCACGTTTACGTATTATCATACACCTGAATAACATGAAAAAAACTCGCCATTCTATTTAGACACGAATTCGGCGTTTCACAGCCCGTTGACTCGATGTTGGTGCTCCTTCACTACGGGCATTATTCATACTGCACCTCTAGCAGCAGGTAGTATTTAATTGATGTTCGGCCATAAGTATATGGTAATATTTAATTCAAACGATATTCCTTATTGCAGAAGAATCCTTGCACTGATAAGAAAAGCCAACTTGTACTTATAGATTCTCTACATACCCATTGGTTATGTATTCGACGCCCATTGATTAATGGACAGTGCATTCATTGTACAGATTTCTAGTACATATCCATAGGGACTAGAAATCTGTACAATGAATGCACTGTCCATTAATCAATGGGCGTCGAATACATAACCAATGGGTATGTGTTCTGTCAGCTAGGAAAGAATGGGTAGTAGTTTACTGTAGGCCTAGACATTAATAATGGGGACTTCGTAATAGGTGAATGATAAAAGAAGCTATCACACAATTCCTGTCCTCCAGATTGCCTGAGACGCTTGTCTTACGCTCGTAGATTGTATTTGTTGTTCAGTGATAATGGTAGTAGATAAAGAGATAGATGAAGCGGAAAGGGCAGATGTTCAAGAAGTCAGGACATAACAGTAACCAGATCAGCACAGTGTTACTCAGAGGACGGGGAATCCCCCATCTACCAAACAGGAAATATCCCGCAGCTGAACCAGGTGTTATAGTAGCATACTCCTATGCCGGGAAATTCTGTATAAACCAAACTTTAGGCCACTAAAAAAAACCTTGTTTCTCATCACTGCGCGCATCAGAAAAAAACGATTTTAGATTTAAAAATTTATTTTTTTTATAAATAAGATGAACCTTGATAGAAATTATGAAAGGTATGTGAATTTAATATCAACATAAAGCTCCTGATGTTAGGGATGCATCAAACGTGCAGACAGTAAAAATCTGGAAACCCCACGTAAGCAGACCCCTGCGTAATCGGACATTTGGCCCGGATCGGAGGGTGTCTGCTTATGCGGGGTTTTACTGTATGTCTGAAGCCCACTTTATGACACTTCAAAAGCCATCTTTGATCTTGCCAAAAAAAACACCAAAAAAAAGCGCCCTGGTCATTTTTTTCATCGCTTGGTGATGAGAAACAAGTTTTTATTTTGAGTGGCCTTACTATTGTTTTGATATTAATCCCAGCATACTCTGTCGGGATAGAAAATCTCAGCGCACTCTGAATACTGGTTCGACATCGTTATGTTTTGGTAGCTATTTGATTAATCATTGCTATTTCTAGGTGTATAATTCAAGTTGATTATTTTAATAAAAGGAAACGTGGTACGTGAATACGTTTCACTTAACTACCATTAGACTGAACAAACGCCAAGCTTGGTTATGATATTAAGTGGGATTCACACGATGGGATTCATGTACCTCGCAGAGTGTATGTCTGAGAAAATCCTGCTGAGATTCTATACACAATGACAATCTCTTCGTCTAGATTGTGGGGTTGCATTTCCCTGAAACATGTTTTTCCCCTGTATTTGTTGGCGACATCTACCCCTAAAAGGGGACAGAATCTCATGAGTCTTTAAACTGTGTGAAGTATACATGAATCCCACCGCGTGAATTCCTCTTTATACATTGAATGACCAAGTGCTTCAGAGACATTGAGATCGAGCTTTGTGAACACACACATTGTAGATTGGATATTGGAAGTATTGCAAAACTGTATTTGGATATTCAGCATTAAAGCATTCTGTACTTCAATAGTTTGCTATAACTGTAGGAACACGCTCCTACAGTTGGTTATGACGGTACCTCCCTCGTACCTCATACTGTGCATTATACACACGCTGTATGAACCACCAAGACGTTGATTTAATTTGCGGACACCTTGTCAGTCTCGCCAGACGTCCTTGTATTACATTGCCATGCCTGGTCCATGTAATGCCATGGGGACTTGCCATTATATGTGATACGGGGTGACAGGTGGGATTGACAAACACAAATACGGGTTGTACTGGTTCAACCCACCCCTGCCCCGAATACCTAATGACCATATTTAATGATCTCACCAGAATATGTCCTGGGATCTGTTTCACTAGTTTCGTGACATGTCTAGTTGGTGTCTGTGACACCATGCGGACAGATCAACACAAGTCGCGGCACTTAGGACAAGACAGACCCCAAACATGGTGTGTCTGGTTTCCGATCCACTGATATTTGACATCAACTGTGACATGCGTTTTGAAACCCGACAAAACATTTTCCGCTGTTGCTTGCACTGTTGGTGCCGCTGTTGATGTCTGTCTAGGCCTAATGGCACGAAACTACTGAAACAGGTCCCAGGTGACATATCTGAACATTGATTACTGTCACACGGCAGACCTGTCCAGTACAAGTGTCCCGCCTGCACAGTTTCCACATGGAAAAGCCCTCTGCCTGCCAATTACCGCACGGCCGAAGGCTCATAAAATTCATAGCATTCACTCTCACCTAGTGAGTCCTGCATCTAATTAGCTAAATTCAGCTTTTCAAAATCAGCTCAAGCAGAACTATCCCCATCTTGCTTGAAGTGCATTAGGAAAAGACTTCTTCGTTTTTTGTTTATTATTTCATTGATTAAAAATAATGCACGGTTCCAAGATGGACTCCTTGGCTCGGCGTTCAATGCTTTTTAAGTTTCCCGGAACAATTATCCTTGTCATAATGAGTTTGTAAATTAAATGATGACAAGGAAAAAGTACTCCTTTTAGATTAGTTGTCATGTAGGATCTCCCTCTTTTTTAATCTGAGAGAAGCTAATGAGTGTTTCGAGGGTAGTCTTTCTCCAATTGACGGACGTGGGAATTCTTTTAGTCGTTCAATAAAGGAGGCAAAAACAATATAACAATCGTCCATACAATTAAAGTACGCTTCCCAAAGGGAAGTCTGCTTCAGCTTCTATTGTACGTACGATAATTGATCCCTCTTTTGCATATCAGAAATCACATTTGCTTGCCTACACAATGATAACAGCATACTTATGATATACTACAGTCTAGTTGTATATGTCGTGATCTAAATTCATGAATGAGGAAATATATTTAATATGGCATTCTTACAATACAATATTGAACGTGGTAAGTATAAAATACAGTAATAACTTTGTATGTCCTAGTGATGTTTGAAGTTCGCTTTACACAGAGAGATATAAGATGGCAATATTTGGCGATAATAGGTTCAGGAGAGCGCCGATATCTATGCATGTGCAAATCAACACCCAATGAACAGTTCCACTGTTCGGGAAATTTGACCCATTTACCATTTATAACTGATGGCGGTGCCTAAGAACATTCTTGCTTCCAGCACCTGTTCAGCCTTAAGACACAGACTTTCCTTGCATGGAGAGTCTTTCAGTCAATGTACGTTATTTTATGGACGTCGAGGGGTACCTTTATTTACAAACCCATCCCTTCAGTAGATAATAATTGAATTTAAATCTGAAGGGAAATATTCTAACAGTGTAAAACAATCTACATTTCGATTTATTACCAAGCGATGACAAAGTCACCTTTGGAACACGTATGGGAAGCAGTATAGAATTATCTATGGGTTATCAATAATGTAAATCTCAGTTATGAGAACCACACAATATATAAAAGTCTTATAACTGCATCAGAAAGTGTGTATTTCAGTCTAAATGTATTAGACTAATTGCAAAACACTTGCCCATGTAACTTTTTTTCAATACCTACGTGCTGGCTATTTCCGAAACACCCCCTGTTCTTAATATAAACGATGTATCGGAAAATGTGCATTTATGTATGTATGGCTTTTGGCTTCGGCAACGCATGCGCATATGATTCTCCTTTAATGGCGGTGCAGGTTGGTCCCCGAGGCATGCTGACTGTTTCTGGAACACCCCCTGTTCTTGAAGGGGTACACCGGTGGAAGGGATCTATAACACATGGCAAGGCACGAAAATCCCTGGTGGTTTTCTATTTGATAACAATAGGATCGGTGATGTTTAGGAACTATTTCTTCAAATATGAAAGAAAGGGGCTCGTGGGACCACTAAAGATCTGCACAAAAGATCGACGACTTTGATTATCATTGTTCTGTTTCCACTTTCCGAAAGATTTTCTATAACACCTCTGATCTGATTCGTCCACATGTTAAATTTGTCAGCGACAGATTCGTTGGGACGTGAGGCCCCAAATCCCCCAAACCTGAACATAGATCGGTCGCCTACTTTTTTATTTCATGTTTCCACGTGCACCTAAAGTGTGATTCACACGGTGGGATCCATGTACCTCACAGACCGTGGTATCTGAGACAAATCCTGCTGAGATTCGGTACTGGAACACAATCTCCTCTTCTGAATTGAATTGTTCCATTTTGCTGAGATAAGTTTTGTTCCTTGCAATTGTCGGCGACAATCACCTCTAAAAACATAATCTCATGAGATTTTCACTCTAAAAAGGTTTAAGATTTAGAGTGGCATTTTGGTGAGACAAATGTATGTCACACATTCTCCCCCAGTTTGTGAGTCTCAGTGGTCCCAAATAACACCTAATCACACGGGGAAGTGCCCTGAGTCGGCGACTGTGTACCCTCTGTACCCTGTGTAGGGGTTTAGGGGTGAGACTATGTGCCTGTTAAGTCTTCCCATGTGAATTGAATCCGCCATGTTATCCTGAGACTGTAGAATATCCCAATCTTGGAAACTTTGTACCCAGCTGGAAATAGTAGTCGCCTGGTGCAAAGGTGTGAAGTACACCAATCTCAGGTCCATGTGTTTTCTTCCTACTCTGCTGCTCAGCGCGGAGCAGCACTCTAAGGTACTCAAACCAACCTCCTTCTCGATCGTTTGAACATCTCATCACTAACCACTCTCCTTATAGGGAACACACGTGGTTCTTGTACCTTCTGACTATCATCATGTCTTAACTTCGCTCACACTATTCTACTTTATAACACACACATAATCATTACAGTACCTTAGTGATTTTCGTACAAGCACATAGTGCATGGGTCAGAGCTTGTCTCCAATTGAGTTTGAATCACATACTAATTCACAAGGTGAAGGCACGTGAGGTACGTAGCAATTCAAACTCGATGGGACCGAGCTCTGACTCTGAACTTGAATAGGTTTTTGAGTTCATCTCACCCTTAACATTGACTAATGGGCTAACATTTGTGACATCATCCCACATTGGATATTTTTTTCTAAATACACAATGGGCGTTGGATACGAGTTTCCAATGTTAAGTCTATATAGAAAAAGTACCAACGGTGAGGTAATTCTCAATACATACAAAGGTTCGATATTTTTCCTAGATACTCCAATGGTTCCCAATGTTAGGTCTAAAAATACCAGGGGTGAGATAAAGGCACATAAATCCCTGCTACCCGCTCCCCTTCTCAGCCCCGCTAGTGGTGGCGGTGGGGATCAACACGGAGCGGCCTCGCGGTGTGTATTATCTCCGTGATTAACATGCCGGGTCTGATGCCGGGTCAGCCCGGGGGAGGCGGGGGGAGGCGGGGGGAGGCGGGGCGGGGGGAGGGGAGGAGGGGGGGAGGCGGGGGGAGGTGGAGGAGGCGGGGAGAGGGGAAGAGGGGGGGGGAGAGGGTGGCGGCAGGAGGGGAGGAGGGGGAGGCGGGAGGAGGGGGAGGCGGGGGAGGCGGGGATCCGCAGTAACGATGAGGCGCCATTGTCATGTGAGGCGGGCAGAATTGGGGAGGCGGGGCCGAGTCCACTGACGGCCATGCGAGTCCGTGTTGACAAATTGGTTAATGTAGGCCACGGCCAGGGTCAGGGCTGCTTAGTATGGAGTGCCCAGTGTCAATAACACAGTCTCCTACATAAACTTTAAACCGCCCACTCAGCTAAAAACACGTCTACGATAGGCCTTACCCGGCGTTTACACTAGACGACTAAACATGTCACGACTGTAGATCGTCAGGCTAATAGTCGTCAGGTGGTGCTCGAACACGCATTCATTACCGCAAAAGGTTTCGACCGCAGAATCTACTCAAGCGTTTACACCAGACGACTTTTCACAGATCGCCGCCCGTCTAGACGACTAATTCAAGTTGTCTAGAAATAGTTGTGGGCGTCAGAGCGATTCCAAAAGTCGTCACGTGGTACCGAATTGCATAATCTGACGTAATCATATGATCTGCAGTCGCCACGTGGTTGGCGTTTAGACGAGATAATTGCTCGCCGTTTACGGCTGAAAGTCGTCAGGTGGAGTAAGATTCAGGAATTGTCGTGTATACGCCAGTTTACGAGACACCTCCCGACGAAAAATCCAAATCACAACGGAAGGTCAGCTGAAATTGTGGCAGTTGATCACGTTTCTATAATAGCTAGGATGCAGACCTACGATTTGTTCCCGAAGAAAAGCTCAATCATTGGGTATCTACGACAACCTAAAATGCTAGATTATCGCAGACTATCGGTACAATCGGTGGCATATCGCAGGGTATCTACGATGGGGATATTCATTAGATTCAAGTTCACCGATTCTGCATCGACGTTTGTCTACGATACAGACCTTCCCGATGCATCTACGATTTTGGACATTTTGCATTCTTCAGTCTGTAAGGTCTACATGTTTATCGTACATGTAGTAGATGAACGCCTGGCCTCTGCGTGCTGCAACAAGTAGCAAATAAACATCCATCGTTGACGGAACAGCGCCTATACAAAATGAGGGATGTTGGTGAATTACGTATGTAAGTGTCTCTTGGGCACAAGGCACCACCTGATATATATTTCAGAGACTTGATGCATACACATGGTATGGTAGACATTGGTGTTTATGGCGAACAAAATGTTAGTGAACGTTGCCGAATTATCGCAAAGCAAGTCATTTTTTAGGTCAAGGCTGCGTATTATGGAGCACCGAGTGCCAACAACAAAGTCTCTTATTCTATGTGAGGGAGGATGGAGAATTCCTTGTATATGCAAATAACTATTCCGTACTACACACCCTCTGATCTATATTCAAGCATATAGAATGACAGGAAATGGTATTTATTGCGAACCAAATATTAGCAAACATCGCAGAATTATCTGAAAGCAAGCCATTTGCCCTCTGCCAAATAAAGATATTCCGAGGACTATATGTACCTTTTGTGAACTTGAAAATACAAATGCAATGCATTCACGTCTCAAGCCAACAGCACTTCAAAGGACAATTTCTCGAATTAAACTATAAAACATAAAACTCCACTAAAGGCATTTCGCTACAAATTAAAGGTTAACTCTTCATGTAGTGATTCAATGAGAGCAATAAATAACTATATGTTATGGTTTCTCTGAGAGATCTTGGAAGCTTTGAGAAATAATTCTGTGTAGAATCTGCTCTTTTTAGATATCTTCATAGTACATGTGTAATCCCATATTCTCTGCTTCAGAACAAATTCTCTGTCTTTAATGCACTATATTCGCAACACAGTTGTGTTAAATGTGTCGTTTTCTAAATTTCACATTAAATCACAAAACAGGTAGTTTATGTTGATTCATTGCTAAGCTAACCTGAAATGATTAAAATCTAGAAATAAAAGCTGTCCACTGGAGCTTTCCGCTAGAGGTGTAGGGAAAGAGCAAATATTTGATAGAAAGCTTTCCGCTACAGGTGTATGAAGATGAGCGCATGTTCCTATATTAACGTGCAGCACACTAACAATATAACTAGAGGAGAATACATGCTATGGTATCTGAGTCTTTATCCCTGGCTAATACTGGAGACAAGGTGACGCCGTTTCGCCGATAAAATCCAAATTGAGAAATATCAGCTCTGTTGATATACGTAATGGCAGGCTGCGTCTGGCATTTAGTGAGAATAAACAACGTCTTTATACGCTTTGTGATGGGCTGATGGAGGGTTGGTGACATCGCCCTCAACTAACTAGAATCTAGGAGCTCCTCCGCTACCAGCGCTTATGGTTGGGAAGGTTTTGGCGGTGTTTACACTGTATATGTTTTAGAGGGTTTATGGACGCCTTGAGCCCAGGACGATTTGAGCCCTGGACGCCTTGAGCCTTTCTGTGGATGTCTTGAGCCTACACTGTGGACACCTTGAGCCTACCTCGTTTTGGTGTCTTTTAGCTTCTAGATGTAAAAACCTTTACACTTATACCGGTTTATAGTCATATATAAACAACGCTAACTACTACCAAACCCTATTCTAACCCTAACCCGCCAATCGGAACTAAAATAGGGCTAGGCTCAAGGCGTCCACGGGGTGGGCTCAAGGCGTGCACGTTTTCGCGCTGACAGGAGGCTCAAACAGTTAAATGCTCAAGGCGTCCAATTCCCGTTTTAGGGTCTGAACACGCTATATAACCTCCCAGTCACTATATAACTACACTGTTGCTAGGTCATTACCCCAAATTTAATAAAGACTTCTTACATCGCGCAAGAATAACTTGTTTTGTCGGATTATGTCTTGATATGTCAGGTCTTGTCGTGAGTATATGTAATATATAACATTGAACGATTCATTTTCACGAGGATTGCACAGATACTCTTACCCTCAGATTCAGCCATGTCTGTGGAGAGGACGAAATATGTCTCCAGGCCAGAGAACAGAGATACATGAAGGATGCTGCTGGCGATAAGATATCAGTGACACTATCTACTATCACCTTTAAAGAACAGGCTTCATTAGTTACGAAGGCATGGGATTAAAAGGGTTCAAGTAATATACTGAAACAGGGTTTGTGCAGGTGTATATCAAAACTATGCAGGATGATTGTCAATTAGATTATCCTGGTAAGTCAGATATCTTACCGATAGTTCTACCACGTATTATTGAGTTACTACTACAGTCAGCCTGATTTATTATCCTACCCCTTATATAAAATCCCATAGGCTTAGCATTGACTTTCCGTATGCGCCCGTATGTCGCATACGGATAAAAAATCGCTCCTAGGAGCGTACAAAAGATGGACCAATCAGAGATCAGCAGCTGAAAGTAGTTCCCAGCGCCTTCAGAGCAGCAAAGAGAGCTATATGGAGGACTTCAGAAAGTTTTTATCATGTTTTTTTTTATTATCCTCACATAAAAATATCATTCACAGGGGGTAGGATAAAATCAAAACCTTATTTGTTTTAATCTTGGCTCCCGTATGCGACGACTGGAGTTTTGGCTCTGGATATCACTATGCCAAACTCCAGTCGTCGCATACGGGAGCCCAGATTAAAACTCATCCAGTTTTACGATAGTATCATGATATACCTTAAAATGGCGATATTGTCCCTTCTATTAAGAATGCCTGTACCCCGTACGTCACAGTGTGACGTACGGCCATACATATGACGTGGGTAGGAGCGGGTGGCATATGTAGGAGTTACTGCCACGGGTATAATGATAAGTGTCAACGTAATTACAGATATGGCCTTTGATGAAGGTATACTCAAGGAT
Source organism: Alentia gelatinosa (assembly GCA_950022655.1). Taxonomy (NCBI): domain Eukaryota; kingdom Metazoa; phylum Annelida; class Polychaeta; order Phyllodocida; family Polynoidae; genus Alentia; species Alentia gelatinosa. Next base: position 12,480,548 of record OX465587.1, read on the forward strand.
ATTCGACTCAGGATGATGTAGACATATATAGACCAGACCGTAAGTATCTTGTCAATTCATGCAGTATAGAGTGCACAGTAAGTAAGTAAAAATACCAAAGAGGATGAAAAAGTAAAACCAAAAAACGGTTCATGATCAATACAACTGGTATACTGCAAATAGACTGACCATGAATATCAGAAAAAAAAAATTGGTTTACCATGGACCACGGACAGGATGATAAGAGGGAGAATAATATTGGGAGGGAAGGATATTGAGGGGTGTAAAGATATGAATTACCTAGGTGCTATAATAGATAGCGATTTGGGCTTTTAAAAACATTACTGAGATTACTGAGATTATTGATAGATAAATGCTGTACAATCAAAAGACAACGCGGACTCCTGAACAAGGAAACAGCTTTAAAGGTATTAAAAACTTCTCAAAAGAAGGGGCAAGTCAATCTGTCAAGGAAACACTAGATAAAGGGATTCATAGGGGACTTAGAATAGCGCTGGGTAGGGATGCATATAATGAGGACAGGTTCATAAGTACAGATGAATTTTTATTTTATTATAAGGTTGGAAGTCCCTGTATTAGGAGGGGAATGTTATTAGCGGGAATAATTAGATCATCGATATAATAGAAGCAATTCAGATGTAAAATGAAGTAGAGGATGTACCAAAACCTTGCACTCGTGACTCTGTAAAACAATATTTAAATATCTTCTGAGACCAAAGAAAGAAAGGTTCAGAGAGTCCAGTATATACAAAGGAATAATTCACTATCACAAGGCATACAAGATACAACCTCAAAACTAGAATTTAAGAGGGAAAATTAACAGAATGAGAACGATCATGAACCGAAGTAACCACAAACAGGCACATGACATATCATAGTTTAAGATTATCTAAATTTTGTATTTACTGACTATATAATACTTATTCTAGTAACTAGACAATATATATTACAATATTAATGCTGAAGAAATAAATGAGGAATTTTCCTTACTCATGAATGGATGTATAGTTAACACTCAAATATATGTTGTTTGTTCATTGTAAATATCTTCATTGCTATGTCATCGTCTGCTTTGAGAGGAAGAACGATTGTACAAATCGAACGCAATAAAGACTTTTCAAATCAGTAGAACAGTTCGGTGTAAGCTGTATAGTGTAAAACCTTCTTTACATTCACCGGCTCCATAATGGGATCTCATGGAATCCTGGTGTTAAAAAAGACTGTCCACACATACCCCACCAGCACCGACCTCGCTCTTAAACAATGATGGTTTCGTATATCACAGGGCGATAGCAGACACAATGGTGCCGGCGGACAATCAGGTATAAAACGTCTATTCTCTGACGCCATCACGTCACAGATGACGTCACTAATGACCCCCGCTAGAGGGCGCGCGTCGTGGCGGGGGCAGACAGGTCCTGACAATGGGGCGGATGGGGCCGTGTGCCTAATTAACCCTTAATTAAACTCCATGTCGGCGATGAGCGGCGCTGACGTCTCACGAGGCAACCAGCCGAGGTAGAAAATCAATTCTCCTTCAAAAACATGCTATATTTCCGCCTTGTTTCTTGCTGCAGAACTTCCATGTTGTTATTGTAAGGTTGGTCATCTATAAAGTATGCACGCACTGAGGGATGGTGGCGGGGGAGGTATAAGACTTAAAAAAATGTGTATGCCCCAAGATTGAGAGGAGGTGGGGTTGGGGATAAAAACTTTCAGAAATTTTACATACTTTATGGATAGCCCCCTTCTTTTCTTACAAAAGGGTTATCCATAAGGTATGTACGCACAATTTGAACAACCAATGCTCCCTCAAAAAATCCTATATTACTGCCTTGTTCCTTCCTCAAGTCTGTTCATGTTGTGCGAGGCTGGTTTGTATGAGCTGTTTAGGGTGAATACAAGACACTACGCTCTGTAGCCATCATACTACGGATACCTTATAAAATAGACAGCACACTATTGTTCCCCATAATATTGCTGTGGCATCCTAAGACACCGTGCTGTGGACTTTTCATAAGACCACTTTGCGATATATTTTTAAAAGACACCTGTAATATACCTCGGAGTTTGGCATTGGTTTAATTTATATTACCAGTCACTATAAACCATTTTCTACTGGCATTTTAGCCCGCAAGAAACATAGAATAGAATACTGGTGATTTAGTGTAATGTCCAGATAGCATTAGAAAATAGAGGTTTCATTGGTGAAGGTTTTGCTACTGAAACCACACAGATAAGGGTGAAGTTTAGAAGAGATTACAGTTCACTCAATTTCAGTGAGTCCCCAGTTTGAATAGTGTTTTCTCTGTATTTACCAATCAGATGATATTTCCATGGGAAATATTCATCTCCCCAAAATTAGATTCACCTTCGTTTCTAGAGATATGCATATATGGTAAGTGCGCCATATTTACACATGAGGGCTATCCACGAGGGTCATCCAGAACGAGTACAGGGACAATAATCGATGGTTTTGTGGACAGGCGGCCGTAAACCACGAGAGGTTGATGCTTAGTAATACACGAGCGCTAGCGAGTGTATTACTACGTCAACCGCGAGTGGTTTACAGAGCTGCCTGTCCACAAAATCATCGTTTGTTGCATTTATTATCCATCTTTTCGAATAAATTAAACCCAGTAATTGTCATGTTAACGGGTAACACTAGGAACTATTTCTTTGCTCTATAGCAAAGGGGACTATTTTTCTCGTATACCATGGTTTTGAGGCCGTATACCGCAGGTTTGAATCCGTATACCACAGTTATGGCATCTGACAGGTTTTATACAATGGGTAATGGTTTACTGAGTCCCCATACATTTTCAATGGGGGTTTTGTATACGATGGATAATAAAGAATTAGCGCACATGATCAAAGTCAGGAGATGGGAGTCAGATCTGTCATTTATGGATGGCCCCTGTCCTCCCAGCAATCAACAATGTCAGGGCAATCACCCCGGGCCATTTTCCTCTACTTCTCAGAATGTGTCCTGTACTGTCCCAGTTTATGATATGTGTACCCTGTTGTGTTAACCTGCTTCCTTCAACCTACATGTTACCTCATATCCTCCTAATGCGACCATTATCTTATGATTGGCATTATGTCAGGACCTAGTTGTCTGAATTCGGGCATTTACATGATCACTACCAAATAATAAGAGTAATACTTTAAAAACAAACCCTGTAAAAATTGCAGATTAACTACGAGATTTATGATAGGATTTCAGCGGTAGAGAACTCCCTAAAGCCAACCAATAAAGTTATAAAAAGAATATAAATTGTAATTAACTCCATTTGCAGACTCTCGTTTTAAAGCAGAATTCACCTCCGACGCACAGGTGGTTTTTCAAGGATGAAGAGACGATTTCGGTAGTTTATGAGAAGTTTGTGTGCAGTTTGAGTTCTGATATATGCAGTCTAAATGCTTCATCCAAATACGTGTATGTTCACTATCCACTTAACACATAGTGTTCATAGAAAACGCATTAGGAAATTACTACGCGTCTAGTCTTCGGAGAATATGACCGTTTTGCCCGAAACCAGTTAATATTGTGTATTGATATATGATACTAACCTCATTTACTTTAGATACCTGTGGTTGATGGAATTATAACCAAATAAACGACCTTATCCAATACTGAAAATGCAAAGGAATACAAAACCCATATCGAAATCTACTTCAATGAGTCAACCCCAAATATTGCCCGATAGATACAGCATTTTCGTCACAATAAAAAAGGAGACACAGCATAGAGAAAGGCAGGAGAACAGTACCGCAGTAAATCTAACCCCCACCCTCATTCCTTACCTATATCAAGTATAGATATATTTGGAATTAGGAGAGCCTTAGAAGTTGATTATTAGACTGTTAAACTTGACTATAATATTCATAATATTCCGGAGAAATATCTCAATTTATAAGGATGATATTTATAAGATACAAAGCCTGAGCTGTGTCCATCATTGAAGTTGGATTTCCCTACTCCACCAATGGAGACCGTGCACTGAAAACACCAATCAGAATGCACATAACAATCACTGCAGGGCGACATAAATTGGCGGACATTTTGAAGGCAGATCCACTGTAGATCAGCCAAAGTTGTCCACATAGAGCCACTGGAGTTAGAGAAGGCGTGAGCAGGCTCCAGTCCGCATAACGACATAGTGGAGGGATCATTGTAGTTCCGGATCAGTCCTGCAATGAATCACTCCGCGCATAAAGTAGGGCGCACAAACGCCGCACGCGATTCTGTTTTTATCAGGCAAGCCGTGGTCTGTGATGAATGTCTGACTGGAATGATCGTCAATTATACCACAGGCCCTTTTATGTATCTACCGCACTATGCTTAGTGCTATTGAGGTATGAGTTGAAGTACAATAACATTTCTGTTTTATAGTGTTATTTACCACAAATCTGTAATGTTTACTTCCAAACAATAAACTATGGACTTTAGAAATACCATTGATATGTTAATAGGTAATTCCACAACGTACCGCTCGCATGGGAGATCATAAACCAAATCTAGTGTCTTCATACAGGCCTGGAATAGAGACTGCAATTTAATAAGTATAGTAGTCACACAATTCACACATTGTATTAGTTTCTTCTCTGCATTTCATATGTCATGGTTGGTGCTATGATGTAAAACTGTTTGATGCCCCAATGGGCAAATTCGATCAAAACAGCCCATGTGCAAGTTCGATACATACCCTCGTTATGTTACGCCATTATTCAATGATCCATCAATGTTAATCAGCAATCAAAGCTATACTCTTCTGTGTAAGATAAATAACTAACAGTGAAGTGTGGAGGTATTTTTTCCATAAAGGTTCAGGGCTTAGTTTTAGTTCTTTTACTTGTTATCTGTATTACTAAGAATGCTTCGCAGAGAAAATTGTATTGATATTCACATCTTTTACTTGTTTAAGAGTATCACTGTTAAGCCAGAATGTAAAGAAATGACTTCAATAGGTAAACATTAACCTACGAAATAGAAATACCTGTTATTTCAAAGTTACGCACCCACGACCACAGGCGACTGCAGCGTCATCGTGATGCATGTGGTGAAGAACTATATCCAAAGGTTTTAAAGGGAAACCACACAACACTTCCCTCGGAACTTTATGACAAGAAATAAAAAGAAATTCCCTTTCTTTCAATTAAATTTCCTATTTTGTTTCCATAAATGTATACTATCCTGTTATATGTTATATCATCCTGTATCAGCCTTAGGTATTTCTCTCCTTGGTGTGTATCATATGTATTTTACAATATTTAGCATCCACTACTCTTCCATATAGATATATCTTACCAACAATCTTACCAAGGTTATATAATAAATTAAAGGAATAACTTGTCAATGAAATTTGGAATTTGCTATTTAAACAGGAATTTAATACATCTCCTTCCACTTGTCCCGAGCGAAAGAAATCGCAACCATTCCGTCACGGAAAAACTGATTTCCCTGAGATAGACACCTATGGTTAGAACACGCAGAGCATCTGGCAATGACGATAGAAAAAGTATCTGGAGGCTACCGTGCGATGATTAACCAGGAGACACTCTGCCAAACCAAGCGGTGCATCATTTACCATCATTGATCGCTAACTCCCCAGGTGCTCGTTCTGTTACTTCATAAACAACTGTAAAGGAGAAGATCGAGGAAGGGTCGTCAACACAAAGCCGGAAACAAAGCCGGAAACTAGTCTCACAGCGGCTGTGAAACAAAGCTTTTAATTGGGCGATAGAACTCAGCGGTGAGACATTGGCAGCCATTGGTGGAAGCATCCAGAACCACACTTGCACAAAAATGTAAGTGAGTGATGTAGCTTTACTTCAGCCTTTCCTGATTGTTGTAGTCTAATCTAAAGGCAGCTCTTATTTATTGATGTTATTTTGATAGATCACGACAAAGGAGATAGATAAAATTTGATGCTCAACAGGCCCTGGTTTCCTATGCTAGTCTTTACAATATGTTCTGGTCCCAAAGCCTTGATATTCTCCAACAATGGATTTTTTTGTGTATCTTTTGATCTAAAATATTCTGTGCGGTATACGATTAAATGGAACCATTCTACCAGTTACCAAAGTCCGACTCTGAAGGTGTCTTTCCACATCAAGCAAAAGAACCCAAAATAATCCACACCCAGCGACCAACGGATTCTGTTACGCCAAACATGATGAATATCAGACCGATTGCTGATAAGAGACGAAACATTGCCACCAGGCATGACCTTGGAGAGTTGGAAGGATAACAGATGCCAGAGTTATCATATTTGAAAGAAATTGGTAAACAATAGATGAAGCTTGCTAATCTATTCAGGGGAAAACAACGATAGAGCAGTGTACATACAGAGAGAGAGAGAGAGAGGGAGAGAGAGAGAGAGAGAAAGTAAGAGATAATAAGAACGATTTGCCCGTTTCTAGAGGCAAAACATTCGGATCGTTTCAAATCTTATCTGCTAGATAACAGTATCGTCCTAACATGGACTGGGGCTGAGGGAGCAGTCGGCGTTTGAGGCATAGCGTGCCAGATTGTAGGGGTCAAGATGTGACCAAATGAAGGAATCCAATCGCTACTTGCTTCAGGGTCTGTTGGTCACTTGGAAGTCAGATTACCGGTTCCTTTATTCTTAATTAATTGCACCATAACCATTAACACCATCTTGATTGTCAGCATGATTACTGCCAGATAGCAACTCAAGACTTGCTTCTCAACAGGAACTGGGTTCCTATGGCTTTATAACCATAGAATCCTCTAGCTCTCGAGTTCTGAAATCTATGGCTTAATAACCATAGATTTTCTCGAGTTCTCATATCCCTGACATTGACCAAAATCCTTGACCTCCGCTGAATTCTTTTTACTACTTGAGTATGACATTTCCGTTCGTATATGGCTGAAAGGAGACATTCGAATGACTTCGGGAGTATGACACCTGTGAAACACTTACTAAAGTATTAATAAATGTATGATAATATGTTATTAATGCGGATGGTGGTAATCTTAAATCATCTTATTGCCACCAAGATCAGCACCACCAAAATCACTAACACCATTGTCAACACAACTATTCACATTTTCATCATCGTTCATTGCTATCATTATTCAAAGTCTACAACAGCATTAGCTTTCATTATCATTCATCATCCGAACCAAAGTGATAGATTACCACTCTCGCCCCCTCTCCTGTTGGTTCTTACCTGATTTATACTACCGTCCCTCTCATAAATATCCCCAAACTGTGTCAAATCAGATTTTCTAGGAGCTCTAGCTATTTAAGGCGACCCTTGTGAGGCTGCTCCTATTGAGGGGCGCTTAGGGATTTTGTCTTTAGATAATTTACTATTGACATTCCCGATATTGTCTATGAACGTACTGCGCATGCTCCCCGAGTGCATAATTAAAGTTCCGGACCCACTGCGCATGTCCGCCTGGCCCCTCTCTGCTCCAATCAACGCCTTCGTTACAATCCCATATCCTCGGGGGACTCCTTACGCTATTTGCACCCCTCAGGCATTGTGGGGGATATATCCACCATAAAGCCCCCTAGTGGTGGTTGATTGAACTGAACGCGATAGTAGTGCCCCCTTGAGGCGAGGTGTGGAGCAAGAGGCCCGATGCGAGCCGAGGTTCTAAGTGAGGAGGGAAGGTCTTGATGGAGAGAATGAAACTGCAGGATATGGATTCGTTTTTTCATGAGGAGTGATGGACCTAGAAGCATCCAGCCTCATTGTACATCAGACTAGCGTGGGGTGGTACTCCCTGTTGTAATACCTATTATATATAAAAAGGCACGATTTCGACAGGATCAGCTTGGAGTTGCTCCCCCACATAGAGACAGAGAGAACTAGACCTGTGCGTGCAGATTAAAATGCCACGAGAATGAGGTTCTTGTGCACAGACAACTCAAACCTCCTGCTCCTTTCTTTTTATATCTTACTAAAGTCAATTGTACTGTTTTTCTTCATGGTTCACTTCTAGCCATGCCCCAAACAGAATTTGATATTGTAGGTTTCTGATCTCTTTAACCCTGAGATGTTACCTAGATCATGCTGCAGTCGCAGATTGCGTAGCGTAGTAGTTTGGGCCACCACCACTCTGCTTGATTTGAGCATATTAGTGATATAAACAAAGGCATCTTCAGCGTACCACACACGAGGATGCACAGGGTAGCATACACTGGATATCAGAGCAAAGGCTTGCTATGCATAGAGTGGAGACAGAGGTGGTGGCAAATCTAAGAAAATCGACGAAGTCACTAGTTGTAAAGACATTAGAGTGGGATTCACACGGTGGGATTCATGTACCTCAATGGGTTTAAAATCTCAGGAGATTCTGTTCCTTTTTACAGGTAAATGTCGCCAATAATTGCAGGGGAAAAAGTGTCTCAGGGAAATGGAATCCTACATTTTAGATGAAGAAATTGTGTTCCAGTACACAATCTAAGCAGGATTTGTCTCAGACAAACACCCTGTGAGGTACATGAATCCCATCATGTGAAAATCACTTCAGGAGAAAGCTCACTTATCCTTGGCTAGTTATACTCTATAATAGCGTGAATGTGCCCATAATGTACCGTATTCACCCTTGGACATTGATTAGGTTTCAGCCCAACCGCATTAAGAGTAACGGTTTTAAGAAAAGCCCCAACTACAAGTGCGAAATGTTGTGGGACAAGCTCATAACAGAGGCACAGAGTACCCCATCTATAGCAGCATTCAAGAGGATCGTAAAGGAGGAGAACTGCAGACTCGTAATAACTCAATAAATAGTAGAATGAGTGGTCACGTGGTACAGAGGGACGTATGTTTATTCTTTCGTCACTCGGTGACGAAAAGAATCTGTACGCCTGGTCAGTAAAAATGAGACATTCGCCCATAGGTATGTAGTAATAACCTTGACGAACCGCAGCAAGAACAGTTGTAATGTTGATTTCTTTATTGACATCCCGAGCCAAGGTATGTAACTATGGAGTGATCGACCATAGGTCTCTGATAAATGTAGTTTCTCCAGTTCACTGACACAGCACCGTATCACGAAAAGCTCAGATTCTTTTAGAAGAGAAAGAAACAGTGAACACAATCCAAAATGGGTGTTGGGCTCTTTCGTTGACAAATGGATCCGGTGGGGTGTGATTTGTGTTTTTGTGATTAAGTAAGGACGCATTTATCTCCTGCTGAATTACTTTTGTTTTTAAACATTTCTGTGTTTTTTTACTTTTAATATTTCCTTGCAACGCTTCAATCATGCGACTTAATGGTCTCGTTCCAGAATTTACAATCATGTCTAAAGAGACTCCAAACACTTTCATAACTCCAACTCACATTTGTTATTTTCCATAAAGTTGCCCATCCTATTGATGGGCATCCCATTGTCAGATATATATCCAGACACCCTCTGCATCAGAACCTTCACTACCTACATAGTATTGAAATGAAATTGACAGTAATAGATAAGGGAGACTTTTATTATGTAGGCCAAGCCTTCACAATGACAGGGAGAAAACAATCATTGCCTCAACAAACAAAAATCTCCCTCCCCAGTACATAATGGTTTTAGGCATTTTCATCCCCCGTGTATATAATACCTTTTGGCATCTTCTCTCTGAATGGATTAACTCTTTAATAGCTGCACATTATTCCTAAATTTGGAAAGCATGCAGTACCTTCATGAAGTGTGACCTTTGTATGGCCGCCCTCTGTGGTGTGTATTATTAACAAATATACACATACAAAATACCAGTGATTTCTAAATAATTTCTATAATTCTATGATTATTTCCGAAAAATTGCAATGGAACAAAAAACTCGTGAGTTGTGTTGTGTGTGATTAGGTTTGTTCAAACCTGCCGAAAACCGAACCGACCTACGTAATAGCTCGTATGGTGGGATCCTGCCTGGGACTAACGTTCCGGAAACAGGTCTTCCATTCTGCTAGACAGGCGGCGACCACCACACTTTTCTACCCATACACTCATACACCCCACAAACATACATAATATACACTAAGGTACACATAATACACTCATACGTCCACACAATCATACACATATACACTCGTACACCCGATACCCTAATCATACACCAATAGTAGAGAAGAAACCAATAACAGTTATGCATGACCTTTTATCTTAACCTGGTATAAATGTCCATGGGCTTAATATTAGAAGCTCATCCTTAACAGGCATGTGAGTACGGTAACCCATACTCAATGGGTGATAAAACAATAAATATTACCAGGCTAAGATAAAATAAGAAACATATTTGTGTTTCGTCTGTGTCCCCGATAGCCATCTCGTTTGAAGTGCTTCAGAACATTCACTCGGCTATCGCTTCGTTCATATCCCTGAGCACTCCAAACTCGATGGCGTATGGAGAAACAGATCAAACACTCTCAGTTTCTTTCATAATATCAATATTTAACGAGTTAGGTCCGGCGTCCACCTACTACGATATGGCTCCGATATGGTCTACGATGCACCTCCCGAAAAAAAAATCAAAATCGCGTCGGAAGGTTGCCTAATGTCGGGGCAGTTGACCACGTTTCTGCAATTAGCGCCGATAAAAACCCTTATGATGCATGGTAGATTGGCAGGTCTAGATATATGTCTACGATTTTGCACATTCCCAATATGGCACCGATTTTGACATTTTGTATCGGTGTCATATCGGGAGGTCTACGATTCTATCGTAGTAGGTGGATGCCGGGCCTAAAGCACATTCATCAAACATTGATAATGTAGATAAAATAAGGGTGGGTACCAGCAGCAGCATGCCGCGAAATCATTAGTTCTCCTTGTTGTAAATTAACAACAGAAATTCCCCAAGTATAAATCCATGGCATGTACCACAATTAAAACTCAACAGCACACTAAACTTTTAAGTCATGATATGTCTTTCAGTTGCGTTGAAGCACGGTCATACAATTTATACAATAATCGTTGTTCACTCGAAGTTCTGCTTCCAGGATCGTCATAAATCACACTACAAGTTATCTTGAATTGATTGAAAAGACAACAGTAGATCGACCGTTGTTGTCTCATGAGGCACTAGCGGTAATCGCTGCAAGTAGCGATATTTTTGTTTATTCAGTAACCATGTAATTCTACCATTGGTAGATCTTACAACATTGTCAGCATGTACTTATAAATAAACACGTTCACAGAGTCATTACCCAGGTGATATACATATTTATCTCACCCCTGGAATAAATGCCCATAGGTTTAACATTCGAAACTCGTTCTCCATGCCCCTATGAGTATTGCGGTCCGTTCTCCATGGTCTATATCCTGTGTGTTGTCCATTCTTTTAATGTGTATAGGGGTGAGATAAATACAGAAAGCAACTCGTTTTGGCCAAAGAAGTCATTCTCCAACTCGTTTGAATGCTATATGATATTCATTTGGCTGTCGCCTCGTTCATATCACTCCGCATCAAACTCGTGGAGAACGACGACTTTGACCAAAACGTGTCGGTTTCTTCTTTAATTCAACAGATGATGTTGATGCTGATGATATGAAAACACAAGTGGCGACACACGCATTGAATTAACCTCCATTCATATCGCGTTTCATTTTGATTAGCCGCCTAAACTCTTTTACAGTCTCAGTATGCTGTTCATATTATAAAAACATTTGGATCTTTCCGATATGGTAGGCAAGACCGTCGCCACGATAATTTATCACCGAGACACCATGATAAACCGAAAGTGATCATCTAGATTGTCTGCAATAAATAAGCGACGAGTTGATAAGGCCGACGTTGAGACAACTTTGACTTGGTGGATCAGGACCTTGGATTGATGGTGGTTGGAGTCTGATGAAGACATGTGCGTCTGTGTGTCCCGCCTGACATCCAACTTAAACAGGGGATCAATAAACCCGAAAAACATCCAGTCGTTCGTGTAACTTTTCAGGGAATAACTACAGATAATGAGACATTGAGAAATCTGAACCATTTTCATCTGGGAATTTTATTTTTTCATGTGGCTTATGAGAACAGATGATACCTAGTAAAAGTCGGCAACATCACAATGAAAATGGGGGGAAGAGCATGGCCCAGTTATTGGGGCACAGTCACAGTTTGAGTGCAGACTGGCTTGTCTGGGTTGTGGGGAACTTATTGAAGACACAACTCAGACAAAAATACAGATTAATGTGTCCTTCGTTGTTTTGACTCCTGAACCTGTATTCATCTTGCCCCTGGCATTTCCTCCCCGTAGACTTAACATTGAGAACTCAAGGCCCATTGAGTACTGTAAAATACTCAATGGGCCTTGATGGCATAAATATTAGCCGATCAGTCAGTGATAGGGGTGAGATAAAATCCGAACAGCACTCAATCCGAAGCTGCTGAAAATATGCCATTCATTTTGGTATGCTACGTTATCTTAGTCGGCTTTGCTTTCTGAGATTACCCAACATCCAAAACTCATGGTGTATTGGAAAGATTCAACATGTGAATGATTTTTATGCTTCATCTATAATTGTAGACGTTCTCATTAAGGGACTTGCGGAGTGCAAATTGCTTATATACCAATATCCATATTAGAAACATAAACTTTCCAGTTTCTAGTAGGATGTCACAAGCGGATCCCTGAACTACTACAATGTAAACTGCAAATGGGAACCTATGTAAATCAGTGTCGACCAACAAGAAATTTTGAAACGTAACTAAAAATGCTTGAGATCCATGCCAGCCAAATCATGATTTTATGCAGACTAATTTTTCGGGCAAGCCTTAAGTGGAATTCACACGGTGGGTACCTCACAGGGTCCAAAATCTCATAAGATTCGGATTCTTATAGCGGTCATTGTCGCCGACAACTGCAGGGTGAAACAACGTGACTCAGGAAAATGGAACCCTACTGTTCTTTCAGACGAGGAGACTTTTTCATGTAGAGAATCTCAGCAGGATTTGTCTCAGACAAACACCCTGTGAGGTGTATGAATCCCACCCTGTGAATCCCACTTAATGTGCTTTTGATATCCGTAGAAGCTGCGATACAGTATTAAGAATTGGGAAGACTATATCCCAACAAGTAATAAATATTGTAGTGTTGTTAACCATACTGAGGAAGGGTCTCATTGTTATCATCTCGACGTCAACTTGAAGTCTCTGGCTTCTCATGATGCTACTACTGTGATTTGAACGTGTTATACCTCTACCATAATGTTTCACCATTATGAAAACAACTGTTGATAGTAATGTTACTCAAAGCAAAGAACAGCTTATGTGAAAACCTATTTCTATGTAAAATGGCCACTTCAATTCTTTTGGTTCATTATGAGCTGGCGCCTTTTTTTGGGCGAATATGGAGATAAAATTCTAACCCGGGGGGGGGGGGGGTGATGAATAACTTATGCCAGCGAAAGGACAGGGCACAAGGAAAGGAGGCCTTATGGAGTGTTGTGGTTTAATAATATTCAAATATACCGAAAAGGGTCTTCATGCACGAGCCTAAATTATTCAACGTGTGGTTAGAGAGCCAGAAGCCTTTTTATCTAAATCATTTAGTTTTGGGGGAAATACTGAATATAAAACCTGTGAGCAGCATAAGGGGTTTCTTCCATTTGAAATATGGTAATGATGAAACGATTTTATCATTAAATGAGACTGGCTGCACTCCCCTATCACTGCTTAGTCAAGCATGCTACCTATTTCACTCTCCATACAGATTACAAGATCCGCTCGGAGATTAGGACTCAGGCACACCTCATCAGGGAATGTCAGTAAGTCCTTTTTCACCGACTCCCACAGTCTAATTTCCGCGGATTTCTGATAAGGGAACGGGTTTCAAATGTTAATGTACTGCCAGAAATAGCATCTGCGAACCAGGGTCTAAAAGGATATCGACTTCTACTTTGTCGCTGACCTACTTTATCTCCGTGTTCTCTTTGATTCCAGGATGGTTTTTATAAATGGCATGTGGGCTCGAATGTGAAAGTTGAGGAACTATTCTGATAATTTCGAATATTTGTGAATTATTTGAAAACCCGCCAGAAAAGAGAAACATGCTCAGGAGATGGGCGAAAGCAATCGATTTTTATACGGTCTTTTTTTTGTTTTTCTATTTCTAGATGAATTTGTCAACAAAATTTTGATAAAGTCTGTTCTCGCACAGAAATCACAGAGTATACATTTATTTCAAATATTTCTGTATTAAATTTCCTTAGCTCTTCCAATGAACAATATTGGTCGAAACAATGTAGGTTACCCATATATGATATTGCAACTATGTGCATTTGATGATAATTATTATTGAGGGAGTTGCATTACAATTCCCAGAATCGTAGATTGTAACATCACAATACAATCAAATTATCATTTAGGATTACATATTACTTCTATTTTGCTGCCTTTTGGACTTCATTCCAGTTCATTCTAAACAGCTGATACTCTGTATAAGGTTTTTGATAAATTCGATTTCCGAATACATCTGACAAATCTCACCTTATTATGATTTATCACCAAGTGACAAGGTTAATTACCATCATGTAATATAATGCTGGTATTTGTAACCGTAGAAAGTGAGTTCTGAAAACTGCAAAGTGATGATTGAACTTACTCCTGAACCAGTAACTCCAGGAAGGTATAAAACATTGTTAATACCCACATAGAAACACAATGAAATTCCCTTCAAACCATATTCTAATTGGGAAAATAACATTCAGTTATGACTGGGACTTTTAGACTCAAACACCAATTATCTATCCGTAATGAAACACCAAGTCTCGTTTAGATCTTGGGAAGTACCGCAACGTGTATTGTGTCATACAGAATGTTTTAGCGGCCATATTGAAAACCATCTTGATTTTCTAAAAAAAACACCAAGATTTGCGGTTTTGCATTTGGAATCATCGAGTCTTAATCTTAACCTCAAATCAGCAAAAATATCAATTATGGTATTTTTAAAAGGTACCCCTCTTTTGACCTTGTTAGCCAACCGACTAAACGTAAATTTGGTATTTGCAGTATACGTTCATTTTCATTTACTTCAGAGACGACGGTAGTTTGTCCCTGGCTCTGGAGATCGCTTGTTCTGTTTGTATTACGGTCTCATGTCTGTGTCATCAGAGGCCCTTACATGATGTGTTCTCAATGGCAGGAAACTTACAGTACAGTAAAACCCCTCTTCCGGGACACCCCGCCTAAGGGGACACCCCGCTTTAGGGGACAATTTGCTCGGAACGGAAATTTTTCCCTCTATTAAGAGTTTATTTTAACCCCGCTTAAGGGGACACCCCGCTTAAGGGGACACCCCGCTTTAGGGGACAGTTTTTCGGTACAGAAATGCTTAAAAACCCCGCTTAAGGGGACAGTTTGGAGGGACATCATATCAAAAACACTGAAAATCAAAGTTTATGGTGCCCGTTTGTACGGGACAGATAGTTGTCGCAAACAGGACAATAGACTGAGCATTCCCGTGGGGGCCCGGGCGGCCGGAGTGTGTTTTTTCAAGGTAATAACCACATCTCTAGCGGGTCTGGGCGGGCGACTGTGAGTGGATATTAGTATGAGCGACTTCGCACCTTTTGAAGGTAGGGGGTTAGAGGTCCGCTTACAGGTTAGCTGTGGGCGACACAGGGAGGGCCGGGGACTTTGAAGGTGCGGTATTCAGTGAGCCGTCGCGGCTCTGGGCGGCTCACGGTGAGTCCCTTATAGGGCTGCTGATTTCTCTCAGAAGTTACGGGGGGGGGGGGGGGGAGTTGGCATTGACCGGGGGTATAAAAAGGAGCGAATTTCACAAGCAAGGCACATCTACCTTCAACCTCTTTTATCTATTTTTTCTTTTTTTGTACATTTATATTCATTTATATTATATAATTTATATTTATTTGCTTATTTATGTGCTATTGATAAAACTTTTAACCGAATAACCATCGTTTCCTTCATTTACGTAGGTATTCTCTATTGTATAACCAGACTGAAAACCCCGCTTAAGGGGACACCCCGCTTAAGGGGACACCCCGCTTAAGGGGACACTTGGCCCGGAACGGAGGGTGTCCCCATAAGAGGGGTTTTACTGTATATTGATTCTTCCCCTCAAGGAGACACATTCCTGGCTGGTCGCACGCGAGGATGACTTCTCAGTCAGAGTGGAGCTCTGTTTGTATCAAGGACGTGCCATTTACAAGCGATGCAATAAACACACCTTCAACAATCCAACATCTCTCAGTCATCAGATTTTTACCCACCCACCAACACCTTTTTTTCTAATATTTCACTTATTCACTTTGTTCATGGTTTATGTTACTAAACCTTATCTTATTGTAAGATATTTAGAAATAATCCTTTCATTTTGGGGGATTTAAAGAACTTTTATTCATTCTGCTCAGTTGCAGGTCTTGCATGCTCTCCATTCCTTCCTGGTCATCTGTTTTTCTTTTCACCAAATGTATGTGTATCCATAGAACACTCTGTGTCTTCTGCTTTAAGTAGCAGTCCTGCATGTAGCAACTGGCTGTCGGCATAGTTTACAGGTTCAACATCTGACAATGCAGTTATGTGTCCAACTATACAATGCGTCATTACATTATAACCAGACTCAGGGCTTGATTGGGTAAACACAATCAAACCTTGATACAAATAACTCCATTAGTTATTCAAATAATGCATAATGGTGATGTGCATAAGGAAGGTTAATAATGTTATCAATCAAAGATTGATGGTATTTTAATCATAGAGATGTTTGTTTTTTTACCAAACAGACAAACACTATCGTTTTAGTGCTGATCCTGATGGGGACCGGACAAGGCACGATCAGGACATAATTTGGTTAAAGTTTAATACAAATAACACTATTGATTATACAAGTAATACCGTAGACGTTTTTTCAAAGCAGGAAATACTACTTTGACCCCTGAGTTCCAATGATAACCCATTCCATACCTTACGTCCTATGTGTACCCGACATAGCCCTCTTTATCTCATCCCTGGAATAAATGTCTATAGGCTTACCATTGGGGACTCATTCTCCATACAGTCCGTTCTCCATGGTCTATATCCTTTGTGTTGCCCATTCTTTTAGTGTATACAGGGGCGAGATAAATACAGAAAGCAACTAGTTTTGGTCAAAGAACCAATGCTATATGATATTTACTCGGCTGTGGCCTCGTTCATATCACACTGCATCAAACTCGTGGAGAACGACGACTTTGACCAAAACTTGTTGGTTTCTTCTTTAGTATTGTATCACGAAGAAGTCCTGTATTTAGCGAATGGGTATCGGTACAGTTTACAAGTATAACATCTGATACTTTAACCCATGATACAATGCTTCATTATACATGTAATGCAGCAGACGTTTCTCAAACGAGGAAATCCTACTTTGACCCCTGAGTTCCAGTGATACCTTACGTGCTATGTGTACCCGACATAGCCCTCTGTATTGTGAGCCCTCACGTAACAACAGTCCTGCGTGTAGCTGCTGGTTGTTGGCGGCCCAGTCAGCGGGGCACTTTGTTATTGATTGTGCTCGTGGAGTGGACGCGGGGGCCGGGAGCCGCCCATCGACATGGTGACAGATTGCTGCCCAGCCGTGATCACCCCCGCCATTAAACTCATTCCTCCAGATTGAAATCCCTTTTAAATCAGCGAAATAACGATAACGAATGAGAACCGCTTGTTTTGGTGGGTTTTTGCTATCGGAGAGTTCCGAGCGAGGCTGCGGAATAGTTGTGATTTGCTGCGGGCCTGTTGTATTTCAGAATTTGTGGTAAAAGGATTCTGGGATTGCGCTTTCCCGCCGGATAAAAGTATTGTGGAAGGTCAGCTGGGATCGTCTGAGGACATCTGCGGTCATCATGGGTCAGGGAGGCCTGGGGAAGGTCAGCCGCGGGATCATAGCCCGCGACAAGGCGGGAAACGAATTGTCGTCTGCTCCAGGGCTGGTACCCAACCAGCAGTAGAATCACGCCGGGTTCCAGCCAAATCAGACGTGCGATGGTGCCTGGCGTGAGTGGCAGAGCAATATACAGCGTGGCAGGAAGAGGCCGGGAACCAGCGCCCCGAAACCATTTGCGATATTGTATATATTACGGCAGGTTCCACTGACCTCCGCTTTCCCTGCCTATAACACACGCCTTCCCCCTTCTCACTCTCCCCCCTCATCTCCTATCATCTCCCACTCTCCAGCCGGATTTGCAGATTGCAGCAACAGGAGCCAGACACCGCCATAACAACCGAACAGGGGAAATCAGACGACTGAAAAATTGCGACTCTCAGCAAAAAATCTCTGAAGAATTAGTATTGATCGTGGCGCCTCCTAGCGGAGCTGTTAGGATGGAGACATCATAGCAACAACAGGGGACACGGTAACGACCATTATTCCCGCAGAATAATAGACGCTTCTATGGCGTAGAGAGGAATCAAATAAGCCGCTGGGAACCAATGCTTAATATCAGAGATCCATTTCCTCCCTGACGTCTAGCTGTGGGAGTGTGGAAGTGGCTGGCAGGAGTAAGATCGTTAGTTCTAACGTTTTAAAGTGGGATTTACACGGCGGGATTCATGTATCTCACAGGGTTGAAAATCTTATGAGATCCCGTTACTTGTTAAGTGGAATTCACACGGTGGGATTCAGTACTCCACAGGGTTGAAAATCTCATGAAATTCTGTCCCTTTTAAAGGTAAATATTGTCAGAAATTACAGAAGAAAAGGCATGTCGCAGGGAAATGAAACCCTACAATTTAGACGAGGATATTGTGTGCCAGTACAGAATATCAACAGGATTTGTCTCAGTCAAAGACCCTGTGAGGTACATGAATCTCATCGCTTCATGTTCATTACCAGTGGGCGTCAGAAAAACGTATTTATTTACTGGGAATAGCAGATTGATTTCTTTATTGGGAAAAAGGCATTTATTCAGTGAGAAATACGTATTTATTCATTGAGAATAAATCCATTGAGTAAAATGCATTTATCCATTGAACATTCAATGGGATAAAACCTGTTCATTTAATGAGAAAAAATCATTTTGAAACAACTTTTCTTCATTAAAAATAGAGTATTCAGAAATAGAAGTTTCCGAGAGTGACCGATTACTCAACAAGAGAAATGCTTTGGTATGTACCCTTTGAATGCAGCAGAAACATGTCGCCCTCTCACTGATTATTTGAATTCGAAATGGCCTCCAATGTACAGCTTAGGCAATACACTAAATCGTACTGATGTATTTATCTACCTATATGTAAATGTAGTGTGTTTACTATATACCCCTGCCTTATACACTGTAAATACGCAGCGTTTCGCCATATAACGTAAAAATACTATACGGACCACTGGTCTGTACAGGAAAATATGGACTACATTCCCATACACGTTTATTAAAATATTGGTTGTTAAGCCAAATGAAATTAATGATTTTTTTTAAAATTTTGGGTATATAGTAAATTTATAACATACAACTATGCTGGTACAAGTCACAGAACTCGTTGATAATTTACGGTTTGTACGGAACTCGGCGTAAATGCCTCGTTCCGTACAAACCGTAAATTACCATCTCGTTCTGTGACTTGTACAGCAGGGTCAGGCCGTTCTATAT
Source organism: Alentia gelatinosa (assembly GCA_950022655.1). Classification (NCBI taxonomy): domain Eukaryota; kingdom Metazoa; phylum Annelida; class Polychaeta; order Phyllodocida; family Polynoidae; genus Alentia; species Alentia gelatinosa. The sequence continues at coordinate 12,500,091 of OX465587.1, forward strand.
AAGTACTCTTCAGCTCCAACATTGACCGCCGCGGCAGAGATTTTTAAATCAGGTGGACCGGCGACTCGGAGTTTGGTTGAGTAAGTGCTGGAGGGTAACCTTATAGGAAATTAATCAGAATCTGTTGTGGCAAGGTCGTCCAGGAGTAACCTTATACCGCTCATGTGTCCGCTATACGTCATCTCCTCAGTTTTATGCTTCTCAGATTTCTCAAGCTACAAGAAGGTCCTATATCATTCTCGCCCATCCTCGCTTAAAAAAAGACCACAAGGCAGGTCTGCTTCCTTTTCTAGAAAGTATTATGTGTAAAGTTTTTACGTTCAATTATATATTATGTTTCGGCTTCTTAAAGGTATTGGGTTACAGTCCCTCCGATAGGCTTGTATTGGATATTGCCCGAAGCTATTCTAGAAGTACAGCTTTCGAGGCTACAAGAAAGTGATCATGTAATAAGCCGGCGAGAAACTTCTCGGTATTCCTCACGATAGCCAGCAGCCTTTGGCATTTTGTAGCAGTCGCTGGTTAGATCTATTCTATCTCGGATGATCATATATCTTCCCGGCGATTAGATGTGCTACCTTGTGAGTGTGTTAATCCACAGATTGGCTCGTTTTTCAGATGAAAAACGGTTAATCTGGTAATCACAGAAACACAGCAACTATTATTAAGAAGCAAGTGGAGAACATGGCTCTATCCCCGGAATACAAGCTCTCGAGTACCTTAGCACTGGGTGCGAAGTAGCAGCATGAGGGTGCTGGATACTGTCAACTAAAGGTGATGATGTTAGCTCAACCACCAAAAGGTTACAGAACACCACAACACTTTGAGGCCCAAAGGGTTCCGTCTTCAAAGACAGAATGCAATAAGTAACATGTCAACCTGCTCCAGACTCAACTTTTTATAAGACGAGTTATGTAATAAGCGAGAACCCGTGGCACTTGCACACATATCAGTCAACCTAAAATTTCAAAGAAGAATTCTAGGACGAGCAAATATAAGAGTAGGAGAACATTCTTTCCTTATTGATTTTACAATTTCCATATGAATTCAATGAGGCTGTAACATTTAGATACCCAACGATTGTCAGATCTTAAAATCAGAATCTAAAACGGTACATTCTTAGAATGCATTATGCAATGTCAACATACACAGAGAATCAGCTCTGTTCACCACAGTGGCATAATGATAGTACTTCCTGTATGTCCATCATAATATCTAAAGTATGATGAATGAGAAAGGGCTGCATTTTTTGGATGGATTGGTAACCCTTTTCATACATGTGAGGCAAACCAGACGAGTAGGAGAACCTAATGCAAAAGCTGAGCTCTGAAATTTGCAAAGAAATGTCAAGTTTCCATCCCTGGTCACTGTTATCAGTTGAATTCCGAATCACTGAAATACCACAAACAGTGTGGGTAGCATAGCAATCAGCGTGTGGGTTGTTCACTACGAGGTCCCGGATTGACTATATTTATGGTTCTGTCATTGTAAAAGCCATCTATAAATCTCTGTCCTCAACTAAAGTGACAGAATGAGAAGCCTGTCAAGGGGAGAGGCATTACTGCAGCAATAGTTCATACTTGAGACGTCTTAGGCACTCGTTTCTCATTTGTAATTCCCGTAAATGTCGTGACAGCGAAAAATATTTCCCTGTCTTTTAACAGGCGATCAATAAATCACCAAGTATTTTTGTAATAGATGGAATTCAAAATCCACCTACTGGCTTGGCTTAAGTCTGTTAACCCTTTTCAGGCGAGAATGTCTTTAGGTACTGTATCAGAATCGGGCGAGAATACCTGGAGGCAGTCCTGACAAATACAATGAAATCTAGATGAATTCGAAGAATCCATTTGTAAATTGTTAAAGAAACCTGAGACATTTCAAGAGTAGAACAAACTTTTGAAACAAATGTAATCTGAATGGGATGCCCTCCACCTTTGTGTACGCAAGTGTTAACACTTCCCCTCTCTCCACTGACATGTCTATTGTTGAATGGATGAGAAAAGACTTATCCTCTATTGTCTCCCGTATGTCTTGTCTCCCCCCTCTTGTGTCTGTTCTATTAGTTATCCTTAAAATTGATACTTCTGAATCTTTTCTGACAACACTGAAGATGTACACTACCTCTCACACACACTTGAAATGAAGTAGATATGCACTACTTATATTCATACTGTATTCTATCAGGTAAAGGATCTAAGTGTTCATCATAGCCAAGCAGCAATAATTTCATTATTGTATAAACCATTATTGTTTGAACTGCTATGTGGTAATGGTTATCAACCGTTCTTCCAGTAACATCTTGCAAAAGCACTATCATGGATATCTCGTTGTAATTGAATCCTCTAAATGCCAATAAATGCTGATATAGAAATATAGGTATTTAGATGAATATAGGAAAAACGAAATGACTTCAATACATTATAGAAGGATATGTGCGGAAGCCAATATATTGTTATAGTGTACTTTACACAGATTGATATGTGTTTCATATACTATCAGGATGAGCACATGTAATACCTCGTTAGAGAGTCACATGTATGAAATAACCTGTTGCTTTTTTTTTATTCAGTTAAGAGAGCTACGCTCGGATTTGAAAAATAAGGCATCTGAACCAATAATGCGTAGCTCATGTAATAGGTGAATTATGATGAATGCCCTTAAAGTACCCCCCCCCCCCCCTCTTCTCAGATATGCTGCTCAGGTCTATTCTCGAACCTTGAGCTACTGCTACCCAGAAACCGGCTTGTCCTGAAACTCTCATATTGTCTGCATTGTTAAGAATGCCTTCATATAATCCCCTATCATCGCTCATCCCTATATGCCCACCTACTGCATTAAAATGAGGTCAAAATAGTTTCATATTTCATCATGAATTACCTTAGTGAAGATGCTATATCAGTTTTCATTCCACTTTATATGTCGGTTCGAATATATATCTTTTTTTACATTCCTCATAATACCTATAATATGCAGAGGGGGTGGGGGTATGGTAGTCCAATATTTCAGAAGTTTTACTGACGTAATACCCCCGCTGCCCTAGTTTTCATGAAGATCGAGAATACAGGTATTCAGTGACTTTTCATTCACAAAGGGCACGGAAGTGTGTTAGTTTTCACGGCCGCTAACAGAAACTGGGGCTTGGTCTGCATTGTGTGACTGACTTCTACTCAACATTTGACATTGGAGATTGAAAACAGAATCTTGCTGTCAACTCCCTGATGACTACACAATGCTGACTGGCTTTGTGTGCCAGTGACCGTATTCTCGGAGTAGTTTTTTTTCTTCTTTTTTTAGAACTTTTATTTATTCAAGTCCAAATTCTGTAACACAGTTCTTTCATTTGGAGTGTGCAAGTGTGAAATCATAATAATACTAGAGAGACATTCATGCATACTAAAGAATCGACTTGTGCGAGATAGGAGAGAGTGAGGGAAGGGGTGTGTGAAAGGATTTAAAATTAAGGGAAACTGAGAATAAATGACCCTAGAGTTAAGAGTACTGAGTTATTTTGGAAAAGCAGGAAGCAATATGAAATCTCAGAATTGTTCAGGTGATTTAAGGCATACTCATTACGATCAATTAGGATCCATAATTCCTGGTGTGACTCGGCCCAATAGTCGCTTTAAGCTGAGTCGAGTTTCTGCTAATTGGGTCTCTACTGGGAGAGTATCCCAGAGTTGTAGTCCTCTAAACATCGGTGATTTTTCGTAACTAGTCGTTCGATGGTAGTCTAGTAATATCCATGCGACGGCGTGTATGTTACGTCGTCAACGACAAGACCCCCAAAAGAACCTACTTACTGTTTGAAATGATTGGAAGAACAAAATAAACTACTATCAAAAGTTCATGATAAAAATAACACTTTTAAATGTTCCTCTAAAAGTCCTATACATGCACAGTGCACCAGACAAAATCAACGCAGGTTCCCAAAGAAGTGATACATAAAATCGGACGGCAAGTGGAAAAAACCCACCGAGAGTCAAAGTCTCCCATGTTCTATGTGTTTTAGTTCCCTCATACTATTTGTGTGTTTCAATGAATGGTTCCGGAAAATCGCCGATCATTTTGTCGGCAAGTGTAAAGTCCCCCACACCCGCGCCGTATGGGGGAGCCACTGTAAGCACAGAGCCATAATAACAGACAGATACCCGGCGTCCGTGGGCGTCATAATTATGACGTCATTATGACATCAGTGATACAACCCGACACAATACAATGGCGATAGCATCGTGAATATTTAACGAGGTATTGAACAGCACACAGTGTCCAGACTATGACGTAATGAGTCGTATTAGCTCCAGTGAGGGAGCAGCTCAGCGTGGACGATAATGAGCGACTGTAAACTGCTCATCAGCGATTTCATGACGTGACGTATCACATTGATTTGTCGTGTATCTCTGCTTGTTTCTGTATCTCATACTAGTCTTTATCTTATTCTCGTATCTTTTCCCATAGACTTAACATTGGGAGCTCATACTCAACGCCCGTAGAGTATCTAAAAAATGTATTATACACCTATGCCTCAAAATACTCCAAATACCAACCTCTGCTACGCAAGTGGTAGTTGAGCCGTACCACCATACTGTGCCGGTATGGTGCCATACCACCACACTTCGAACACTCAATTTGATACGCGAGTATGTATATTATCGGAAATACTAGAATAAATTATAAACAATAGGTATTTGGAGAAGAAAAAAACCCATACAGTCTATAAATGATATTATGACACTGTTCGATAGTCGATAGTCACTTCTGCCCGCCCAGGTGACTTTGTTTATCACTTCAATATCGACACATTTTGGTGAGTTTTTAAATATTTACGGATATTCAGAGGTGTATAGTACAAGTGAAACTTGTTTACCTAATTAGGACAGCATATCATACCTTGCTACTATCGGTAAAATGATTGTATTCGCGCTGTGAGCTCATGCAATAATTTTACCCATAGTAACGCGGTAGGATATGCAGTCCCAATTAGATTAACTAGTTTAACTCAATAAGGGATGATGTTATAAATCTTAGCCAATTAGTCAATGATAGGTGTGAGTTAAATCTGAACTTCACTCGAATTATAGCTACTTAAATTACGCCATTCGTCTTGGATTAATCCGCAGCCATAACTCATGACATGACTCCTCATTCCGATGCAGTTCCTTCCAATTAAGTCATCGTAAATATTTCTTCATCGTTGTACAACGATCTATATTAATATGAAGAGTCTTGTAATATGAGATTTATCAACGAACCAAGTATGAAATTATTACATTGCTATATTGCATTTTTGTCAGAATGTAAAACATGTAGAACTGCCTACATTGGGTGAATATTTCTGCAGAGAATTTGATAGATAGAAATGATTAGGTTGTCAGAAATGGCTTATTAGGTATTAACAATTGCAAGCTGATCTTGAACAACTGTACGCTCTCCCGATTAGAACCGTCAACATCATAACGTTAGCCGAGACATCAGTTTGTTGGTAAAAGATTAACAGATATAGATCCGGGCCCTGTTTTTTAGTCACGACATCCTACACAAGTTTCCCGTAGGTAGATCGAGCGGAGCAGTGTGAACCGCAGTCAGTTAGACCGGAGCACAGAATAGAGAGATAGCTGGCAATGGGTTATCAATTTTTATCCCACTTTCCGTAGGAATTAAGCCACGAAATTTAACACGAGTTTAGAAAATATATAACCTATAATTGTACCAAATATGAAGAAGATCAGCCTTTCCAATCCGCCGATATTACCGAAACGGTTTCCTTGTTCTGTGATAGAACCTGAAACAATTCTATACTTGTCTTAGACAGGGACAGTTTTAGCGGCGATCGAGCGCGCCGCGCTGAGACACTGTCTATAGTACACCCGCCATTATGTATCTTGCAAATTGTCTTCCAATCGCAGAGATGTCTTAGGGTATCGTTGGCCGATCATGTCGTGACTGAAAAACAGGGCCCCGGTTGTGGTTGAGGTGGCTCTGTGGTTCTCTCATCTTCCTTCGCCAACATCCCAACAACAAAGTGTCAATTCCATGAGCTCAAGTTTAACTGATACTAATGTGAACCCAGATCGGTAATGCTCTCTGAGCACCCGCTAGTTTGCCGCCCCCCCTCCCCCGTAGGGTTCTTCACTACTGGAGGGGCAAAAGTAGGTGAGTAATAAAAGGCCACTGTCATAATTCTAACCTTTCTCACTTAATGTGTATTGAGCCTTTTATATGAAATCAGACATGTCCTGGGTTTTATCAAAGAGACAAAGGAGGCATGGCAAAACTTTGATGGTCAGTTGAATTTCAAAGCCAATCATCAAACCGACTTGGGAAGGTGTTGAGTTGTAATTTATTAAATCTTTGTAACTGCCGACATTCCACACTATGTCGATATGTATGATAAAAGTGTCTTTAGTGGAGTATATTTATACCAAGTGGCGCTAGATGCCTCAGGTTAGAGGTCACTCCCCCACGAACTCACTACCCAACGATCTCATCCACCATCTTACCTGTATCTCAGAAGGTGAAAGTTTTACCTGCTGGCACCCAACAAATCTGACATCCTGCGTGCGATTTTGCAACGCGAGTCTTGGAGAAAACGTTGCAAACCTACAAAGAAAACTGCATGTTCGTGTCAGAGAAGCAGACACAGGTATTAAAGACGGAAATAACCAATAGTTTGCCCTGTCGTGTAAAGAAGACAGTGAGTTATGTCATAGAATGTGAAGCTTTATAGTAGGGCTGGTGACTTCGACGCTGCTCTGTGTGTCTCCAAGCGTCTGTGAAAGAGTTGTCCATACAGACAGAAGCCAACAGCTTTATTGAACCTTAGTAGGATGAGACTACACTCTTGAGCTGGTAACTGGCATACAGAACCAATTATTCACTAACACCAGCGTAAAGTCTGCCATTTTGGAAGTTCCATAGGCTGCTCCCAATGTAAGGAGATACCACAACTGAGGTCCTTAATTTTCTATTCGTTATGGCTCGAAATGAATCATAAGAGAAAAGGTACATATGAGTAAAGATATACAAAAAAGAATATCTTGTTCAAGTTTTTCTCTAGACAAGAATCTCACCATCACGTCAATGTAGCTATATCTCTATGTGGGGGTGAAACTCCAAGCATATCTGACTAGAAACACACCTTTTTATACATAGTTTGTACATCAACCCAAATTTTATACAAGTATGTACTATAGGGAGACATAGTTTATTAGTGTGACTGAATGAAGTGTGTTCTGTATTGATTTGTGTCAAAAATACTCATTGAGTTCGAAGAACGAGGATGGTACATTTGACCAGAACAACATGGAACAGGTGAAATTAAACCACCCTCACTGTTTCCCTGTTATCACATACCTAGAAATCATTAAAAGGCAATTTTTCATTGTGTCAACAAATCATGTGATACCGAGGGTAGTATTATTTACAATTTGTGGCACTGTGATGAGTGGAATCCATAAAACTGACCACAAAGTGTGAGATATTCACGCGCTGGTATATAGTAATAGAATTGTCAATATTTTTTACAAAAGGCCTGCTTGTATGACCACCCAGAGGCAGGCCTCAGATACACAACTGTTGATGTCCTTTACTGAAGAGCAAAGGAGCACTCAGGCAGTTCTCATGAAGGTCGGAGTATGTACAAAAATAAACCGGCCGTTTATTTTTATGCGTCTTCTCTGGTTTATGTTTTTGTTCTTTGAAAGGTAAATCACAGTACATGGAGCTTTGTCTTCTAGGGATCAGGTGGATGGCGTGTTCTTAACAGAAGGATAAAGCATCGTGCACTGTTGTTAAGCTGGAATGGTTTATTATTTGTTCTTTATAGGTTGTTGTATACCCTATATTAAATGTTTGAATTGACAGAAAACCTTGTGTTTAGGGACACTGTTTCTCGGAACAAAGGGTATTGCATTACGTGTGATTCTACTGCACATTACAATTTTAATGAAAATACTTAGGAAAGGGTACCAGTGGTGGGGACTAGGTTGTGACTATGTTGGGACTGAGAAAATTTTAAATATATAAAGATAATCATGAATGCTACTGCAACATGTTCCTGGATACATGTGGAAGTCAAATCGTGAATATCGTATGATATTCTCGATTTATTATTAAATGCAAAAGAGACTTACATTGGATTATCTGGGAAGCTAGAGACATTGCCTACTGTGTGTAATATTGTGTCTACGGTGGATCAATTGACCAATAATAGGGCAACATTTCGGTCAGCTGTGAAAACGACAAGGTTCTAGATGAGTTTTCTGATATTCCTTACAATTCGACAACACTAACATTTCGACCAGGTTTAGAACAAGTGTCCATTCTCCAAACAGATTCTCGTTACTATACCACTGTGCATCAGATTCAACACAACTCTGAATGAAGAAGGGAGCGTGAGGTCAAACCAACAGGCAAAGATGTACAGTTTTTAGATAAACCTTTTATAAACCTGTGCCCCTCAGTGTGAATTTTGGTGTGGGACACACTCAGATACGTTGCCTAGGCTGGGAAGAGTTTATAGAGACATTCAACGTGCTGCAAACAATAACTTTTACACTACCTGCGTGCCAACCCTGTGACATAGGTATGGTACAGAGGACCAGTGTCTTAGGAGAGTACCCAGCTGACCATGACCAATCACCACAGACCAAACTGTCATTGGTCCACGAGTGCTTGACATGTTTGGCTTCTACAAATTCTGCTGTAGAAGTAGCTGGTTGGGTGATTACCCAGTTTGTTACAGCAAATTTATTCTCCACCGACTGAACAAAACCCAAGCATTTTGATTGTTTTTTTAATCATAATTCCACGCTCATTCATCACTGATGAATATAACATGTTAGTGTATCAGGGAGAAGGCTACAGCGAGATTTCCGTTGCACGGCTCTTGTTGTTGATAAGTTAATCAGTAGCCGCCGATTTGATTGTACTTTAACAAGATGTCGGCCAATCAAAACTAAGAGACAATCTGACCGATTTCAATGCATATAAATGCGAAATTTGGAAGCATCAGCTGAGAAAATACACCTCCGAAAAAAAATCAAAATTTGGTCGATTTTGTTATTCCTGAAATGGGCCAACGTGGATGGGCAGACAAAAATACCGGAGCTTTGCCTCCGACAACGACTTCAAGTGTCGGGCAACTTCCATCGCACCAGCGACTGTCCTCTTTCGGGATTGGTACAGAATTGTTGACTTTTTGTCAGCCAATGGAAACCCAACTTATGACTTCTCTATTAAAGGTTTGAGTGGGATTGATTAATATAAAAAAAACACATGAAGATACCTTTATCCTACTTTATCTTAAGGGAAGTCGTAGGAAGGACTAAGGTAGTGAGGTAGGATTAAGGTCTAACCTATGACGTCAGACAACGTCATTTGCGTCCTTCGACGTCACCTGTGTCATTTGACACGGATCTATTACATGACACTTCCATCTCGGGGTTCTGAAGTGTTGTGTATTCAACAGCTGCCTAGAGAAATATGTATGAAGACTGTCAGGAAAATAATTGGAGGGTGGAAAATCAACAGCCAGCCATCGACTCCCTACCCTCTCCAAGCATATCCCCAGATGCTTCCTCACGTGTACAGGTAAGGCTTGTGATTGGAGAGTGTGACGCCAGTCGATGGGGGCGACTTAGGCGGCCGCACGGGGTGCCCCTGGTGGCGCCCTGGTGAACTACGTCTGGCCAAGTGATGGCTCCAGGGAAAACAGTGATTCACGACACCAACGAATGGAATGGGATTGGTGGCCGGCAAACGCGAACTGACAAGCGTGGAAATGAAACGTTGATGAGCGTCGAAGCACCACAGCGAGCGAGGCTGGCCCGACGGAAAATAATAAAAAGAGAATAAGATAAAGAGAGCGAGAAAAGGGTACGCTTCCTGGAACGAGGACATCAGACCGGAAGCAGCGTCATATGACGTATCCTGTCAGTGAGCGATATTAGGGGAAGTAGCTCCAGCACTACCGTGCAAAGTCACGTGATATTAGTCTGACGACTTTGACAAGAGCAGACGACTTTGAAATTTGAGGGAAATTCAATAAATGATTGACATCTTCCTAAGTCGTTGAGAGTAGGTATTATCCTGAACATGATCCATCTTGACTGTTGTGTAGGTGTAGTAGGTACATTCCCTAGTATTGTTATTCAGAGAATCTAAGTGAGAAGAGGAAGATGCATCTAAAGATACATTTACAAAGGACGATGTGATGCTCTAGTGGACAATACAGACTTCCAGAAAATGGGGATTAAATATTGCCTATTGAATTATTTGTTTTCAAATGGTGTTTAATGTGTTGACATTATTACATGAATAACCTCTGAGAGCAGATATGTAAATTTTGGCAGAATCCATAGTCTATTGTTTAAGGTTCTTGATGCCGTCATAATTTCTGATTGAAACTATAAAAAACAGCCTCGTGATAACATTCATTTAGTTCATGTAAGGAAGCCGTGGTATCGAGAAACCCCTTGAAGCTATTTAACCCGCCCCCGTTGACTCCTCATTACCCCTTTATCCCGCAACACAAAAGTATAAAGCAGAGGTTGGGCAAATAAAATTTATTTTAATTTTATGAGCGAAGAGAGAAGATATTAATACGTGATAGTAATATCTTAAAGATAACAAGATACATATGGAAGATATGTTATGTTATATGATAACATATTGGTAGATATGGTACATATATGGTAATATGTTATATGTTATACGTGATAAGGTATAATGTATTACGTATGTTGATATGTAATAGTATAATACATATGGATATACATGTATAAAGTATAATGGTATATATGAATATACAGTGTGTATAAAAACGCCCTACGAGAGTAGGAAGATAGAGGAGAGGGTGGGTGGGAGAAAATTGGTGTGCGTCTGAACGTAGTGAAGCGCGAGAAGAGAGTGAGAGAGAGTGTGAGAGCGTGCTTCACCACGTGACCTAATGGTTCACGTGATTCGCACGAGGGGGCGCGCAGGGAGCGCGAGTGCAGAGGGAGTGCGCTAGGTGGAGCAATGACCGCCCCTGACCCTACGGCCATGGGCTACCCATTACCCCTTTATCCCGCAACACAAAAGTATAAAGCAGAGGTTGGGCAAATAAAATTTATTTTAATTTTATGAGCGAAGAGAGAAGATATTAATACGTGATAGTAATATCTTAAAGATAACAAGATACATATGGAAGATATGTTATGTTATATGATAACATATTGGTAGATATGGTACATATATGGTAATATGTTATATGTTATACGTGATAAGGTATAATGTATTACGTATGTTGATATGTAATAGTATAATACATATGGATATACATGTATAAAGTATAATGGTATATATGAATATACAGTGTGTATAAAAACGCCAAAAAACCCATGAAAAAAGTGGCGTGGAGGGTGGGAAAAGGTTGGAGTCACTTGTTAATTGACTTTATCAGAGAGTCGTTAACCTGCGTGGCACTCGACACTCGGATGTAGCTCCTATGAGCGTTCGAGCGCCACCCCCCGTATCTCTGGATGGAGAGTTCGGGGACCCCGGCCTGGAAGGCCTGAGTGGCCGCGGCCTTTCTCAGGCTGTGCAACGTGTAGGTTTTCGCCGGGATCCCCGCCAGAGCCGTAAGTCTGTCCCATTCCCTCGTCAGCGACCTGGTCGTTATCGGTGACCGATCAGCGTTCATCAGGAACGGGTCTCGGTCGCTAGACGTGGGAACGGCCGCGATCATCTCTCGCACGGCTTGCATAGGGCACGACCTCCGGTCGGGAGAGGGCTGGAGAGCCACGTGCTTCTCCTCTCCAACACACTGGAGGTTTTTCGCCGCTTTTACCCTGACGGTGACGTGAGTTGACGTGACTTTCACGTCCCCGCGAGTTAGGTGCCTGTCCGGATCGAATCCTCGGACGGATGGTGGGGCGACCTCGCTCTGCCGCAGGGCCGCGAAGAACATCAGCAGGCAGGCCGCTCTGGTGGACCGGTCGAGGGGCGTGGCCGTTAGTCCACCGAGGACGCTCCTGAGGGCCTGCATCGGGATGGGCGGCTTGATGTTCGGCGTGTAGGACTTGTCCCTCTTCATTGCGTCGATGGCCCTCTTTACTCTCGCGTCCTCGGTCGCCGCGACGTTGCCCCCGGACAGGCGCAGGTGCGACCGTAGGTGCGACAAGTGGTTGGCCACGGTCGCGGGCGAGGGGGCGTGGTCCCGGACGTACTCCAGATACGACGTGACGAGGCTGACCGACGGCTGCTGCGGGTCCGTGCCCGTCCTCCGGCAGAATGCGATGTAGGTTGATACGGCGCTCCGCTGGTTCGCGACCGTGCCGGGGGCACGCGCCGCGGCTTGCCGCGCAGATGCCCTCTGCTGGAGACAACGTAGCGCCGGATCTGCAGGAGAGCCGGAGGACAGGCACAAATGAGGCGTGGTTACAAGGCACAACAGGCATTAGATTATGAAATGACATGTAACGTTCAGCTCTAGCATTGTCTCTGGAGGTGAGGTGCGACCGGCTGAGGGCGTCCGCGACCGAGTTGAGCACCCCCGGGATGTGTGTGTACAGGAGGTCCACCTGTAATTTCGCCTGTACCATCCAGGCCTGGCGCGCGCACTCGGCGAGGACCCGGTTGCGTGCCCGCCCCGACGTGAGCGCCTGGACAGTCCCCATATTGTCGCAGAACACCTCCACCCTCGTGCCTCGGTCCCGGTCAGTGAGGAACGTGTTGAGGGCGTATATGGTATTTAGGGCCTCGAGCTCCGAGATACACTCCACCGGGTCCCCGACCGGGCAGACCTGACCGGAGTACGCTAGGCGGCCGTCCGTCCCACCCACGCCGGTGAGGCAGGCGTCTACAGTGATACACTTCGTCGGGGGGCCCCTGGGGATCAAGGCACGTCCGTTCCACCCGTCAGCGAATCTCGAGAACCAGTCGAGGTCCTGCCGCATGTCCGACGAGATGTTGATGTAGAATCCGGACATGCCTCGCAGGGCCTCGAGGAGCTTGCTGACGAATGCCCTTGCCGGCCGGATGCACTTTGCGACGTGTAGTATTTTTCCCAGTATCGACTGGAGCTGCCGCTTCGTGAGGGACCGCTTCCGGGAGACGGCCGCCACGTGTTGCCGCACATCCTGCAGTTTGTCTGCCGGGATCGATAGCGTCATCTTCGCGGCATCGATGTCGATCCCTAGCCACCGGACCACCTGCGACGGTTCCTGGGCTTTGTCCCGGGCCTCGGGGAGACCCAGCTCGCGGAAGAGCTCCCGGGCGGTCGCGAAGTCCGCCGCGGCTTTCTCCTTCGACGGCGATATGATGATCAGATCGTCGAGATACATCGCTCCCTCGACCCCCTTGCCGGCCAGAATCTCCACTATGGTATCCGCTACGCACTGCATGTGGTACGAGGACGCGCGGGCACCGAACGGCATGGCCGTATCACAATAGTACCCGCCGTCCCACATGAAGCATAGGAGGGGCCAGTCCAGGGGGTCGCATCGAAAGTTCTTGTATGCCCTCGCGATGTCGATCGAGGCCATGTAGGCCCCGGGGCCCGATCTCAGGAGGCGGGACACGAACCCGTCGATGGTAGGGAGGCTGTGCTCCCTTTCCTCCCCGTAGACCGAGTTCTTCATCACGAAGGCATTGACGCTCTGTTGCCGCGGGAACGTCATGTCCGTTATTACTCTCCGGGCCTCGGAGTCCCGCTTCTCCCGCGACATCAGGGGAGACACGTGGCACCACGGGCTGAACGGGGCGTCGGAGAACGGGCCGAGCAGATTGGAGAACGACAGTTCCTTTTTCACAAACTGCCCTACCTCGGTCGGGTACCCGGTGGCACTGGGGTGGTTAGGCACCCCTCTGGTATCCGTCGCGGGACCGAGGTATCCTAGGGGGAAGCCGTATCGTATGAAGCCCAGCAGCTCCTGCTTCCCCCGCATGCCCGTGAGGTATTTCTCCCACGCCCGCAACCGTAGGTCCGTGGGGAGAGTAATCTTGGTACACATCGCGTTGGGCAGGCCCGAGGCCCGCACCGCCTCGTAGATGTGGCCGTGCGCCGGCGGGGCGCCGTCCTGCATCCGCGGCCATTCCGCGCGCCGATGTGCCCTGAACGCCTCCGGGTCCGTACGAGTCCCGGCGGCAATGATCCCGGTCCGACACACTTCCTCGAGCTTAGCGAAGTCCGGGGGCGCGCACGGAGGGGGTCCGTCCTCGGCCCCGTGGCCGGTCGCACCCGGGTGGGGGACGCCCACCGGCACGGCCACGTGGACCTGCGGAGTCGTGTTGTTATTCTTGTTGTGTATTGCCTCCCCGTCACGTGGGGGAATCCTTACCCCGTGTGTGACGTCACGTGTCGGGGTGGCCTCACGTGGGAGGGTGCCGACCGGGAGGCGGCCGCTGACCACCTGTGCCCACGTGGCCGTTGGCGATTTCCTGTCCCGTGTTGGTTCAGCACTGGACGTCTCTGTGATCTCACGTGCCGCGTACCCCCTGACCCCGGGAGCCCGGGTGGGGGGTGCACGTGAGCATCCTGTGATCGGGTGCGCTCCGGTTACTCGCGGGGCGCACCGTGCCCGTTTTTTGCCGGCTGCGGAAGTCCATGTTGGTAGAGGGCATCCGGTCCGGGGTCGGCCGCCCTCATCGTGTATCCGGCCTGCGGGGTGTATCCGCCCTGCTGCCCGCGGCGTGTTGGTTGAGGGGCTACCGGCTGGGACTCGTAACCCATGGTGTACCCCAGTTTGCGGTTGCAGGCATGGAGCGAGTGCCCGCACTGTTTCCCCACCGAATCGCAGAACGAGCAAATGTGAACCCATTTCACGGGCCCGTCCTCTTGCCCGCTCCGATGCCTGCACCCTCTCTCCGAATTAAACTGCCGGCACGGCAGCTCCCTGGCTTTGTCCTTCCCTGTGTTCTCCGGGCCGGCCGACCGGGTCGAGGTCGTCATGGCGAGCCGGACCCGCTCCTCCTGTATCAGACCGTAGTCGGACCAGCTAAGCCTGCCGGCCTCGATTTGGTCGAACACAAATTGGCTCCATCGCCTCACCCCGGCCCACGGTCGGGATTGGGCGTCGATGGACACCTGGTGGAGATGTTTAAACATATGGTCCCGGTCCGCGGGCTCCACGGCTCGGTCGTCCCCCAGCAGACCGAGGAACGCGCTAACGTATTCCATCGGCCCTAGGGACCCCCGCACCTCCAGCTTCTGAGACAGTGTAAATACGCCCTCGCGGTCCACAAACATAAATGGCTTCGAGGTCAAGCGAGAGATGTTTAAGTCCGAATGGAGCTTACCCGTAGTCCTGTCGTGTCTGATGGCCTCACGGTCCAGCTCGCGTTGGATGTAGGAGTCGGCCGCATACCGCTCCCTCAACTGGCGTGGCGGGGGCAGGACCCGTGCGGCCTGGTCCTCGGCCCACTCGTTGGTGCGTCGGTCCACGGCCGACTGGACGGAAGGTGGCCGTGAGGCCCGGTCGTTGTTCCTTTGTTCCGCCAGCCGGTTGATGGCGGCCAGGACTCCCCCGATCTGATCTTTCATGTCCGTTTTGAAGTCGGCGAGGCCTTTCTCCACGGCCACGAGCCTAACCGTCTTAACACTGCCTACCTCGGAGGCCGAGTCCACGTGCTCCTCCGACGGCCGTTGGGTGGATTCCGACGTTACTTCGGCCTCCGCATCGGCGTGCGATGTGCTGGGGCCTGCTCGTGTCTTCGGCATCCTCACGTTGTTCTGGCAAACAATTAACCGTACTTTGAAACCTTAACGACCTCGGGCCGATACTCGTGGAGTATCCGGTGCCGCGAGCGATGTAGGCCAAAAATAGCGGAGAAAATTGGTGTGCGTCTGAACGTAGTGAAGCGCGAGAAGAGAGTGAGAGAGAGTGTGAGAGCGTGCTTCACCACGTGACCTAATGGTTCACGTGATTCGCACGAGGGGGCGCGCAGGGAGCGCGAGTGCAGAGGGAGTGCGCTAGGTGGAGCAATGACCGCCCCTGACCCTACGGCCATGGGCTACCCATTGTGTCTCCTGACTTCTCGATTAAGGCTTCATTCATCTTACTGTCCTATAATATGATGTCAGTCCGCAGAGCACACAACATGTACTGACTTGCCTCTTTATAAATCAGGATTATAAATAGATATGTATATTTTATGTAGGGCCTCTTCTATGAATCATTAGGGGCACTCCTGTTAATACACTATCTCTCAGATCTATCCAAGGTACTTCAATGAAAATCATCAAGGAAAGTCTTCGAGAAAGCTTTAGCATACATCGACTGTGTTCCTGTGGTGAAAGTACAGAAACACAAATTGTGGCCTGGTTATAAATCGTTGTCATAAATATTTCACTTCCCATACACTTTGTACTATAATCTAGACAAACATCAAATTCCGCCAAGGGATACTTTGTAAAAACCCCTTTTGTGTCCATCAAGTGTGGATGCCTCTCGCCTTACACCTCCGTCTCAGTCTCCGAGCCGAGTTTTTGTGTGGAGAGAGTAGGTGAATTGATGGGCTTCTGGGAGGAGATTGAATGCGGGGCGGGCATGATGTCGCATGGCGGGAGGGGACGTTATTACGGGGCCGTCTGTCGGGCCCGGCGGGGGCCGGATAAGGCCCCGTTTACACACACCGACAGAACACGAGCCGAGGGAATATCGGGGAGGGTAGCGTCGGTCGGCGGTGCTCCCTGAGAAAATAGCGGTACCGACAATCGGTGACACTGCAACTCACTGAGGCGTATGTATAGACCTCACGACTGGTTATACATTTAATCAGCACCGATGGAGTATTTCTTTAAGGCCCGGCGTCCACCTACTACGATAGAACATTAGACCTACCGATATGACTCCGATACAAAAAGTTAATATCGGAGACATATCGGGAAGGTGCCAAATCTAGACATATGTCTAGACATGCCAATCCACCATGCATTGTATGGGGTTTTTATCGGTGTCTAATCGCAGAAACGTGGTCAACTGTACCGATATTAGGTGACCTACAGACGCAATTTTGATTTTTTTATCGGGAGGTGCATCGTAGACCATATCGGAGCCTTATTGTAGGGCCTAAAACTGCATTCCATCACAGGTTCGATTTCACTGGTGGCTTCAAAAATCAGCTGGTGGTGCTAGAATATCCAATTTGGGGTTGAAAAATAATTGAGAAGCTTTGGATTTTTGCTGTTTATACCTACCGATATTTTCTCAAGGACACCTCATAATCGTTCATTGTTGCCAGATTACGCAATTTGAGGTCGAAAAATCTTTGAGCGGGTTTAGATTTTTGCTGTTTAGACTTACCGATATCTTATCTAGAAATTCTTCAGGTAATCGGTCGGCGGTGCCATATTCTATAAACTGTGTTGAGTGTGTAGGTGTGAACTGGGCTTTACGGTGTTTTATGCGGTGTGGTGAGTAAAGTGTCTAATATTCATGGCTGAGGAGAGTCAGTCACTGTACGACGTCTTCAGGCATCCTTCCGCCCGCCCGTGATAAGAGGGAGGTATTGTCCTGCCTCCAATAACTCGCCCACCCTGCGCCCCTTTCCTTACACCCTGCGCCGCTCCACTCCGCCAGGGACTATGCCTTCACATGTCCTGCCTTGTATCAACTCCAGCACCGAGTATACCGCACCCGGCTTACCAGCGGATCCGCCACGGATAAACCCATAAACTACACGGAGAAGTGAACGTTATATGTCAAACCAGGCAAGGAGTAATACATGTATATATGCTCATCGGTATAGACGCATTGATTTTGTTACGTCTTACTTCCAATTCCAGTACAATGGTTAACCATTTCAGAACCGGTGATGCCTCGAGGCATCAACCGGTCCTGGATGGGTGATGCCTTCAGGCATCATTTCTTCAATATTTACGAAATTGTAATTTGTGTAAGTTTCCTGCTTTTAATGCATGCAAAAACAGCAAGCAATGCCATACAGACAAGGCCCATGTGTCCTTCATCAATGGCAAGAGCGCACTAAAGCAAACCTGGCCATTAAATTTTGCAGAATGCCGATATACCATCATTTGTTCGTCCCCTGACGGTATGTTCTGACCCCAGCAGTAGTCTTTATGGGGTAGCTCGGCCAAGATGCCACTATTTAAATGGTTGAAGTTCCTCAATGTAACCGGAAAATGAAAACCAAAATAAACTTAGAATATTGTTAAATGCATCTAGAACCGGAACAGACTCTATAATATAGTTTAATAGTTACTGCTGCTGCTATCAACTTTGATTTGTATGGTTATATTTACTTCTTCGAAGAAAGTTTGGGAATCGGGAAAACCCCTTGGAGCTATTTATCCTAAAATGATACCGTTTTATACAGTGTTCATTGTAAAAAGAATCCTAGTCTTTCTCATTCTGAAAGTTTAATGGCAGCACCTAATCTTGGAGGGGCTTTATTCCGTGGGATATTACTATCACAGAATGCTTGGACCTTAAAGACACATCGGACAATTTGTCTTGAAAATTAAAACCCGTGTCAATTTCCTGGAAATTAAATTTGATGGTCATCAGGTTTTATAGAACACATATCTAACTTAAAATAGCTAGTTTTTGATTTAGAGATCAATATTATGATGATTTTAGAATAGAATATATAGATATTCTGAAAGTTGATTATCAGATAGTAAAACCCATGTCAATTTCCTCAAACCCTCAAAAAATATAGTAGATATATAGTGCTACACATTTAGTTTTCCAAAAACAAGGTCACCGTCCTTGTTTTTAAAAGAACTTATGAAAACCATATTTTTAGTACATATGTAGATCAAATAAATGTAAATTGGCATATTCTACCAGGCGACGTCAACGTGAATTGTAGGATATACCTTTAAGGCAATATCTCTAACAGCTGTGGGACCGCTCTAGTGGCCGTTAAAAGATATTGTTATCTCAATACCCATTCCTCCCATACCAGCCATGCCGCTCAAGGAGAGAGGAGGCATTAATTTATGAACCTTTAAGACAAGCTGTAATGTCTATAGCATCAAAGCACCAATAGCAATTCTATGCATAATTTGAATATTTAGCCTTGATGAAAATCCCTTTATGTTAGAGTTAAGACTTCATCCATTGTTTGCAGGAATAATACCCTGGTGTTCATTCTGGAGGATTGATGGCAGAATCTAAAGAGTAATCTGGTAGGAATCGATATTCTATAGAATAATTCTATCGCAGTAAATGCCGGGACCGAAACGCAATATCTCTGACAGCTGCATGATCGCTCCAGTGACAGTCAAGGGACTTGACGTTATCAAGATACCCACGCCTCCCATTCCTGCCCGTACCATTCAAGGGGGAAATAGGCATTAATTTGTAAGCATTTAGACAAAGACTTAGCTGGAGTTTTTATGGCATCAATTCGCCATTAACAATGGATCTTAGAATTGTTATCTTTGATGAAAATCACCTTATACTAGAAATAGGACAGAATATTGGTTACAAAATGTATTGGTTCTCTCAAGCACTTGTACATGGTGATAAATTACGGCTACAGCTTTCTTATATCAGAAATAACCAAAATAACCAAAATCTCTTTCTCACATACTCCCACACCCCTGAGTAGTACATCAATACATAGTGAAAATCTCCTGGACTGTGAACTCCATTGCAAAAAGCAAGCATCAAATATCGCCTCCGGCCGCGCCCCTTCAGGCTACAAATAAACCCCCCTCCTCCGTCAACCTCCTTGGACCCTCCTGTACGTGGTGGGGGTGGTGGTGGTGGGGGTGGTGGTGGTGGTGGGGGGGGGGGGGGGTGGGGTTCTCCACCCAGCTGTATTTTCAATCCCCATCCCCATTTCTATTGTCAGTCAAGCCATGGACTCCCGTAGAGTGGGGGCAAAGGGTCGAGCAATTCTTTACCTTCATTCTCCGGGCAGTGCCCTCCAAGGGCTAACTGTTAATGTGGCGTGTCCTGTCGACTGACCCTTTTAATAAGTCTCTGCTTGGAGAGTGACGGCGTCGCTCGGCGCACCACGTGACCGGGGCTTCGCACCGTGGCGCCATCTAGAGTCGTGCACTACCCGCCCTGGGAGGCCGGCAATGAAGTTTGCATCGATCGTGGGTAATTGGTGGGCGAGTGTTGACCATCAGGTCCGTGTGGGTGGAGGAGGCCCGACTCAGGCCGCTGGTAGGCCTTAATGTAGGCCAGTTGTGGCCATAAATACCGGCCAATACTGGCCTAGTGTCTAGTAGGCTTAAAGGAGTATATCAGAGCTGAGGTCGATGATATAAATCTACAGGAAATACGTTGATGATAAGCCAAAGCATAAACTGTAATTATAGCCCAGTCCCAACCCATTGTATCCCGGATATAAACCAATCAGTAGATCTAGGCCAGTCCTCGGCCAGTGGCAGAATAGACGAAGGCCCAGTTTAGGGTTATAAATTGGTAAACATCATTATAAGCCAGCATGAAATCAGATGTTAGTATTGCTCGATGTGAATAACCATCAGTGTATAAAGCATAGAGGCCTAGACTAGCTAGGTGTAGATCTTAAGAGTAGATATACAGACAGCAGGTGGCATCTTGCTGCGGGATGAGCGTGCAAGCTCAGTGCTGTGACTGGCTGTTGAAGCAACAGTCAATTAGAGCTATTCTCATTCTGGTCTGTTGCACATGCCCAAATGGCCGCTCATGTCACTGACAACTCAGGTGTCATGTCAGAGCACCCTGCCCCCATGTGGACAGACCAGGAAGTAGAACGAGTGATAATGAGGGTAAAAGTGCCATTCACTACATGGCTGCCGTTCAGTAAACACCAAGACAGGGAGGAGCTGCAACAAAATGGTCATTTCGGGTACTGATAAATACGGGCAATTCAGATGACTAATCTCTTTGCATAGAAACCAATATGACTGGTTTAGTTAGGGATGTAGAGACCAGAACTGCACAAGACGAGGATAGGCTGCAAGACATTGAGATGTTTTAGGCAGTGAAGTTTGTTCATAATAATGGAGCATTTCAACCTGACGAATGAAACCCCGCCGATAATTTTCACACTGAACAAACGGTGATCAGTGGTGATCCTTGTGAAAGGTTGGTGGTATATAATCAGTGACCTGCACTGCAGAAATGTGATGGACGCTGACCGACCTTTGGTAGTCAAATGCAGACTGCCACCGAATAAATAAATTCATTTTGATTTCGTCAGTCAATGCAGAAGTCGATTGGTTGTGCCAAATTGCAAAATGTCCAGCTGACGATTATTGCATTAAATGTTACACTTAACTGGTCAGCGATGCAGAATACCATGATCGGTGGTCATAATTGGAAGGTGGAAACGCCTCATTAGGCACAGGAACCACAGTCAATCTATGATGCATACAGACAACAATCGATGGTTTTCTAGACAGGCAGCCATTAACCGAAAGTAGTTAACGCTAAGTAATACACAAGCATCAGCAAGTGTACTACAACATCAACCTTGACGGCAAAACCATCGTTTGTTGTATTAATTCTTCTCCAAAAAATTCAACCCAGGATATGTCATATGGAATATTTCTTTGCTCTAAAGCACAAAAGGACTATTTCCTCATATATTCTCAATGGATAATACTATGGATAATAGGGAATGTTATATAAGCCGGGCTCACAGATGATTTAGCGTATCAGAAGCAATAATCAGGTGAAATATGGAATAATAGCTAACAGACACCCCATTCTGTATTTGCGATTCTGGAGGTCGCCGCGTTTCGGTTGTCTCCTGCCACACCACAGCTAGCCAATGGTGTAAGGAGTGTTATATTTACATACATAAGCCGGGAAATCCTACAGATAGCGATGTAAAAATACATAGATGGACAAATCTATAGATAGAAAAATATTCTCTGATTTGGTCCCTAATATGTTTTGGCGCTCCGAGAGAACTCCGGATACGGGTTCGACGTCATAATGTTTTGGTAGATATTCTATTAAAAATTTATATTTCTAGATATATACTACAAGTAAAACGTATTTAACTTCTTCGGATATTCTCGCATACCTTGTGTCCCAACGAGGTGAAACGTTTCAGTACGTTATCAGAGCTGACCTATACAAGTTTAGGGTCAGAGCTCGTATCACATCGAGTTTGAATCAAACAGTAATTCACAAGGTGAATCCGTGTGAATTACGTAGCGGTTCAAACGAGATGGGATCGAGCTCTGACCCTAAACTTGACTAGATTTCTGAATATATCTCACCCCTCACATAGACTAATGGGCTAATCTTTGTGACATATGCGTGAATAGACGTAGCAGAGTAACGTCGCTACCACAGTGAGGAAAGTCTGGCGCGTCACCGGTTTATATTGTCCGAGTTTTCTTTGTGACATAATCCCCCATTGACTATTTTTTTCTAAATACTCAATGGGCATTGGATGCGAGTTCCCAATGTTCAGTCTATGGGGAAAAATGCCGCGGGTGAGATGAGAAATGTTATAGCAGACCCGAGAAGATGCGTATGTGGTCTTCCAGCTAAAGCAGAGGATCACCAGGGAAATGGTAAACCCGAAAGGAGGTCAGTGGAAAACAGGTCTCATGAAGCACAACCGACAGTGAAACTCCCAACGTGGGACTTCTACTGGCTCCAGAACCCCAACGATTTCAGGTCCCTCACTGTAAGTAGTCGGTCGATGATGCGGTCCCAAGTGGTTTGACGCTAGAAATCATTGTTAGAGGCACAGTAGCGCTGTTTCTTTAGGGCTGAGCGACCAACTTAGAGCCTTGTAACCCTTTTCACCAATGACAAAATAAACCTGGGTTGGAATTTTCAGAAGTGTTTTTTGTCAGTTGGTGTTGCCAAATTCACCAATTATTCGGACTGACTTTTGTTGATATATCTCTAATGGTCCAGTTCCCATTGACCGATATTTCGTCAAATTTATCAGTACCAAACGTCGGACAAGGAACCATACATAAAGTACGTACGCAGTGAGGGTGTGGGGTATAACGATTTAGGCAAATATGAATATATCTAGTCTTTAATCTTATAAAGGGGAGGGGATGTGGGGTATAATGATTTAGAAAAATATATATCTAGTCTTTAATCTAATAAAAGGGAGGGGATGTGGGGTATAATGATTTAGAAAAATATGAATATATCTAGTCTTTAATCTAATAAAGGGGAGGGGATGTGGGGTATAATGATTTAGAAAAATATGAATATATCTAGTCTTTAATCTAATAAAGGGGAGGGGATGTGGGGGGTCCCACTTTTCAAGATTTTGCATATTATCTTTATGGATGGCCACCAATATAAATCACACCCGTTTTTGAATAAATGGCAGGTATATTCAACCAGTCTGTATTCATCCACATAACCTATTGTTTGGGCCCTTGTAAGTACTATGCACCAAGGCAAGGCAATTATATTGTATCATTCTGGTGCTTAATGCCGGTGTAACCGGAAGAAGGCCGGTGTGAGGTAACACACAGGCAGCCATGTTGCTATGATGTATAGCCTCTCTTTACGGCTCAACTTAAGGCTGGTACTAATCAAGAACCAAGTCTTTGTCGAGGCGCACAATCTGTTCCCACAACTCACCAACACACTTCCGCTCTCCCACGCCATTCACTTCCGGTAGCAGGTGTCGCATCATTAAGTTCTCTAACAGCTTCCGGTCACATATTTCCAGCTTATGACATGCGCCTATGGACTTCCGCTTTTATTTATTTCCGAACCACTGACTTCCTCCAATGAAACCTCGGGGGACGATTAAGCTAGACGATAAGTCTTTGATTATGTAGTACTAATTACAATGCCTGTGTGATCGATAGAAGAACTGCTACATTGTGAAACAAGCAGGTGCGGCATAGTCAAGCGATAAAGATCTGATAAATATATCATGGTCACTATTATCATCAGCAGGGTAGGGAGTTATTGGTTAAGAACAACGGACTTGTAATCCCAAGATCGTAGGACTTTATGGGTTCGAGTCACACAGCAACCACTTTTCTCTTTCATCCACAGCAGTGGCAGATTTACTGCTATATCAAAGACCAGTCCTTTTCATGTTTATGTGGTATGGAAAGTAAAAGAACTCTCACCTTGGTAAATGTGTAGGGCTGAGATTTCTCCCTGAATTTGTCTCATGGATTCAATCATCACCCTCATTGTGCAAAAGCAGTGAGAATGTCTGGAAAGGATCTGTAATAGTTGACCAGACGTAAAATCAAAGACACAAACAAACATCAGTACTTGCTGCCCATGGCTATATGGTCAAGGACGTTCATTGCCCCACATGGCATTTCCTCCCAATCGTACCACATACTCCATCTACCATATTTCCCACGCATAAACGCGTTACTTCCGCCTTCTCCTTCAATCCCCTTTTTCAACCAGCCCTCTAGACTGGAAACCTGGCCTATGTGTTTACTCACATATTAAGCCAGGTAAAGCCCACCATTTTCCTGGTGCATCATGGGTAACGGCTGCCATTTTTCTGATGCTTGGTGGGATCGCATTGTGCTGTAGTGGTATGAACATGCTGTCTGGAGAATGTTGGACACACTACAGGCTAGGAGAGAGGTTATGCTGAGTCTCCTTGCCACTTTCAAATCAGTAGGAAACAAGTGAAAGTTTAAGGTCACATGTCGCTCTCACTGGGCGTTACCTGTCTCATTGTTATTTGGGACAGAGAACCAGTCTACCTTCCCTCCTTCACTCAACACCTATCTCACAGAACTAATCTTACCACCCACCCTCAAGGTGGCTCATTCCTTTAGAAATTTTGCAGAAATCCACCTTATATTTCTGTAGAACGTTATAACCCGAATAAGGTTGGGTCATACATAAAATACACCACCTAGTGCTCCTCTAACCGATAACTGGTAGCGATATTTTATCGGTGTACCCAACAGATCAATTTCTACTCTCACTGCAGATAATCTTTGGGGTTTAGTCTGTAAATGGAACTGCCACTATATATTAACTGAACGCACCCTGACCCTCACGACCCTGGGCTTTCAGCACCCACACTTTACTGGGTTAACGAGACTGAGGATTACACTTAGTGACCCGAGCGATAATACAGTGTTTTCTTCACATTAACTATATTTCTTTAACCCTAATATCGCTCAGCCCTCATCAGTAAAGGGATTACAACGCGAGGGTTTTCGCTGTTTTTTTGGCCTTGTTCGGTATTCATTGCTTTGCGAGAATCGAGTGCAATACGCTGCAGCAGTGGGACAGGGGGAAGTGGGTCAATAAGGTCACGAGAGGGCATGTGTAAGGGCATCACTCGCACTCCGAGAGTCAGGACACAGAGTTGGGGTTGTGTAACTTCTGAGATAGAAGCGATGGGGACAAAACGGCACATTTTCAATTGCTGAAGTGGGATTCACACGGTGGGACTTCTGTACCTCACAGAGTGTCTGTCTGACACAAATCCTGCCGAGATTCTTTACTAGAACATAATCTCTTTGTCTAAATTGTAGGGTTCCATTTCTCTGAGACATGATTTTCCCCTGCAATTTTTGGCAACATTTACTCTTAAAAGGAAACAGAATCTCATGAGATTTTGAACCCTGTTAGGTACATGAATCCCACTTTAGACTTTATTTGGACATGGTGGCAAAGAGCCTACCGAGACAGAACCTTGCAAAACCGCTGTAGCCCCCGGACGCTATCACATAATTTTCTCTCGGTAAGTTATTGCAGTGTTCCACTGAATATTGAAGGCCTACCACTGATATACTGTAATGGCTCTTACAGTATACTTCAAGGTTTCTCCCAAGTATACTTCAAGGCCTTTCTCTAGCACACTGCATAGTATGTCATGATGATATTCCAATGTGTGTCACTAATATACTAAATGGCTTGTCGCGATGATACTGCATGGCTTATCACTAGTATGCTGCATTCGTCAGTAGTATACTGCATGGGCTGTCACTAGCTAACTGCATGGGCTGTCACTAGCTTACTGCATGGACTGTCACTAGTATACTGTATGGCCTACTACCCGTATACTGCATGGCCTATCACTAGTTTAATCCATGGCCTGTCACTAGTATACTACATGGTCTATTACCAGTATACTGCATGGTCTATCATTGTTTTACTACATGGCCTATCACCAGTATATCACATGGCTAGATGTAGACTACAAAATATTTGTCACACTCAGCACTTGTAGGCAGATGGTAAAATATTCAAACCTCCATATTAAATTATTCTAGAGCTGGTAACTACGTTTGCAGCCGACAAAAAACCTATGCGTCCACCCTGCTTTGTCTAAACCTCCCAGTTTTTCCACTGGATTGACGGGCGCTTAGCGGAATCGAGTTCCGTTGCTAAGAGTAACTGACGCCGCGCCGGCGCGTGAAAAATGAGGCCAAATGTCGGCTGCTCAAGGGTTAATCTCTGCCCGATAGAGGCCAATTTTCCCGCCAAAGTGAAGTGGTTGAATGTCGTCTGCTCAAGGGTTAATCTGCCGCCAGGGGGAGGTCATCTTCCCGCCAAATTGCCCGCGGGTGAGGAAGGCGGTGTGGGTGTTTGCCCGACGCGGGGACCTGTCAGAGTTCGGCTGTTTCATCAGCGGTGACGGAACACCACCTTCTGCCTGTCTGAGCGCGTATCTGCGGAGAAATGTGATGAAGATAAATGTTTTGTTTCTTTGACTGACGTTCTCTTCCCAGCTGTCTCCTACAATAGCAGTTTCCCATTCATCCACTACCAGACTGGCCCAAAGGTGTTAGGATTGTCCTGCAATTTAGGCAATGAATCTGTTGGGTTTGAGGGGGTGTTTTAGAGGTTTTTTGGCCAGTTGTAGTTCACAATTTACCCCAGGTCAGACTGGCTCGAAAGCAGTGAGCCAGTTGGATTATTTAGAGGTTTTGTGCTCTTTTTGTTAGACAATTGGAGTTCTCAATTCATCCACAGCCGGACTACCTCGAAGGTGCTGGGCCTGTCTTAATTTAAGCAGTGAGTCAGTTGCGTTTGCGGGTGTGTTTTAGAGGTTTGATGCCCAATTGGAGTCTCCCACTCATCCCGAGCCAGACTGCTCCTTCGCTGCTCGGCCTTTTCCGAGGATTCAGGTACTGAGGGATGAGGGTGTTATTCATAGGCTGTGTTCCCATTTGGAGTTCGCCATTGATCCATAGCCGGACCGCCTCTGCGGTGTTAGGCCTGTCCTGGGAATTAGACGGTGAGCCTGTGAGGTTTGACGACGTATAGATCTCTTCGGAAGTTTCGTGTCCCATTCCCACCGGTCAGGTTTGAGTAATCTTAGCAGTGGAGAGGACCCAGGGGGTGATGCAGGACAAGAGAGCCTGGACCAGGATAAGGGGATGATCTATGGTTACTTTGGGCTACGAGGTTCAGGGTGTGGCAGGGGAGGGCAGGCCAAGATACACAAAGGGTAGAACATATGGGAGATATGTTAGACAAGTGGGACCAGTATCAGAATGCTGGATATCCATGGGAAGGCGATTGCAGAGCTTACCTGTACGTAAGATCGTCTATTGTGAGACGCGTGCGCTTACCTTTTCTAGTAAATAAACGCCTCTTGATAAAAAAGATAAATCCCGGCGTTAACACTAGACGATTACGGGCGGCGATTCTTGAATTTAGCACCACCTTAGTGACTTTCAGCAGTAAGGAAAACAGCGCTTATTCTGACCGCCTCTGATTATGCTCACCCATTATATTTCAAGCAGAACAACTGACCGATATTTTTACAAGTTGCGTAGGGGCCATCCATAATGTACGTTCGCACTGAGGGGGGAGGGGGGTCAGAAATTTTGGAGATTTTGCGTATGCTCTCTCATTGTTCTATTGCGTATAAGGTGAGGGGATGGGGATTCAAAACTTCAGAAATTCTGCGTACGTACTTTATGGATGGCCCCATAAACTCAGTGGCTTTTTCGTCGGCAGGTGGTAACTCCACATCAGGCGACACCATAAACACAACTAAAAAAACTCACACGGGAGCTGAAAATCAGGTTATACATCCCCCTGTGTGAAGAAAGCATACCCATAAACGAAAGCATTGCTTTAAATCAAGGCTTTACAACCGCCATAGAAAATTAAATAAAAGAAAATTGATTCAAAGATGCTGCGAGTTGCGCATTCCTTTCCAGCGAGGTTGATGGATGAGCATCGTTAATTAATCGTTAATTAATCGTTAATCACTGTCCGCTAATTTCGGTTATTAATGACCTAAAGGCGTACCCCGATCTGCAGGTTTACATCATCGATCAGAGAGGCCCGGGCGTGAATCACCCATCACCCTCACCTCTTTTTGTGTCTCTTTTCCCATCATTTTTACCTTTTTTTTGGTTTTTATGTTGCCTCACTTTTTGCACAAATCTTAGCGGCATCTTCGTGTCGTTGCCGGCCCCGCTGTTACAATCACTGGTTTGAACAACATCTTCAGCAATCTCACGCAACATGCGCCTATTGAGGGGAAGCCATATTCTTTTGTTAATGAATTTGTAATCACAATACGCTCTTTAATTTCCAAACGGAAAAAAATGTAGCCGTCCAGATTTTTTTCATTTAATCAATAGCGACTTCTTATACCAGCTTTAATGAAAATGTTTTTTCATTTTTATCTCGGGCAGAGGATTCGGGCTTTTGGGGGTTGCCTTCCAAATATTTGAGGGTATTGCACTTTCTCCTTATATCATATCACATACGTACAATGTTTTTTAAACCTGTTTTATTCTCTTCTGTATATTCATTATCCAATTAATACAAAGTATCCATAGTAAACCTATGGGAACATTATATGAACATACCGGGCGCAAAGGCAGTTGTATGCTCCTCGGAGTTGACTCTATGCATCCGCTCGGCTATTACTATAGGTCAACTCCTTAGAGCATAAGACCGTTTGCATCTGAAAGCAGTCAATATTGCTTTGTATATATATATATATACAGTTTCCAGAGTGTAATGTTACTCACAATACAACATGGCAGGGTGTGACTAGATGTTGATGATATGGAGGTAATGCCACACTCCAGTTTCTCTGGTGGGATCGGGTGTGCGCCTTCCCTTGACCTGAGTGACCAACACGCTCCGAGTTGATCCTCCAGCGGGAGGGAGACCCGTGCGAATCCCGCCCACACAGACACCCACCAGTATAAGACGTGGGATCTAGATGTACCACCAGGTAGTCCACCACTACCCATATTTGACTATGTAAGCTATATCTATCTAAATTGTACTCAAACAGATTGTCATCGTCTAGATGTATCGTTTCACCAATGTATGCGAGCAGCAATTGGTACAAGACAAGTGAGGGAAATTTCAATTATAGAACTTTATAATAATTGTAGATTGCGACCTCTAAAGTATAGACGCCTAGTTCACCTGTCGATGATGGTGCGACTGTGGTCAAATGACTCGGCACATAGAGATCTAAGAAATAACATAACAAGAAGACAGCAAAAAATAATTTTAAAAATTGATGCACCAAAAACGGAAAAATTTACGAAATCACCTCTATACTTAGGAGCCCCACTGTGGGATAAAATTCCTATAGAAATACAACTGACACACGATGAGCACTTCCTATTTTAAAGTATATCTTAAAAAACTACTACTCAATAATCCAGACTTATGGACGTAACTGTGTATGACGTGCAAGTGTCGGTCCAGCCAAATAGCAACTGTATTGTCCTGTTTGTCTTGTATATATTTATATGTGTGTCAAAACGACTACAATGGAAGAACGCCTCGATGGGGCGAATTTGTATGTCTTTATACTGAATAAAAAAAAACACAAAAAAAACTGCCATTCCATCAGCAGTAAATGTATGAAAGGACCTCAGACTCCATTTATTCAGGTTACTGTCTGTTTTGGTGTGAAGTGAATGATAATAATGTATATGGAAATTTCAATGATAAAACTAGAGAATCGAAGACGATAAGGTTAGAGATAAATAGGCCTGAATCTGAGCGGTACAAAAGGGCTCGACCTCCTTAATATATTGATGAGAAAATATTGAGCAGATTGCAAGCTGGAATTAAAAACCTTCTCAAAAGTGCAGTTTTCAAAGCACACGTTACGTAAACTCGATGAACTATTGATCTGTGAAATATTGTCTAAGTAATGATTGATCATGAGATCATGGATAATTTACCGTTCTGAGTCGAGGGACCTATCTTGTCTTAAGATGGTACTATAATCAGAAATCTCCGTTTGCTGTGGCCTGTATGATGTCTGGATTCTATGTTGTGTAATGTGATGTTGTATTTGTGATTTCTGTATAGAAGAGTGCCTTCCCAGCGAATAATTTCGTCGTTAGACTTACTGAATAAAAGAGAAAATCCACGTCCATAGCAACATGCTCAGCTGATAGTAACAATGATGGAAAGAGCTGCAAAGCAGGATCTAGTAAATAAATTATAGGATCTATTCATCTTTGATATGAGTTAAGAAACGGGTCCATCATAGTATTCTCTGAGATAAACCAGAGTATAAAAATGATCATTCCCCGATGAAATCACTTTACTCATTTATCATGATAATCGTTCATGGCTGAAAAACTCAACCACAAACTGTGGTATAAGAAAACCGAAATCACAAACAGCCTTTAGACAGGCCTTTCACGCGCTCCCATAAAACTGAGTTAATGCTAGGGTGGAAGAATCTGGAGCAGCCAAGGAAAAAAGAGGGAGTGACAATCTCTTGCTCGTTGAGTGGAGTAATTGACAATGGGGGTGGGTTGAGTATTGAGCTGGTGAAGTGGGACAGCGGGGTGAGCTCTGTGAACACACTCGCCGACCTCTAGTGGCACATATCGAGTTTTGTTTGTCAGCAGAAAACTGGGCACGGGAATCCATTATGATGAAGGGTTGCCCGCGACACGCTGTGAGGCCGGGAGGACCGTCTACGGTGGACTGCTGCTTCTGGGGAGGTCACACATGCCGACCGAAAAGGCACCGATAAAATATCGGGAAGATTGGCCAGATAAGGAATTTGGGGGAGAGAAATCGTTAACATTTACCGATATCTTATCAGAAATGTATCTTATTACCCACCTAATAAGGAGTCTCCATACTAAGCCTATGGAGCCTACAGATTGCTACTGAGTAGATTCCGGAAAGCCGTATTCTCCTAGGAAAATAGAGCTTTCGGACACCTATAACAGGCATTGTTTCATATAAACAATGCACGGCGCTTGCGTCGAATTTCTAATCATTCACGAGATCTTCTCCTAATAATAAGTCGAAAGGTGAGTAATAAATACAGCATTACCACGGTTTGGATCTGTGTGGCTGTATTCTCCTGGTAGTTGACATTACATTTCTATGCATCAACTATGCTGAGAATACGATCATGCAGATCCAAATCATGGTAATATTATGTATATAATCGGTCGGTGGTTCTATGGTTGTGATAATCGGTAGGTATAAACTCAGTCTATGTTCCAGTTTATGCCTGCCAGCGGTAAATCATATGCGTTTATAAGATTTCGGGAAGGGTCGCGTCGGTCGGTGGTGGTCCCCAAGAATATATCGGAACCGATAATCGGTGACACTGCAGGTCATTGAGGCATTTACACCTGATGACTGATCATACATTTCATCTGCACTGACGTAGTATTTCTTTAAATCCTCATTCCATCACCTATTAATTCGATCCGGTTTGATTTTCTAAGCAGCCTCAAAAATCGGTCGGTGGATATAAATGCACTTTGAGGGTAAGAAATCATTGAACGGGTTTGGATTTTTGCTGCTTACACTTACCGATATTTTATCGGGAACGTATAGTAATCGGCCAGCAGTTCCAGATTTTATAATCCGTGTTCAGAATCGGTAAATATAAACTGGGTTTCGGGTGGACTGCTGCTTCCTGTGCACACCACACGAGGTTTGTTCATGCGTTCCTCGCGCAGAGAGTTCTGTGCCTCATTCGCTCTCTCCACAGTGTTACACGGAGCATTAGCAGTAAGCTTTCACGAACTAGGTTGTTTTATTCATCTCACAGTCAGCCTATAGGTCTTGTGTCACTGCAAGGATGGGTTTTATAGGCGAAAGTACGATTCTTGTGCGAAAGGGTTCCTGTGTGTCTACAAGAGATGGAACTCTCTTGTATTCAAAGCATAGATTGTCAATTCACCAATTCATATTATGTGATCACAGATAGTTTTCGATTTTATGATAGACCAATGTTGATAATAAGGCTACTATTGTACTAGAGGTAATATTTTACAGCAAATATGTTAGAGGGTCGGAACAAAAGATAATTTCAGTGAAATGCAAACAAAATGATATCTATACATTTCAAACCCACACCTCTCTTGTTGATTTAATTACATTCATATTCAACTTATATGCAATCTTATAATTCGTATCCTATGCAAATATTATTTCACATCATTTTTAATTCGTGAGAGGTCAGCGGTTAGTAAATTCAGCATACTGCGAACGTAACTATAATACGCAAATCACATCCAATACTTATATTTTGAGTTACATATACAACACTCTTATAATTCCTCATTTCCTTTGAATCATAAAATTGTATTGTAATCAATAATAGATGTGGGAAAGGACAGTACAACTACATCAGATAGATTTAAACTGGTGCTGGCTTTTTAATTTTTTTTAAATCATAGCCACTGTTATGTAGAATGCAGTTTTCCTACATAATAGAAAACACTATATAATGTTTCCAATTTTACAGTACACTGTATGCTCTATTCAAAGTCAGTCGATATATCTATTTTCCTCAATGATGACTGTATCAAGCATAGATAATCGCAGATAATACGCCTCTCGCATACCCACACAGTACACTCCATTATCTCACATAAGCGCGCCGTACACATCCGCTATCCGTGTATGCACTAGCCGCTATTTGACAAAGCCTCATTCATCTCGGCGTTAAAAAGCTACACTGTGTTGATTATCTAGAAGCTTTCCCTCCCCGCACAACACGGCGAGTCGGCAAGAAACGTGCGCCACGCACCAGAACCGTGCCCTCCATTATTAACGACAGCAATAAACAAAAGAAAGTCTGCCAAGCCACCAATTTACACAAAAACCAAGGAGAGTGTAGTTATAATTGTATGCGGCGGAAAACACATGTGGCTTGCCTGCTGGGAGTTGCCTCCAGTGAGTTAGATGTCTGCCAGGTGAAACTAAGTGATTTGGCCGGGAAGACGGTAGGGCGAGGTAGATGACTTATTTATGCCCTCCTCCACCGCCCCGCTCCCTGGCTGCAGGTCGGAAAGTCTAATGAAATTTACTGAAGAGATAGTGGGGCCGTTCCAGGACGGAGAAATGTGCTTGACGGGTACCTTGGCTTCCCTCTAATGCAAATGTCTGCACCGGTTTTGTTTCGGTGACTATATGTACACAATGTTGACTGGTTTCAGATACTTGGAAGCCGTCGTATGCCCTGAGGAGTTGACGCGTAGTTATATCCGAGCGTATGCGTGGATATTGCGCAGGGCCAACTCCGAGGAGCATATAACCGGTTGTTTTTTTATATCTGAAACCAGTTAATATTGAGGTTGTTATCCACCTTCATCCGGGGTGTGGATGAGTGAGTAAATGAGTCAATGTTACACTGTACTGTACTGTCTTGTATGTGTATATATACTGTTTTCCTGTCTGATTTCTGTGACACATACATGGAAGATCGCTTGTATCACAATGTAATGTTTGTCGTTAATAAACATTGATTTAAAAAAAAATCAAAATCCGACTGGTCGCGCACCGATATTAGTTTGTTTCAGTTGAATACTATTTATTTCCGTATGCACTATTTTTTTACCTATGTCCACTTTATCGCAAGCGGGCGCATACAACATATCCGTATGCGTCGGGTATGTCCATATAGAGCTCCTATAGGATTACTATAGCCAAGATGTATTTGGTCAGTGCTTCACCATAGCGAAAATGTTGTTTTTTCTTATGTGAGTAAGGGAGCAGTAGCTTTTTGAGAAGTAAATCATATATGTCGACATGAAGTTCCCAACATGCAATGCGTGATGCTTGTGCTGCCATCTGATGGATTAGAAATGAACTTGTTGAAAAGGAACTGATAAACCTCTCGACATCTCCTATCATATTATATAATGCTTCATTATTTTCTCCCTCCTTTCCTCCGTCTTTCGCATCTCCTCTTTAACTTAGTTCAGCTGCTGCTTTTTATTTCCAACTACATCTCTTGATCCTTGTTGTGCCTTTCACATGCCCTTTTACAACCCACTTTTCATGGCCCTTTTTAACATCACCTTTCAGAGATTTTAAGTATCTCGGCTGCTCCTTACCTTGTTCCCAGGATAAGGTTTTGTATTTTGAGAGTTTTATTTCACATATTTAAGATAGAGTTCTTCCTGTGATTGTTTATGACCTTGACATCCGAGTGTCTTCTGGCAAACACTTCTTTACTATATCAGGTAAGTATTTACTAATATTATCAGCAAAAATTTAAAAGAAAATCATGGGCATTGATATGCATAGCAATGGTAACGTGTTCATATAAACCATTATAAAACACTCTGGTGGACGGTGTGCGAGTACACAAGTTTAAGAATACGGAAACAGAAACAAAGAACGCGTGTAATGGTTCACGAAAATAAAAGCTCATTCAAAAAAGGTGAAAAGGGAAGGACATACATCTCCCATACTTAGTACCTACATTCTATTTGATTCTCTTCTGACGTGTGTATAATTAAATAAGTTATGTGAGATTTAGAGGAGTGAGAGACGCACGCACTATATTCATATACATGCAGGCCTGTGGGCGTTGGACACTTTGCTGTACAGCTGTATATGTTGTATTTCGTTTTAGGAGGAGGGTTTACAATATGAAGAAATAAAAGCTTCTATTTGTGGGAACGCACTTGCTGTCTGAATTGTGGCGTGGCCTGCTTTAGGCTCACTTTAGGGAACCATCCGCCCATTCCGGCTTCCTGATCACGAAAACAGTCACCTATAGAAAGGGACAAGCTCTGAATGAATGTCAGCCTCTCGGGGCAGATCTGCACCCATTGTTGACGTCACGCACTCAACAGAATCGCCTCGTTTTGGACCGGAACGCCAGCGTCTGCCCGGAAGTTCCACCAACTGTCCGGCGACACAACAGGAGACCAACGCCGAGAATATAACTGTGTCGTTGTAACGGTGTGTCATTATCCTCTCACTGTAGAGAACCATATTCGAGCTTTATAGCAGACGACATTTTCAATGTCCGCTAGAAATCTCTTGTGTGGGTGATGTCAGTATCCTATTTATATGTGACGTGTAAATTCTTATTTATAAGGTATATACTACGTTTCCCCTTTAAAAAATAAATTGGAGTCTGTTGATAGAACAGCTTACATTAGCTTGCGTTTATTTTCCTGAAAACGAATTTTGAAATAAGCTAGATATGCAAATTATGTATGCAAAATATATATATTGAAGTAAATGACTTTACTATATACCCATGCTGTATATACTGGAAATACGCACCGTTTTGGCATATGACGTAAAAATACTGTACGGACCAGTGGTCCGTACACTAAAATACGGACCACCTAGCCATACACATTTATTAAAATTTTGGTTTTTAAGAAAAATGAAATTGATTTAAAAAAAAAAAATTCGGGTATATAGTAAATATATAACGTCCAACCATTCTTGTACAAGTCACAGAACTCGATGCTAATTTACCGTTTGTACGGAACTCGGCGTAAACGCCTCGGTCCGTACAAACCGTAAATTAGCATCTCGTTCTGTGACTTGTACAGCATGGTCAGGACGTTCTATATGATTACACCACATAGTTGTGTGTGTGTGTGTGTGGGGGGGGGGGGGGGGGGGGGAGGAACTGCCTATGCCGCTACAACTTCCAATTATCCAATGGTGATTCAATATACCTACATGTATTGCATTTATAATGCCCCAGTCACACTGGCGTAAAAAGCGGCGTTTCTTCTACGTATTTGAAAGGATGCGTGTTACGAGTATTTGGTACGCAAATACAACGCTTTTATATTTTAGGACGCAATCCAGTCACACTGGCGTAAATTCTGGCGTATCTAGTACGTATTTTAGACATATTGGGTACGCGTTGTGAACGTTTCTATTTTCATAACTTGTATGTTCTTTTACGCTTCTCAACGTTTCTCAAGCTTATTTACGCATCTGTCAAATGACCTGCTAAAGGCTGATAACATTTCACTGAGACTTTTCGGTAAACTATGGAACTATGGCCTAAACTTTCTGACTGTGTTTGTTCGATTTTCAAAACTCACTATCATTGTTATTTGTCCTGTCGTTTGCACTCCGTTGCTTTTTGTTCATCTACACGGAAGAACGAGTGTGAATGTTCTACTCATTCATTTTCCCGAATAAAAAAGGCACAAGGATACAGAATGGCTATACCTCTGCGCTCAATGGGACTACTTTCAAGTATCCCGAGAAATTCGAAAAGTCAACTAAATATGAATATATATGGGCATGTATGTACAGTTGTTATTCATTACCATACATGTAGGTAAATTATATACATAGTGTGCCCCAGACACCCCCACTTCGAAAGGACACAAAATAGCTACCTGTATGCCGGGACTACTTTCTAGCGCGCCGCGTATTCCGGCGCGTCGATGCTAACTGGATCTCCGCTGGTTGCTGGCCTTCATACAGGTCCGTTTGGCAGGCGCCGACGTGTGGCCTGGCGGAGCACTGAAGACCTAGCTAACGAATTTGTCACCGATTTTCCGCTAAGAAAATTGGATTAGGGATAGTGAAGGAAATGGGAAATGGACTGGATCGTGGGGCGGTTGGCAGGCTGCAGGCGCAGACTTATATCATTGCGCGGTGGAAGTAGTGCCCTCTCGATCTACTCTACTATGGGGTGTTCATAGGTGGCGCTAATTTGTTACTTTAGGGGGGAAAGTGGTAGAATTTCTGACGGCACGATTTATGGATTTTCACGATATGAATTGTCGAGATAATGTTTATATATACACGTATAGGACATCGGGAAGAGTGGTTGTAGTGGGCCAGGGATGTACATGTCACTTAGAAAGTTAGATCAAGTCTATGACGTGTAATGAAAGGAAAGCAGTTATACTTTTAAAGTACAGTAGAACCCCGCCAAACGGACACCCCGCGTAAGCGAATACTTCTGCTCGGAACGGAAACTTTCGGTGCGAAAAGGCATAAAACCCCGTGTAAACGGACACCTCCAACGGACACCCTGCTAAAAATTGATTAACCTGTGTTTCTTATGATATGAAAAAATGGATTTCAGATCTATCACCGCCTCTGTCTCCCCTGCATATCGGTATATATAACACTTGCATATTGGACCAGGTGGAACTTGAATACCCCGTATAAGCGGACAAGTAGTCCGGACAGACGTGGGGCTTTATTAGGAAACGTCCTTACTGTGGACGAAACGGTTCCTGTTCGAGGTCAGTCGTCGATTTCACACTGCCTGATGCCATAGGCGGAAGGCAGTATGAAATCAACGACTGACCGAAAAGAGGAACCGTTTCGTCCACAGTCAGGATGTTTGCTTATTATTATATGCCTTAAATCGATAAAAAAAAACGACGATTCAATGACTCACTAAGTCACACTCACAGCGGGCACGAACATAATTATTACTGCACCCCTAGCAGGGGGCAGTATTTCATAGACATTCGCGCACAGGTATATAGTAGTACTGTGTTTAACACCAGCAATGTGCCCGGTACCGTATATGGTACACTTTTGATATCAATGCATACGCATACTCCCTATACGGTATATATATACATATATATATATATATATGTTGTGTACGACACCCTGTGCTGTACAATCAGTGGAATGGAAACTTTGCATAAACTTGATTTCTACACCAATTGCTGGTAAAATATTGTCAATACCACGAGACATGTTTGTTATACGTTTCTGTGGTTTATGTATTAAGTCTGGGGCAATAATGCGGGAGGCAACAGGCAGGCCATGAAGAAACTATTCAAGACCTATAATCGAACGTAAAAATTGTTATCCAACATGGAGATTCAAGTCTCAAAGTGAACAAAAGGAATGTATCTAAAAAAAGAGAGAAGGATATATATATGTCTGCCACCTAGTTGGTTTGAATTCCTGCATGGTGATGGTTGTGGTATTGTGTCGGTATGCAGAATATCTATATTAATCGATGTGTTTGAGAACAGCCACAAATGACTTGACCTCGGGCCCATTTATAGTTACTCACTGGATGAGGTAATATAGATCAGCAAATGTCTCAACCTAAAACATAAAGCAATATTAGCGGCTACATGCGCCCATAAAAACTATGATAAAACATTTCTAGTGGAGAGTGACAGGCGACCCTCAGTCTGACTTCCTTCAATAGTGGCCATAGGGGAAATACCCGTTCGTTTCTCTACTTCCTGTTCTTACAGGCAGCATAGCCCAGGAGATTGTTAATCCTTTACAGGCGGAGGTACATGGCAGCGCTGTGTGCATACGGACGGGTATTAGTGTCAGAGTATGAAACTAGAGGTCAGGCTGATTGTCGTCTGAACTACAATTGGGTTGAC
The DNA here is from genome assembly GCA_950022655.1 of Alentia gelatinosa. NCBI lineage: Eukaryota > Metazoa > Annelida > Polychaeta > Phyllodocida > Polynoidae > Alentia > Alentia gelatinosa. The sequence goes on from OX465587.1 coordinate 12,538,555, forward strand.
TGATCACGTGATATATATCTCATCCCTAATATCATGATTAATTTTCCATTCCATTTCCATAGGCAAAAAGTTATATCTACACCCCGTGAAAGTTTCAAGTGTATTGATTCATTGTTTCCTTATAAAACGATGATATTATAAATATCGTAAAAAATGCCTCAATGTACAATCCCTCCCTAGCACGGTCTGCCTCCAGACATTATCTGTGGGTTAAGTGGCCACTGCATATAAGTTGACCTTTAACACTGGAATATAAGCTGACTGACGATTCTGACCTGTAGGCAATTAGTAGAAATGGCCCTGGGTGAGAGTCAACTTGGATTACGCCAGAAGCCCCATGCATGTAGTAATCTTCACGAGGTGATAGCTGAGCGAGGACAATAACAGTGTGGGGCGAAATTACTTATATCCAAATTGATTCTTACCAAGGGTCGTTTAGCATTCATCTTACCCCATCTCCACGATTTTAGTTTGAATGAATAGTTCCATAAAACTATTTTACCTAGCACCCCATCGAATGCAATCACGCAATATTAAGCCTAAGGTACTTTTTTTTAGATTAAGGGTACGGTAATCAAATATATCAACGTGGAAAAATGTTACAAATCATTCAATGCATTATATATTATAACAGCTGCAAATTTCCTAATCTGACAAACTTCAGGAAGAAAAGCTTACATTTCATGTCTGTTAAAGATCGAGGAGCCTCCAGACATACATTCACAATATACCCCGAGCAGTTGATGCGTATTAATATCCGAGCGGGTGCGAAGATATTGCGTAGGGTGTTAACTCGCACTTGATCCTATTTTGACATGTATACGAAGAACGCCCAGTGTAGGGCGAATGTACACGTCGTCTACATCCATAATTCTCCTGAATGAAAAAACAAGACACTCCTGCGTACAACCACTGTTATCTGAATTCAGTCTATATTGTATTTATCATCCACCTTCATCCTACCCTCATATAAATCTCCATAGACTGGTTTGACTGTATGCCATAGTCATGCCATAAAATATATGCCATGGATGACATATCAAGTTAAAAGATGTAATGGGGTAGGATAAAACCTAAACATCACTCAATTTCACTTAATTGTTTACATGGCATTTGTTGTCTTCCACTTCAGATATCACTCAGCTCCACTTCGTGAAATAATTCCATGAAGACAACTCATGCCATATAAACAATCAGATGAAATCTCGTGACATTTCTTGATATTATCCAACTGGTGGAGTGCCAATTTCAGTTCACTTTTGTTACGCACAATTTTTTTTCAAACGCATAATTTGTCCGTATGCGCCGGGTTTTTTTTTCAGCATACAACATATCCGTATGCGCTGGGCACGTCCTTACATACAGAGTTCCTACCCTTTAACAAGGAAATAAAAAGACATAAAAAGTGTCCCACATAATGCCTTTTCTACATGTATTTTCTTTTCCTCACACAGACCCGTATAGGAACACCCCCTATTGTAATACGGCCTATTGTGTTCCCGCCCATAGTGACTCTGTGTGTATGCATCTACATCGAACCTTACAATACAATAGGGTGGGGTAGGACGGAATATCCTCCCAGGTGGCCTCGGAATACAGGATGGCGTTACTGCACAGCTCCCCTGCTGAATGGGCAGCACGTACTCTGTGACATTTACTGGTAATTTGTTCTCAGACATACTTCACGCACGTTTTGGCGAGTCGGACTGTGATCGGTTGTGATCGGAACGCTGATTCACACCAATAATAGTGGATTCCGGAAAAAGGAGACAATGAGTCCAATCAACGCTCTGTGATGCAGTATCTACAAACCATACCGACGCATGAGGGACGTAGATCATACGACTATGTATTATGTAAATCGTGTACGACACCCCATGCAAGCCGTACACAAATTCCACAAATAAACGTCATTTTAAACATATACGTTTCATCGAGAGGACTTAGAGGGTTGACCTCACCCAACGGTGTCATAAACTGTTGTAGGTTTGTGGGTTTTTTTAAAAGTTGTCTTTATTGAGTTTCGATTTTGCAATCGCTCTTCCAATTCAATAGTTGACAAACATAAACCATGACCAGTATGATATTGTATAATGATTTAATCTGTTTCTACAATTCATTCAAATGAAAGCTTTAAATTATATATACATAAACGGGTGATCCCTTTGTAAACAGCTTATTTTTTTATATTTTTCCTTTTTGGGTGTCGATAAGTTTAAATTACTCTTATAATGAGATCTTGTCTGAACCCCCTGCGGTTTTCCTTGTAACCCCTCAATAGATCCCGTCCTAAACAAGCCTCCAATGATTCGTAATAAAAGCATTTTGTCCTCCTTACATCTGGGTATTCTGTCCCGCATATAGTCACCAGGTCCCTATTGGTGATTAACAAATCCCCATTATACGCCTCTTTCCCTAACACGGTTCGTAGTGCCCTATAAATGCCCCGATTCACCTTCCTTTGTGTTGCGTCCATGACAGACATGTTATCTACGTTAATATGAGCGCTATATTTGATTCTATATACATGTTTCAAGGCCCCGACCGCCTCTGAATCTTTTGGAACATAAGAGAGTAGTATAAGGAAAAGCGAATTAGAAGATGGCAATTAAACTTAACAGAAATCCGAGGGAGTAGTATATAGAATCGTCGGTTATTGGATGGCAGTGTCATAGACTACCAGAAATCAGTTTCCCGCTAATATTGTCTCCTTTCTTCGCCAGTCCCAGTCCACTTTTTGGTGAACTATTACAAAGTAATGTCAGAAATAAGTAGGGCAACAATACACTTCCCTACAGCGTGTACAATAAACCCCAACTTGATGGACAATTTGCTCAAAACGGATTATTTTTCCTATAATAAGTGTTTATTCTAACCCGTGTAAAAGAGAACCGGATATAAGCATACACCCCGCGTTAACGGAGGGTTATTTCTGGGCGGAACGCTTCTTGATTTCCCAGAACGGAGGGTGTGCCCTTAAACGAGATTTTACTGTACCCCAAAGTAAGAATAGACATGGTAAAAAGCAAATGAATAAAAACCTCATAAAACAAGATTGACGCGACGGTCACGCAGGCGGTGGTCACCAGGGGGCGCGGGGCAGGTATGCGCATGCGCAAACGGGTGTGGTTTTTAGGTTGTCCCTGGTGGACACATGACATCAGCTGTCAACCCGCCCGCCCCGTCACCACAGTTATAACCTCTACATATATTCACCACACTCCCCGCAGCAGCCAATTCCCTGACACAGCCCCACATCCCACGCACTGCCTGCAGTAGCAACCGTCCTACCACTGTAACCCAGATACAGCATATTTAATAGTTTATCTTGGTCACTAATGGTATTTTCTTTTCCTAAATTAAACTAAAGAAGAAACCAACAAGTTTTGGTCAAAGTCGTCGTTCTCCACGAGTTTGATGCGGAGTGAATATCATGTAGCATTCAAAGGAGTTGCAGAATGACTTCTGTGACCAAAACGAGTTGCTTTCTGTATTTATCTCACCCCTATACACATTAAAAGAATGGATGACACACAGGATATATACCATGGAGAACGGACCGCAATACTCATAGGGGCATGGAGAACGAGTTCCCAATGTTAAGCCTATGGGCATTTATTCCAGGGGTGAGATAAACCCATATACCCCTTTGAATTTGTCAAAGTTTTGGGGAACACGAACTATTATGTACCAATCACCAAAAAATGTACCGCCCATAATCACGGCTTAACGCAGCCCCCACCACCCACCACCACCAACACTACTCACTGCATCTCCCCACACGCCACCACCACCACCCAACTGTCCGCAGCCTGTCACCATAACCACCCACCACCTCTCACACACCTCCCACCACACACCAGCACCACCCAGTCGTCTGTTACCTGTCACCCTAACAAACCACCACCACTCACCACACCTCCCACCCACCACCACCCACCACCTATCACCCACCACCACTCACCACACACCACCACCACCACCACCCAGCTGCCCGCTGCCCGTCACCCAGTCTCCAGCGACCACGTTCAGATGCCTCCACATTGGAAGCCAATTTAGCAGGAAAGTGGCATTTAGAGGGAGGCCGGGGAACCCGCCGCCCGCCCGGGACACGGTCGGCGGGGGTTTCCACAGGGACGGCTTGACCTTTGACCTCTATTTTCAGCATCTAAATCTCGGCGGGGCATTATGAAAGCGGCTGGCGTTAGAGGGCGCTGTCCCTGGACGGCGGAGGGTGCACGGGGCTGGGATTATCTGCACGCCATCTTTATGTATCCTGGATGAGTGATACGGGGATTACGCAGCTCGCAGCTAATCTCTACATGCGGCCTCTGCACCCAGATAAACACACAATACTAACAGGCAATACAGTCCGAATCTAGCACATCCTAATTCCCTATAGGTATACCATTCAGTCCCACACCTGATAACATCGCTTCCAGCTATATGTTCACCCTTCTCTAGACACCCATGTCCTGACAGTCACTGCTGAGGACAGGGCAGCTTGAGACAGCAGTAAACCCATACAATACAAATGGCAGTATCAAAGCTTAACATTTCTTCTGTGCTGTGTTTATCATCTCTCCAGTAACCTCACACACTATGTCTAGCCGTTATATTCTAGTCTACATCTCGAGGTTTTCCACCGATTTCTTCAATGATTCTCCTAGGATACATCTGCTAGGATAGGTGAGAAAATTCACAAAAAAAACTCATCATCATCTAAAATATCTGTATGTATAGATAGAAGGCAACCAAGTATTGAGCAAATACCATATTACTCAATCCCCCATAAGACTGCAGCAGGGGAATGTGATATCACCTCTCATTGTTTTAGAATTCGCCAGAGGTATTCATAACATGCAGTACATGTTGATAAAAGCATTTTCTATGTTAATAATATTTTGTCTGCTATTAGAAACGTTCCCACAGTGTCTTGGATACCAAGAATAGTCTTGCTAATACCTTCACAACCTTGCTAATACATTCACAACGGTACAATATGTAAACCTATAGCAACATCAACGCTACAAACTACTCATAAATACATCTGTATCTCAATGATAAACATGATTTTTTAGTCGATTTTGATTCCTATATTTCTATGTATTATATGCAGGTAAACCTAAACATGTACATATTTCTTTAAGTTAAGAAATTAACAACCATGAATGTAATGTCGCAGTTAATGTTAATCTATCGTATGTGTTCCTGTAGGCTAATATTAGGAACTCATACTCAATGTCCGTGGAATATTGCAAAATAATACCCAATGAGCGATGATAACACAAACGTAAGCTGATCAGTCAGGGATAGGGGTGAGATAGAATCTGAACCGCACTCGATCCATAGCCACTGATAATATGCCATTCATTTTGGTTTTCTACATAATCTCACTCAGCTTTGCCTTGTGAGATTACTCAACAACCCAAACCTATGGCATATTTACAGCGGCTATGGGTCTTGATGCAGTTTTATTTTAGGTGTTGTAATCAATGTTTATATAATATGTGCATGTATTGGACGATATAAGGAAGACTGATAATCGCAGTCTTTAAGGGGGGAGTAGAAAGAAGTACACCCCTAAACTGCCCACACCTAACTGTCACAGGGAACCCATACTACCCCGTCACATACACAGTCCTCCTGCAATCACTCTCCGCCCCCACACTCCCCCCTCCCCCCTCCGTGCCTAGCCCAGGCCTAGGGGAGGCCGTGGGTATGACAGACAAGTCGGTATAATTAGGACCGGACTGAGATCAAAGCGGCCGCCGCCCGCCGCCGCCCCTCCCTCCGCACGATGTCGTGCCAGACGCCGCCCCGCTCCAAATTCCCGCCTCCACGTTAGACGCGAGGAAAGCAGACGACATTTAGAAAACAGCCCCCTGTCGTGCTGTACATGACACGCGGGTACCAGCATGGCAAGCACGAGCGTAGTTAGGCTGTAAACCCTCTAATAGCAGCAGGTACTTTAGAGTCATTCCCCAGCCATATAGTTAGACTGTAAACCCTCTAATAGCTGCAGGTACTTTAGAGTCATTCCCCAGCCATATAGTTAGACTGTAAACCCTCTAATAGCTGCAGGTACTTTAGAGTCATTCCCCAGCCATATAGTTAGACTGTAAACCCTCTAATAGCTGCAGGTACTTTAGAGTCATTCCCAAGCCATATAGTAAGACTGAAAACCCTCTAATAGCTGCAGGTACTTTAGAGTCATACACAGAACCAGCTATAGAGTTAGACTGTAAACCCTCTAATAGCAGATGGTACTTTAGAGTCATTCTCCAGCCATATAGTTAGACTGTAAACCCTCTAATAGCTGCAGGTACTTTAGAGTCATTCCCCAGCCATATAGTTAGACTGTAAACCCTCTAATAGCTGCAGGTACTTGAGAGTCATACACAGAACCAGCTATAGAGTTAGACTGTAAACCCTCTAATAGCAGAAGGTACTTTAGAGTCACACCAAGAGCTAGCTAAATTTCCACTCTATACGGAAACAGGGTTACTCTCATGGTCAGGGATAGGGGTGAGATACTCTCAAAAATCATGGTATAATTGTTAATTCAATTACCCGATAATGAAGGCAGGAGATTTTATCGACAATTTCACCAAGTATTTTTTATTTACAACTACAGTCAGCCTGTCTTTTGTATTATTATCATATACATTAAAATAGCGAAATTTTATCCTCTATTGACATCGATTGAATGCCTGTGCCTCATACATCACAGGATGACGAACGACCATAAATACAACATGGGTAGGAGCGGGCGATACCCGTAGGAGATAAAGCCATGCATATAATAATTATACAGAACAACCTTACCATGGTCGTGCATCATGCAAGACGAGATTAGCCTTGACGCTATTTACGGCACCGGGCCACTAGGTGGAGTTCTGTCAAGTCTGCATTCTACCGATAAATCAACATGTTCCGATAAATCAACATGTTATATTGTGTGCAGCACAAGATGCCGTACACAATATGTACAATATGCAGAGTAAGGTCCGGCGTTCACCAACTACGATATGGCTCCGATATGGTCTACGATGCACCTCCCGATAAAAAATCAAAATTGCGTCGGAAGGTCACCTAATATCAGGCAGTTGACCACGTTTCTGCGATTAGACACCGATAAAGACCCCATACAACGCATGGTGGATTGCCTTGTCTAGACATATGTCTACGATTTTGCACCTTCCCGATATGGCACCGATATTGACATTGTGTATCGGTGCCATATCGGGAGGTCTACGATTCTATCGTAGTAGGTGGACGCAGGGCCTAAGAGTACCTAACTATTAAAAGTAGTGCACAAGTAATGTTACCTACACTGAAGTTCAAATAGTAATAATATGTGAAACCATGGTTATGGTGACAATACAGGGTAGATTTATGAGTTGCTTCAGAGAAATTCGTTCTGAACGAGCCGGTTACGGCGAGTTCAGAACAAATTTCTCCATAACAACGAGTAAATCTACCCCGTATTGGCACCATCACTATGGTTTCATATTATTATAAACCTTAATTCGGTCTTAATTCGCTAAAACTGAGTATAATTTGATGTCAAAGTGACTTGGCACAACTCTCAAAGACGATGTGTACATTAGCAGACATGCCGGAAGTTGATAACCAGAAGTGATCACTGTGCATGCGTGAATACATTATACCACCGCATAAATTAGCGAAGGATCACCCTGCTACACTCGATCGTCCCGTTGGACAGCTGTACTCGAGCGGTGCAGTGTCTGACAGGGGTTCCGCTATTTGTTGACATCTACGAGTCACCCGCTCGGCAAGTGGCCGTATTGGTATTGATCAATCTCGCATATCTAAGCTATCTAAAGTGTATCACGTGAATCATACTCGTTTTCTACCTCGAAGTTTGATATATTTTCACACTAACTCGCTCCATAGACACTGTACTACGCCACAGAACTCACAAAGTGAAGGGATCCGCCATTTTTTAATCTTGCACCTAGAATTCTGTTGTCGGCCTCTCGGCCAATCAGATTGCGTTATTTTGTCAAAGCGTGCATTCTGTCAGTCAAAGCGTGCAGGTAAGGCTCAAAGGATGCATTCTGTCAACCAAAGCGTGCAGTCTGTCAGTATCAAAAGGCACCAGTACAACATTTCACGGCGTACAGTGCAATCTGTGTATAATAATTATACCCCTCGGAGCAGTACATATTTACACTGCGTTAGTGCATAGGTATGTAATAATATCTGATCTTATTTGGAATACGGCCTACTTTATAAACGAAACTGAACTAGATCTCCTAACAATTCCATCATTCAACTATATCTCATAGTTTTGGATATCCAAGAGATTGTCCTTGAAAAAAATCTATTGGAAAATAGCATAAATTAATGAACAACCATGTATCCTGAATTACACTAGAGATTGGAAGGGTATTTCTTTCATATGCATCATGGTATTCCATATCCAGTGATTATCTTTAGAACTTCTAGATCTATTGGGAAATAGCAGACAATTATTGACCAGCCAAGTATCCTGGATTGCACTAGAGATTGGATATGTGTGTTTCTATGGCAGATTCAGATATTTCTGTATAGCCAAGTACCCTGAATTATACTCGCGGTCGGCGGGGGTGTTTTTACATGTGAAATTCAGATCTCTGTATTGGCGGGCTGCGACGGCTGGCAGCTCCGAGCCGCGTAGACTGAACTCTGCCTGTTGTAACATTCACAATGCAGACAGAAATAGGCTGCGGGTGATTATACTTTGCATAAAGGAGACTGACAACGATCTCACCAGACTGCAGGGGGCAGGTGCTACCTCCATCGTCCGCATATAGCACACGCAATACTATGGCAGGCCTGTGGACTGCCCACAGTAAGGTTATACTTAAACAAAGGCACAGAATCCTACTATGTAATTAAATACAATGTCAATAAATCACGCATTATATGTACTAGGGATTTCAAGGAGATTCATAAAAAGAAAAGGAGATATTTTTCATGTGGAATTTACTGCCGCAGAGAGAATGGGAAAACATAGGAAACACATCGTTATTGGCCATGGAATGGAGTTGAGGTATCCTGGGAGGTTTGAACCACATTTTTAGTGTGGATGAGGCCCAATTTATTTTTGTTTCTTTTATACAAGAACAAAAAATGTTATAACAAACCAGGCATTTAATATAACAATTGTTACGAACTCACGAACCTGGAAATCCCTTCATTATACACTTTCAAATCTTTTGAATTGATAGAAAATACCTGTAATTGCCATTAATTCCGAATTTGGGCATGCAAACCTGGGATATGTTTCACTAGTTTTGTGACACGTCTGTGACACCATACAGACAGATTGGGGTTGTCTAGTGTCGTGACAGCACAAGTAGCTGCCCTTAGGAAAAGACAGACCCAAAACATAAGAATTAGACAAATCTACACATCATGCACCTGTTTCACTAGTTTTGTGACAAAAGTATTGGACAGACATGATTAGCGGCACCAACAGTGCAGGTGAGAACGGAAAAAACGAAGTCTAATGTCTAGTTCTTATGAAACCGGACACACCATCTAGACGCCATCTAGACATGTCACGAAACTCGTGAAACAGGTCTCAGGTCCATCCATGATGAAACGTCTCAGCATCGTTTACCTTTCTGCCCTGTCCCAAAGCGGGCCGTACATGGCACACAGGCCAGTGTATCATTTTTAACACTGTGATTTACTTACGGTACACTGAGCAGAGAAAGGTAACCATACGACTGATGTGCACGTGTGTATAATAAAACTAGAATACATGTACGCCCCTCTGTGACAACCTGTCCAAAAGAAAGGTACCAAATATGAAATATATTTTGAATATTTTTATGTAGATAAAATTGATTTAAACTGGATAAGGGTGCATTACAGTAAAACGTATTCAACATGTTGGGATATCCCGGTTTTTTTTTAGTAGAAATATTCAATGAGCTGATAGAGCGAGTTGAATATTTCTACTGAAAGAAACGAGGGACGCCCTTATAAGGAGAATGCCTGATACTATCATTATGTACCTTACATATTGACAATTAGTTAGATATTTAACAAAAACATGACGACGTCAAATCGTTATCCAGAGTGTGCTGGGAGGGCAGAGGTCACTGGGTGCCTTGTGCACTGAGTAAGCATTGCAACTTCCGATTATGTGAGTATTTCTTCATACTCCCCAGAGAAAGTCCAGCTAAGTTACCAAATGTCCATAGATGTGACATTCTGATATCTAAAATAAGGTTATCATATCGAAATTCAATTTGTCTTATTTTCTATATTTCATCTATTTGCAGAAGCCGGTGGAATAGATGATGTATCAAATTGCTGACAGACTCTTTTCTTAAAATGTACATTCAGGGAATCATCATCAGTAAGATAGGCTCCACTGTTTTCTCCATCTCTGTTCAACCATTGCTTCTATACATCAAGCCATGTTTCCATTTACTTACCACTCTTTCCTTACATCTGTCTCCTGTCCTAGCTCCCTCTCTCACTCTATACGCATCCATCCGTTACCATTCTCCTCGTCTGTCATGGCTCTGCTGCCATCCCTAATGGTCGCCCCAACCCGCCGACCTGCCCATACATTTAACCAGACTCACACGCTATTCCCCGCACATCTTACTGCCATCGTATTCACCTGGGCCTCAACGCTGCTCACTTCAACATCCTACTCCCTTTTTCTACCTCTCACTGTCTCTGTCTCTCTGTGTATCTCTGTCTCTCACCTGTAGTGTCTTCCTGCTTCTCTATCTCCCATTCTGAAGCACTCTCATCCTTGATCTTTCTCTCTCTATCTGTTTCTCTCTCTGAATCCTCCCTTCTCTCTTTGTCTCTTTCTCGATCTCCCTAATTTTCTCTCTTCGTCTATCACACACTGATTATCCAACCTTCTCTCCCTCCATGTTTCCTTATCTCAAATCAATTCAATTTATTTAACTCAGACTGTTTCATACAGTATGGATATTACATGGTAAATGACACATTTTACAGTATATTTATCAAATAAAAAGCAAACAACAAAATGCAAATACAACATACAATAAATAAAGCTGTTGACAAAAAAGAACAAACAAATCACACACAAAAAGAAGAGAAAAGAACAAGCGAATACAATTACAAGGGCTATAATACATTTATGCTTAGTCCTCAGTCCTTTATAGATAGGCAATGCCCTCCTTAGAAATTAATTTCTTCTTTGTCAGACCTCAAGAGAGCGACTAGCCTGTACATACTAGGCTTTCTGACGTAGTCCTTGAGATACTGTTTGCGCAGTTGCACTGTTTTGGTTTATCTCTTCAACAGAAAAGGAGGTGGTATCTGCATCTCTCTTTCTGTGTCCCTTTTTGTCCCTTGATCTTTCCCTCTGTGTTCATCTTTGTCCCTCTCGCTATCCCTAGTTGTTCCTATCTTTATACCATTCGCTCTCTCCTTTCTGCCTTTCTTTAGAGGTCTTCGTATGTCTCCCTCTTTGGAACCTTATATTTATTTTACCATGTCTTTCTGTTCCTCTCTGTGTCTCAATGCCTTTTTCCCTGTTTCTCTGTGTGTCTCATTCTCTGTCTTTGGCTCTCTATTTCTCTGTCTTTCACTCTCTGTTTCTCTGTCTCTGTACTAACTCTTTTTCCATATCTCTCTATATCTTTCTCTCTGCTGTGCCAACCGCCCATATTAATCAGCTGAACTGTTTTCCTTGTGGCACGGATTATATAATCCCTCCCTTGGATTCCTTTTCGCAGTCTGATACTCTTATCGGTTGTCTATTAGTACAGTCTCATCACTATCTGGATACTACGCTACATCGCCAGCATGCTACGTTTTTCACAGGGTGAACGCTTGACACTACGCTACGTTGTATAAACCATCAAATTACTTCTTTTCATCGGATGAGAGTGACTGGGAATGCGAGACAAACTAATATCAACCTTCCCAGTATAACAAGATTATATTCTAAAATGTTTCAAAATTCTGATAGAAAAAACAGAGCAGGGTGTCCCACAGTCTCACATCTCTCATCCTTGTTCCCTCCCATCATCGTGTTAATACTAGGTACTCGTTATTCTAACGACCTGTTGCTTTACTATCAGCATGTCCCCGTTACCCTGTCTGTATCATTGTAGTATCCTATATGCAAGCATCATCTCAGTGTCTTGTTCGCATATCAATAACTTATATTCATTATATTATTGCCCATCTTATGTTATGTTATTGTCCTATTCCAATCAAATATGCAATATATGTTTGTATCAATTCAGGTGGTCCTTATCCTAGCATCCTATCCATTATATGCTGTCACCTTGTTGTTATCAATATGTCAGTATCCCAGCAAGCATAGTCTCAGTGCACCGTCTATTCATTTAGGTCTGAATCAATCAGTGCCCCATCTGCATTATTTGTCTATCTGTATCGTTCAGTGCCCTGTTTGCACGATTTAGTGCCTCTTTGTATCATTTAGAGCCCTGTTTGCATGATTTAGAGCCCTGTTTGCATGATTAAGTGCCCTGTTTGCATGATTTAGTGCCTGTTTGTATCATTTAGCGCCCTGCTTGCATCATTTAGTGCCCTTCTTGCATCATTCAATACCCTCTGTGTATCATTTATTGCCCTCTTTGTATCATAACGTGCCCTCTTAGCATCATTTAGCGCCGCTGAGCTTGCATCATTTAGATGCCCTGTCTATGCCGTTTAATGCCCCGCCTGCATCATTCCATTGCCCTGTCTTGATCCTCCTAGTGTCCAGACCCTACAATCATCATCACGTTACCAGTGAATCGATGCACTGTCAACACCCTGTTAGTGCCTTTACACCATACAGTGGGTGTTGTGTCAGCACCCTGTCACCGGCGATGCGGTACACGGCTCGCATGTGTGATTCACATTACTGTATTCACTCTGTCACTAATGTACAACATCTCCTTTCTGACACCATTATTTCATTGATTTGGCCCTGGCAGTTGCTACGATGTATATACAGCATTATCAATTTACTAGGAATATCAAATTCCCATTCTCTCAGTGGTAACCCTTTAAGTGCGGCCAGAACCACATGGCGAAGGGCGGGTACTAGTGACAGTGTACACAGCCAAGGGCGGGAGGTCTCCACCCAATTGCAATCATACGATAACTTTACAAGATAGTAGGACATGCTATCCTATATTATCATTCATTTCCCCTAAAATCTTTACTTTGGTGTTATACTTATATTCTGAGCAAATCTCATGGTTATCAATACAATATTTCATATTACATTAACGCAATTTTGTTAATGTCAGAAAATGATGCCTTCTGGGATGAGCTTTCCCAGCATGGTTGATGCCTCATCACCTCACAGGAAAGGGTTGAGCGTTCATCCTGATGACATGCTATAAGCAACAAGACATTATCTAATTGATTTAATTTCACCATGATATGACCCTGGCAGTTGCTACGATAAATTAAGAAGGAACTGTACCGAGATCCATAGCCACTGAAAATATGCAGTGAGTTTTGGTTGTGGAGTAATCTCAGGAGGCAAAGGCAAATGTAATCCTGTTGTACTGAAGATTTATGTATATGTGATCTAACTTACCACTATGTTGGTGTAATGCATATATACTGACGAATCGATTGGAAGATCACACCAACTGTATACTGTGAACTCATCTATCGTCAATACAGTTTTTCTTTCAAAAACTGAGACTATATAGCAAACCAAAATGGCGTATTTTCAGCTGCCAATCAGCTAACTTTTGTGACATCATCGCCCATTGATGGTTTCTTCTTTACAATACCCCATGGGGATTGAGTACGAGCTCCCAACATCAAGCCTATGGAGAAAATACCAGGTTTGAGATAAACACTATTACAACCTTACCAGGAACATCCAATTCTCATTCTGGCGTCGTAATGTAAGCGGAATGACATTGCCTTTATGAGTATCGCGTTCCGCCATGTGAGCATCCTATCTGCATGTGGCCGACACCGGATTAGTCGTCTGCCGGCATACTATCTGCATGTGGTGAGTGTCTCTGAGGATCGTGTTAGTTAGCGCTCTCTCCGTGTACTCTCATCCTATCAGCATAATGCCTGCCTGCGTTATGGTGGGGGTGGTTATGGGCGGCCGAGGGGGCAGGCTGCACGGAGGGAAGGGGCATTACAGGGAGCAGCGCAGGAGAGGCAGGGAGCACCCGGTCCCCTCCACTCTCTACCAATCTGGCACTGCATGATTACGCGGAATTTTGCGGAAAAGGGGTCAATTTCGAGGCTATTCACAGACTGGGAGATGCAAAATTTAGGTCCTTTTTGATGAAGGAATCCGCGATATTGCGAAAAGGAATCCCATTTTGTTGCAAACTCTGCGCCTAATATTAAGTATGTAACACCGTCTGTATAAATATTTTCTGGCATATTTCTTTTTAGGGTGATTTGATGGGTTCTAAATGCAAGAAATACAAATCCAAACTTCAAATGAGTCTTGAAAAGGTGGTAATTTTGAATAAGACTCCTTAAATTATTGAGGGGATGGGGGGGGGGGGGGTTATGAAACCTGAAATTTACACGTTTTTTTGCTCAATAACGAGAGAAAAATTGTAACAAAAAACGGGAAATGTTTTAAATTTCAGAACCATCACCTGCGCCCTTTTTCCCGGGTGAGTGTGGGCTCCATGAAGGAGGGAGGGCGCGGAACTGGCCGGGGGGCAATTGGTGGGAAGTAGGCGGGTGGAGGGGGATGGATAATGATGGTGGGGAGTGAGGGGAGGTTTGTGAATAGATGAATGCTACGTGGGACAAGACACTGGGCCAGTCGGGCCAGCATGCAAAGGTCAGCCTGTGTGTGTGAGCGGTTGAGCGGTGCAGTGTGCGGCGGGGCCTCATCCAGGAGAGTGGCAGGGTGACAGGTTGACAGGGGAGACGCTGCAGAGACGCCGCACAGACGCTGGGGAGACGCCGTGGTCAGACTAAACCCGAACCGGCCATGTTTGTCCTGTGTGAAAGACCCGAGCCCGGCGGCCATGCGGCGACAACGCTGTTCCTCATGTGGAGATCACAGCCTGCGGTTAACACACAACATCCAAGGTGGTTTCTCGGCTAGAAGGCTATTTTCCATTGACCGACCAAACCGCAGCCGATTATTTGAGTTCCCATAAAGGCTAGTTTCCATTGGCTGACAAAAACGGCACCGATTATTTTAGTTTCCCTAAAAGCTATTTTCCAATGGCCATTTTCCATTGGCCTGGGAAGCTATTATTGGAGTTCCCCCAAAAGGCTATTTTCCATTGGCCGACGAAAATGCCATCAATTATTTGAGTTCCCCATAAGGCCATTTTCCATTGGTTGACGAAAGCAGCACCAAATATTTGAATTCCCTGAAATGCCTATTTTCCAGCACCGATCTGCAGTCGGGAATCACCGATCAATTTACATGTATTTGGTATATTGACGCCAGATCGGTGAAAGGAAACAGACTGATATTGGAAATGGTCACCAATCAATTTGGCAAAGATTACGCAATAAAACCACCATCGACCGACTTTGTTATAACGACAGACACAATTAAATGGCATTGATTTCATTGGTGAGGCTCAAGATTTTAGCCTGAAAATTCCGTCGGTATGGACAGATGATCATGAAATGCAGTGAGAACAAGGCAAATAATGCCCACTCACTGATTATTTTATACCAACGTGCAATCAGTGGCATCACCGAGAGACTTTTAGGGAAACACAAACAATTGGTGCCATTTTTGATAGCCAATAGAAATTGGCCTTTTAATCACATTTTAAAGCCGATAAAATGCGCCATCCATAAAATCTATATGCAGTCATGATGGACACGTGGGGATTTCCGAAATCTTACAAATTGTGCGTGCATCCCTTCTCTGAACTATTGCCTACGGAGGGAGACGAGGTGGGAGGTCAAATCTCTAATACATTTTGCGTACATATTTCAGGGATGGAGCCATAAAACGCTATGCAGCAGAAAATGAATATTTTAGACAACTAGAAAGCATCGTCGTTAGATTGAACGGCTCATTTGTACCTCATCTCTGAGCATCTACAGAGTAAATCTCCAGTTCCCTTCATATTTCAAAGCACACACCTTTTATACTGATGTGGCAATCATATTTACGTTTTGTTTCTTAAGGTATGAATTCCTGCTTTTGATAACGTGACTCCTACTTTGCCATTCCGTTTTATACTGCGTGACTTTCCACGAGCAGATTCCGCCTTTTACATGCCGCCCGTTTTGTGCACTACTTAGGATTCTGTGGTCCCTTTCATGTGGTTTCGTGTCTAGCTCCATGTTTTCCCTCCCACTCTAGCTGACCAGTCAGGGAGTGCTTGCCTGTTTGTTTTCTGAAGTCTTCTGAGTGGCTTTTCTTGTGTCGTATTTGGCTTTACGTATAGGCCATTTTCCATTGGCCGATTATTTGGCACCGATCTGCAGTCGGGGAACACAGATCGATTGTGTACCATGGCCAAGATGGTGAATGTGAACAACCTTGAAATTTAGTCACCAATTAATTTGGCCTGAAAATGTAATCAGTATGGACATGTGAAATGCAGTGAAAACAAGATATCCACTCCACCATCCCTCATTATTTGATATTGACGATAATTAGAAATTGTAAATAATTTAAAGCCAACCGCCTCACAATTAATGAACGTCTATTATATCCAATTGAATTGTTTTTATTATTTCATTATCCCACATTCCGTTTCTGTATATTTCACTTATCTCATACCACCCAACATCTTATTTAACATCTTATTTTCACATACAGAAACGGCCTCATGCACGTCATCCTGGCTATAAAAGGGGACAGAACCAGACACGAGGCCCTAACCCTCCCTAAACTGACATTTAGACAGAAAGGGAAGCGGTCACCAACCGATTTTTGATCGATTCATTCAACATGGTTTGATTTCGTCGGTAGCTCAAAAGTCAGTCGGTGGTGCTATATTGTGTCATGTTGGTGAGAAATGTCTTTGACACTTTTTATTTCCACCTGACGATTACTGTACAAGAAGTCTCACATAGTCGGTCGGCGGTCCCATAATCGGGATGGTAATCGGCCGGTGATCGATATCGCCTGTGTTCCATGTGCAGTGCGCTCCTATTTTCGCATGGCTTCAGATTAGCAGTCAGCCCGGGATCAGGAATACCTTCTGTGTCTATGTGTTGAGTAAGATGCAGCATTCCTGATCCTCTGTTTAACGCTGATCTGTGAGAATAATCTATTATCCACCTGATACAAAGTGTCCATAGAAAACGTATAGGCTCGTGTAATCGCTACGTGATGAGGATACGGAGCAATCATCTTGGGAGGATACATGAAAAGGTCCCTGAAATATCACCTAGCCTGCTAAGTAGGGCCTGAGAAGATCAGTGGCCCTTTCGTCTTTTCCTTAATAATTCAAATTTGCAATTTTGAATGATAGATACAATATCAACATGTGTCTGATTCTACTGTGTATTTCCTCCTCGTATTAGACGCAAAATCTTCAAAAATCACATGCATATACCACATGAGCCTTTTAGGCGGCATTGACACAACGGAAAACACATCGATATGAAACCAGATCCTATTGACTTCATCAAAGTTCATATAAATTATTTAACTGGTCTGTTCTTTCATAAACACAGATAAAATAAAACAAAATGTTACTGGTAATGATTTAAATCCCTTTATTGCTGTTTAAATTCTTAATAAATATATTTCCTTATTAGAGTACATACACAATATTGACCGGTTTCAGATACGAGCAGCCGTTTGCTCCAAGAAGTTGATGCGTAATAATATCCGAGTGCATATGGGAGCACATTTGAGAATATTGCGTACAATCATTTTTTCATTTTAATCCGAAACCAGTCTATACATTGCCTTTATTATCCACCATCCAGATAGGATGCATGCCGATATTACTTTGCTGTAGTTTCGCATTATTTTTTTCAAATGCACTATTTTTCCATATGCATTATCGCAACACGACGCTTACAACATATCTGTACATGTATGGGGCCCGTATTTCCATACAGTGTTCCTAGTATGGGCAATTTGTATTAGGTGGATAATGAGAGATGCCCCAGCAACACATGCCGTATAACAATGCCTGGCGTGTTCAGAATCAAGGTAAAACACAGTGGGTGCATTCTGAGGAGGCAGTTTGCATGCAGGCATGGACCATTTAAGTCACAGTCTCTGCGGCACACCCAAGTGGATGATGAATGGTCAAGTAACTGTTAAAACAAGATACTACGGACATGAATAACAAATGGCAGCTGAAACCAAAGTGGACACATTCCGTAGCTCTTCTATCAACACACTGACTGCTCATGCATCTTGTGTCAACGGAAAACCCATTTGTATACATTTTACCAATACAGTGGCCATATCGGTTCCGTTTCTAAGGTAATGTTGATATGGACACCTTGTGCTATCATGCAACCAATCTATATACCACTCAAAGTATCTGATGCTAATCTCATGTTAATTTGTGCATAGTTGTGTTTATATTCTCCCCACTTATACAAATATATATACTGCCTATCTATATTTATATATCGCCTTTACTTATATTGTTTAGTAGCGTTTGCTCTGCTTATTATCAGGAATAGCTTCTTTAAGAACGTCCTGCCACCTGAATACAGTTTAATTCATGAAGGTAAGGAGAAGAAGGTAGACATAAATCAGCATAGGTTAAACATACAATTTAATACAACGATACATACAGCGATTCCATTCCTAACCCAAGAATGATAATAAAAAATTGTTTTTAAATTGGTAGATATTATATGGAATGTGGAAAGACGGGGCAGTTGAAAATATATAGATATATATTTTTCATAAAAGTGAAAAATTGATTTTTCAAGGAGATATTATATGGAGATATGGTTTTACAACAGGTCACGTGGTACAGAGTGCACGAATCATGAGTTCGTGCACAGTTTGTAGAACAGAATCCCTACAGCTGGCGAGTGTGACACATTTGTCTCACACTCGCCGGTGTGTTGGTTGGTGATGGCGTCCAAATTTATTGAGATACAAGAAGTGGCGTCAAGAAGATCTATGGTATTTCAAGTCAATAAAGATTAAATTTAAATCCCAAATGTTTAGATCATATTCAGTGAATGTGTACAACTGACGAAATATCATTTGTTAAGATTTTTTTAAAGTTAACAGACAGTCACTTCCATGTTGGTCGCGAAGCCGCATTGTTCCAACACTATTTGTTAAGCTTCTTCAGCCCACCTCTATATGAATTATTTTCTGTGCACCACCTGTTTAACAAACTGTAGACCTACATATGATGTATTATCAGTATCGTATTAACAGGAAACAGGGTTCGTGTAGTTGTAGGTAAAAAAACATATGCAGTATCATTGTCAATCAGATCAGCCCGATGCCAAAGGCAGGGGATGATCTGATTGACAATGATACCAAGAGTATTTGATGTAGAACTACAGTCAACCTGTTTCTCTATTATCATATACCTCAGAATGGCGAGATTTTACTTTCTATTGATGCTGATCAGATGGCTGTACCTCGTACGTCGATAGGTGACTTACGACCATAAATACAACATGTATAGGAGCGGGCGGTATACATGGGGGATACGGCTATGGGGATATGATACAATAGACATTCATATAAGTGTTTCTTACCCCCGGTGGCAGTGCACACCTTCATATCCTACTTTTTCTCTGTACAGTTGTCTCATGGCGGAAGTGTCTCCTTTGTAAACAGAGCTCTTATCTAAACGCACGGGAGATTGTGATGACAGACAAGATACGAGAAGGAGGTCTCACTAGAATTCTGAAAATAATCCACTGACATGTATTGTGTACAAATCTCAGTCCTGACAATTTGATCCTGCAATCCTGTAATCAGGTTTGGAAAACCCCAGGTGGAATATCAAATCCCACTCCTGGCTTATTGAAGACGTTGGGAAATGATGCCTGCTCAATGCCTGGGCACTCACAGCTATACAATAACTCATAAACAGCTTTAGGTGTCCTAAAACAATGCTTGTACACAAATATGTTTCATTCTGAAAGGTATCTTGACATTACATCGAGAGCATGCCGCGTTTTTCGGAGAGTAAGTAGCGGACTACTCCACTTCTGTTAAATCCCAGATTATTTATTTTCATAGGTTGAAAGTGACTTAAGATACGAATTAAACTAATGCTAACCTCCAAGGTATATCACAGATACCCCTTCAAATGTTTTGCTGGAAAAGAAAATGAATACACGAAAACCCATGACAACAGTGTCCTCACTTGCAGTGCCTGTGCTGTCTATGAAGCGCAATTTATCTCACTCCTGGTATTTCTGTCATTGAGAACTCGTTCTCCATGCCCCTACGAGTATTGCAGTCCATTTTCCATGGTCTATGTCCGGTGTGTCATCCATTCTTTTAGTGTGTACAGGGGTGAGGTAAATACAGAAAGCAACTCGTTTTGGTCAAAGAAGCCGTTCTCCAACTCATTTGAATACTATGTGATATTCACTCGGCTTGTCGCCTCATTCATATAATATCAAGCTGGAGAACAACAGCTTTGACCAAAACTTGTTGGTTTCTTCTTTAGTCTTTTAGTATCCACCTCATGCTAACCTGAGCATTCGCTCGGATATCACAACGCGTCAACTACGCGGAGAATAAAACCAGGCAGATAAAGTTCATGGTAATATTGTGTATGTATTCTACTGAAAGGCATTATGTGTTATAAAGTGGATATGAAGAAACGCACATATATATATGTGTCCCAAAGTTTCCCCAATATGACTGCTCCTATTACTGCCTTATCTGTCATACTTCAAATTTAAAACGGGCATATACCTGCAGTGGATTACATTGTATGATAAACTGCTGTTTACAAATTACAGCATTGCTCTGGATACAAAGGGAAATGTAGGTCAGCATGTAATTCTAATCTAGGTATTGATAAGCCTGTAAGCTTACCTCTGAGTGATATTGTAAAGTGTTTTCTACATCTCTTGATAATTTCATCTTACTGTGAAGGTGCACTGAATTTCTCAGAATGTTATTGAAGCAGTCAGCTGGTGTTGAATTTCTTGTATACTCCGACTGATCAGAGCAGCTCTGAACTACAGTACAGCAAATCTAAGCCCCTGACATTTGCTTCAAGCCAAGTTAAGCTCATATTACTACTTCCTTGTTCAATATACCATATTTTTCCTGTAAAAGCCTACAATCACCCACCCACCTTACATCTTCACTCATCTTATCAAATATATGAGTTGTTCCTTTGTCCTACTCATTTGAAATGTCAAATACCTTATTTGCATTTATCAAATATATTGGTGAGTGCTAATTAGAAAAAGTGTATTTTGAATATTTATTGGAAGACCTGTATGTCCATACCACAGAAAGACACTCATTGGAAGAGATGTAAATCCTTAATCTTTTCTTTGCCAATCATGCCTCGAGCCATTCCTAGGTGTAGGGCATATGATGCCTTGAGGCATGATTTTCCCATTCTTGTTAGAGTGTCATTTGTCTCAGCAGATACTTCATGGACTTTTGTAATTGTTCAGAAATTGTGTAAAACACTACCATAGCGATGATTTATGAAGGATTTCTATTTTTATCTTATTCCTTATAAAAAAACGTCGTAGGCTTAAAATGGGATTTGTTTATGTCACAGGTGTGACATAAAGTGTTGTTTATGTCATTACTTTCTATTACTGAAAAAATGTGGAAACGGGGTCTCCGTAATATCACTCGTCTTCGACTCGTGAAATTACGGAGCCAACAAAATGCGTGATATAATAAATAAACTCAGACTCAAACTCGTGATGTCTCTGGATATCATCACCATGGAAACGTTGACAGACGACTTTGAACGGCACCTGCTCCCGGGCCCCGTACGGCGACGGTTAGGACAACAGTAACAGGAATATTTACGGCGGGAAATGTCTGAGCAGAACTAAAACGCTGGCTTCTCCCCATCCTGTAAGGACCACAGACATTTTTCTAAAACCCCGTCTTTTTTTCAAATTCGAAATCGCATTCGGGGTGATTCGAATGAGCCTCGACTCCTACTTGTTTTGGAGGATTGGAGAAATAAACGAGTGTCGTCCTGCGGGATCCCTGAAAACGTAAAGCCTTCTCGACTTGAGAACAACGTGTTTTCTAATTGGAGAGAGAAATTTTACTCACTCGAATCTCTCGTAGTCCGGCGAGCAGATGACGCCCCCCGCGCCTGCGCAACGCGGCGGGAAGTCGACGTACGACAACCGGAAGTTACACGAGTTGGCGGCCGCCATTTTCATCGGCTTCCGGTGGCGGACGCCGCGTCTGTTGCTAACAGTGACACCTGGTGAGTGGCTGTCCCGCGTTCAAATCATAGCGTACTCCTTAATGTCCGGGAACCTGTTCCTGCGCGTAGAATCTCCTCGGGTAGAAATTGTCAGGCAACTGCCAAGGAAACTGCTGCCTCAATTCTTACAGCCACCTCCTATGAATGGTAATCCGTTTGGTTTATAGCCGTGATAACCAGGGCATTGGTGGCGACCCCATGTTGATGTCATCCGTTAGTAATAACACCCCTTGTAGCACTAATCCGGTAGGGAGCGCATCAGGCTATACGACGTCTTATGAGGTAGGTTACTGATGACGTGATGTGAAACGGCGACCGGAGTTTACGTTCGTCAATGGCGTATTCCACAAAGGCGGCTCGTAATAGCTACATGCGGCATACCACCTCCAGCAACCTGTGGCTCCTGCCTGGCCCTGTGAGCGCCGGGGGCGTGCGGGCGGGCGGCGTGTTGACGGCGGGGGTGGCGGGCGCGCCGGGCGAGACGCCAGCCGGCCCCGGGACGCCCGGACCACGCTCACACCGGAGACGCGCGGGTCCGTCCGGTACGTCCACGTCCGGTGCGGGGCTTCCGGCGGGCGCGGGGACGTTGTAAGGTAACGGTGAGGGCGGGAGGAGGGAACCGGGGACGTAACGGTAACGTGAGGCGCTGCGATAACAACAACAACAATACGAGCTCTTCCTCCTTCCCCGATAAGCACCGAGCAGCTCGCGAGCAGCTGATTCAGCAGGCGGAGGTGTGGCGGTGAGGACCCGCGGGGAAGTGGCTCCGTGTGTCCCGAGTCTCCCGCCCCGCACGGCTCTTCTCCTACTACTACTCCCTCACCGACTCCCCTCCTCCCACCACCGCCAGCACCACCACCAGCGCCACCAGCACCAGCACCACCGTGCAGGAGCACCGCGCGCCGCCGTGCTGCCAGGATACGCCGAGCAAAAGCAATCTGCTCAGCCCCTGCTGCACAGTCTGTGCTGTAGTCTCGGGGTGAGCGGCTCTGAGCTGTCCCCACTTATAGCAGCAATACGGGCGCGCGCGTGTGTGCTGCGTGGTGGGCAGTATACGGTGGATGCGTGCGGGTGAGGGTGTGTAAGGTGGGTGAGTTGGGTGGGGGACGTGGGGACAGGACGGGTGTATACATACGCGTCTCCAGCGTGGAAAGCAATACATGTTGCATCCAGGGACTGGCAGAGGACTCGTAACTACCGACAGGTGGTGGCGAGGCGATACGCAGGGGGATGGCGAGGTGGGTGTTTTAAATGCGGGGCACCCACGAGCGACCAGGTGATCCGTACTGTATCTGGACACTGTGCTACATTGCCTGCACGCTACATTCACAGGAACTGTATAACATCCATTTTTCGGAGTGTAGTGGCCATATAACCAGCACTATGTTTCATAGTATCTTGAATTCTATACATTATGTTACATCGCCAGTACGCTACATTTTTGCAGAGCACCCGGTAAACGGTGGTCACTACGCTTTCTTGCATAAACACCCAGTCACTTAGTGTGGTGGACTCAAAGTGACCGGGAATTCCAAACGAATTCATGCTGACCTTCCAGGTATATCAAAGACAGGGGGACAGGACATGTATATATATGCACCCTGAGGGGAGAAAGCAATATGCGTTGGATCCAGGGTCTGTGGGAGTGTAACTGCCGACAGGTGGTCGAGAGGAGATACACGGGGGATGGCGAGGTGGGTGTTTTAAATGCGGGGCACTCACTAGTGATCACGTGATCTGTACTGTATTTCAACGCTATGTTACATTTCTAGCATGCTACGTTCACAGGAAACTACTGTGTAGTATCCAATATTCTTAGCGAAGTGGCCATAGGATGGCCCCTATGTAGCATAGTACCTATAATCATCCACCTAATACAAAGTATCCATAGAAAACACGTAGGGAGTGTGTATCTTCATACCCAGTGTATATTGTATGCTCCAGGTTCCTATAAAGGGCACATTTGTGAAAATAGTGCGTACTAAATGAATTGTGCACCTAAAACGAACTAATATTGGCATGCCACCTATCTAGAAAAGGTGGGTGCTAAATACAATATGGACTGGTTTGATAAAAGTGGACATATGCTCACTGGAGCTTACTCTGTGCAATATCCTAGCATGTGCTCGGATTACTATGCATCGGATTACTATGCATCAATTCCTCAGAGCATATACTGCTTGTATATGAAACCAGTCAATATTATGAATGTATTCTTTATTATCCACCATATACAAAGTACCCATTGAGAATGTATGGGGATCCCATTTCTATATCTACACACCTCATCCCATGTCTATATCTACACACCTCACCTTATGCCTTCATCTAAAAGGTGATAAGAGAATTGCAATCTAAATAGTATCCATAATATTTTACTTTTCAGCTTAAAAGTCATAAAGGTCTTATGCCTTTATCTCTATATGAATCCATGCCTTTATCTACATATCTCACAGTGATTATCTATAAAGCGTATCCCATGAAGAAGTCTCCGGACATTTAGCACATATCCAACACGGTGCGCACCCTCACTTTATGCATGAATACCTATTTTCTTCTATATTTTATACCTCATCTCAATTGTCTATGTACATGTCTAATCATGTCATTCCTCTCTCTGTACAACACAGCCAATACTCTTCACTTTTCCCAAACTAAACCTCTACCCTCCACATTCTTTACACATGTAGAGGACCCCTGGTCGCTGAAAGTGTGACCACTTTCCGTGAAGCGGCAGTCAACCAGTGGCTGAGACAATAGTCACTACCCCGTGCTAACGCCTCAGCACGGGTGGGTTCGGATTGAATCCCAGAAAGGTAGGGAGATGCGGGATCTACAATCTAACGCTTAACTATGAACACAAGACCAGACTCCAGACTATTTAGATACAAACAGTTTATTGTATCCCAAACTTACAGTTCGTTGGTGCTCCGGGTGCTGCGGGTCTCTTCACCGTTGAAAGGTCCTAAAGAAACCTTACCAACACATGAGGCTCCAGACATTCATTCGGCTGAGAGGCACAGCGAGAAGACCTGTCGACCTGCTACGGACTCAGCCCTTATATAATGACTGAGTTACATAATGCAGGCGACCCCGTAGTATTTGCATACACGGGTCCGCCGGCCTTACCGTGCAGTGGGGATCGGCACTAGCATCACCTAGCGTAAAGTGAAAACAACGCTGCTTGACTACCCTGACCCCTACACACATATTCATATAGAACACACTCCTTCTTGTTATCAGTATATATGTGGATGCCTTTTTCAATCTATTACTGACACCTCATCCCAAACCTCTATCTTCTCACTTCCTTCCTTGCCTTGAGATAATAAGGAGGAGCTGCTTAGAGATCCGCAGCCACTGAAACTATGCCACTGAAAAAGACCTCATTACGTGCCTCTAGATATACATGCACCATCTCATTGCATACCAAAGTATTTAACAACCTGATTCTTTATCTAAAATACTACACTCCGCATTTTGTACAACCACCGAGGATCCAGGACATAAATTGCTTCGTTTTCTTTCTGGTCCTTAAGGTATGTGGATGAAATGTTCTCCTTTTTCCCTCCAATTTTTACACCTCATTGCTTTATCCTTACACCTCTTTCCACATCTCTCTATATACATACACTCTGAATTTTGTATACCCACCCATCAACCAGAACACACCGTGGTACACAAGATACAGTAAAAACCCCACGGAAGGGACCCTCACGTAAAGGGACACCCCCGCGTTAAAGCGAAATTTGCTCCAAACGGAAGTATTTCTCTCTGTAGGTGTTTGTGTGATTTAAACAGTGTCTCTATGCCATAGTGCCACTTGTATAAAGGTATTTTGAATACTACATAGTATAACCGCCGACACACTGAAAACCCTTTGTAAGGGGACCCCGCATGAACGTTTTTTTACACCTCATCCCATACCTCTATCTATACACCTCCTGCCTTACCTCTATATACATGCACTCTGCATTCTAAATACCCACCCAGCAGCCAGGACACACCCTGGTTCTTATTGTATATTGATATTTT
Organism: Alentia gelatinosa; assembly: GCA_950022655.1. Taxonomy (NCBI): domain Eukaryota; kingdom Metazoa; phylum Annelida; class Polychaeta; order Phyllodocida; family Polynoidae; genus Alentia; species Alentia gelatinosa. The sequence continues at coordinate 12,564,927 of OX465587.1, forward strand.
TGTCTATTTTTCACACCTCGTCCTATTCTCTATCGGCGTACCTCATTCCATGCCTCTATGCACCTCTACATTCTACATTTTGTACACACTCGACACAGGGCACACCCTCTCTGGTCCTCAGGATGTATCGATACTTTCTGTTGCCCATCCACCTCGACGCCCATGAAATATTCAGCAACTTCTGCCACCGTCCGGATTACCCAGTGACGGATTAATGGCAGGTACCCGGCATGTTCCGCCGGTGGGGAATGGCGAAGGCGCGGAATCAGCGAAAGCAACTCACGTTCGCAGCGCTCTATTCTCGCCAGCGGTGAGGTTTCGAGTCTGAAAGAAATGTCGTCTGATGTTTCATCTCTTCATGTGCAGAAGTCAGTATGTGGTGGGTGTATTTCCATCTAATAACTTCTATTCAGAGATTCTCCTTAAAAGATTGAAATGTGGTAAAGATCTAGGACTGGATTTGCTTTTTGTTTTAACCCTACCATTAGAGTGAATATATTTCTTAATATTGGAAATCCCTTGATCCTGAATGAGCTATTAATACTATTAACGTTGCATGAGTGTAAAACTTTTAAGCTCTTTTATAACGATTTACCACCGCATCGTCCAGTTCCACCTGTGATTTTTATCTTTTAAACTGAATTGTAAAATATCATTTGCAGTCCTTTTTGCACTAGTTGGGATACCCTAAGATATAATTATTTCACTATAACAGATATAGTGCTACGATTCTTCACTGTCCATAATTTACATGAAAGTGAATATACAGTGTTGAGACTACAATCTCCATGATACATGTTAAAGTGGCTATAGGGCAGAAAGCTATGGTGTTATGGAGGTGGCCATCCTGCCCCTGGTGCTAACCAAAACACCAGGTGGTGGGTGCAGTTCTCAATTGATTGCCCTCGGCTTACCTTAAAGGCTCTCAGCCTCGTCTCACGATCATTAATGAATTACAACAACTGATAACAGCGGTTATCCTACCCCTAATAAAAAGCCGCCATAGACTTAACATAGGCAAATTTTATGTGGCATGCTGTGTCATAAAGTGTTTTTTATGCCACTAGAGTAAATAAAAAAATTGACCAATCAGAGCCCAGGATGTCAGCTACTACGAAAAAAGTTCCGGTTGCACTCAAAATGCCCATTCAGATGTTGCTGGCATGATACAGCTAGAATGATCGAAAAATTGAACTCACACCTGAAGTGTAGAGACGGGGTAGGATAAATACAGAACCGAACTCGAGTTAGCCTGATTAGTTTTCAAGCCACTCTGGTCAGGTCTGCTACTCACTACACTCGGCTATCGCCTCGTGTAGTAATACAAGACCTGTCCGTCGTGGCATAAAAACTAATCAGGCTAACTCTTGTTCAGTTCTATTTAATTATCCCCCGACTACAGTGGCGCTTTCGTACAATTTCCTGGCAGATGATGGCGGAACTAGCAATCTCTCTGTGCCCTATATAGTGTGAAACTGCATGATTCATAATATATATAAACGTGGCTATGATAAATCACATATTAGTGGCGAGAGACGTCTTTTACTTGTCTCGTAAGTGCACCCACTCGTCCTGTTACGGCAGACATCTTGACCGAGAAGGAGGCAGGTCGAGTTGCGCGTACATTAGTTAGTATCCTCCTTACATCGTATCTGGTTTAGTCGCGCCTTCAGGCACTGAGCTGACTCCAGGAAACTGTCAGCTCAAGGAGTAGTCTGACACAGACGATGGCTATTATTTCTGTGGTTCTGTATCTAGTGTCGACGTGTTGTGTTTAAATGCGTACAGGATTATAGAGAATTATTAGTATGTATAGATGTTGGGGATTACCTCATTCAGTCCTGATGATGCCTGGGGGAATTCTCGTGGAGGGCCTAAAGATGCCGGGAGGCATTCCCATGCAGGATCTGGAGATACTTCAAATTTATCTAACCCTTGGTATTTTTTCTCCATAGACTTAACACTGGGAAATCGTATCCAACGACCATGAGATATTTAGGAAAAATATTCAATGGGCGATTATGTCACAAATGTTAACTAGCCCATTAGTCAATACGAGAGGTAAGATAAATCCAGAAACCTATTCAACCTTACGGTCAGAGCCTGATCTAATGTAGTTTGAATCAGTACGTAATTCACGCAGCTTCGCCTTGTGAATTACTGGACGATTCAAACTCGTTTGGACACCAGATGTAACCCCTGAATCTTCATAGGTTTCCTCTATTATATTCTTGTGCAGGGTCGATATATTCCTGTGTAAGACCTGACGATGCCTGGACGCATTTCTTGATTCTTATTTCTATAAGTGCAATTTTGAATAAGCAATATTTATTCCATTTTCATGATATATAGAAGGAAATGATCGTTCAAAAGTACTTAAAGTAAGAATATTGTAACCAAGGAAACTCTTGGTCCATTGGTTAATACTAACAGAATGCAGAGCAGCGTATCAACTCAGGATAAATAAAGTTCTTAAAAAAAAAGAAAAAACGTCAGCGCAGCGAGGAGCTGGCTTTCAGTAGGCCCTACTCTAGTACAGTCTGTTATCGCCAGGGCCAGGGCACACAGGCTCAGACTCAGACTGTTACGCGCTGCCATTTTGAGGCAGGAATTCCTGCCTTTGCTGGTACTGAGCTACCCTGCGTGATTTGCCAGTAACCAGTGTGTTACTCTTCAGGCATAGGTGCTTGAGTATCTTTTAATGGGCATGAACCAAATAGATCAGCTTGGAGAGTTATAATGGTTCCTGCAATAACCTCGACAGCCTCGCAGATTTCTTCTTGTCAAACTGATGCTTTGAATAGAACAACCAACCCCGGTATTCCTCTCACTGAAGGGGCCTGGCCAATAGTGGCCATGCTCTGTTAGACCTTCACGTACCGTAAGCCTAAGGCAGCGCGGTGCGTGAACGGACTAACTGAAGACGAGAGTGGGATGCAACGACCAGGATTCAGCACTGAAAGAGGTAGTTGTAAATAAGAAAATGAGGCGAAATGAGACTGAATCAATGGTTAACCTTTGGACAATATCCACTAAAGGTGTTCACTGGGAGATAACAGGTTAATGACACCATTACGAGAGAAAATACAAAGAAAACCAGATTTGATACAACACCGATGGCAATTCAAGTGTTCCTATATAATCTCATTACACGAGGAAGTGGTATCTATGTTGTGTATGAATCAAAAGTATGTTTTTGAGAAATGCAGAGATGTCTCTGAAGATGTATGACTGTACGAAATGGAAGACCCCCCAGAGAGTTGGACTGACATGAAAAACGTCAAGTGGGCCGGTGGAATCTCGCTGATAAACCTACCGTGTGTGGCTAACTGGCTGTATTACTTACTCACTTAATGATAGATCGAGAAACGTCACGGCATTTTATATGATTCTTTATATGGCGTGAATTGTCTTCACAGAATGATTTCACCAAACGGAGCTGAGTGAAACAATGCAAACAATTACATCAAATTGAGTGGCGTTTAGATTTTATCCTACCCCATCCTATGTAAAACTTCATATGTCACCCCTGGCATATAAATATCTTATGGCACGACTGTGGCATACAGTCACACCATGTAGTCTACGGAGATTTATATCAGGGGTAGGATAATTATTTAGCGATATATCTACAGCAAACTCAAGTGATAAAAGAATGTATTCCATATCATTTACTGGTTTATCATCTGCACAGTACTCAATAGGATTTATATATGCAATATATTTCTGGATTCACACCTCCTTGGTAGTTCTTGTCATCAGCAGCACGCAATATATTTCTTGTTATATTTCCATATAATGTGACTGTTTACTTAGAACACAACTGCGAAACATAATGATCCAGCCTTCCACTGCAACAACATTGTTAAATACTACTATCTAGTGTGCGAGAAGGCAAAACGGATGTGAGTTAAAGAAGAATACCATGGAGACATGTGACGTGTGCCTGAATGAAGTCTGCCCAGAGTTGTTTTGGTCGGACTCACATTGATAACACAGTAAGGCTGCAAAAAAAACCCAAAAAATCACACAATCCCAAGCCAACAAAGGAGACACCATCACAAATCATCAATCACAGTATCCAGATACAAACCAACAATCCATGCACTACTCACAATGCACGACCGACTGTGAGTAGTGGTCAATTTGTCAGTAACCACCGACCGATTTTATAGCACTCTCAATAAAACGTAGGTCACTAGAACATGGAAAACATAGTCCAATTTCAGTTTGGAAACACGGGAAATTTGGCAACATCGACCAATGAAATACACCTCCGGATCTTCAAAAGAGGTTGGTATATTGTTGCTAAAGGAATGCCTGGTGGTTCCTATACTCAGTCGGTAGGCACCCGAGAAACAATGCTGCTTTTCCTCCGAAAACCTTTTCTGATAGCAAACTATTTAGGGATGCACCATCGACCGACTTCATCTAGGGATTGAGCAGAACTTTATTGGGGTCGGGGGTTGGGTTCTCAGCCATTGCATATGGGTGGATCCCCATATGCAATGTAGCAATAATATACGCGTATCCCTATAGGATTTATCTCTAGATGGCGTGACAATCAATGTGGCGAATGGAAGCATGAAAAACTACGTAGGTCGACTCCCCGAAATCTCGTCTTTAAACAGGGAGTGGCGAGATCCTCAGGGACGAATCTGATAAAAGTATCTCGGATCGGAGTTTCCAGAAATGGTCACAGAGTGAAGTCTCCGCCTGGTGGTAGAAACTAGCACTAGGTGTTTGATTACAGTAGTGTCCCCTAGCGTGCAGAGAGTATAAAGCTCGCTGGCTGAGACATTGCATCCATTACGAGGAATATTTTCATTAATATGTAGGTTATCCGTAGAGAATTACGCAACTTTAATGCTCAAATAACTTACAAATAAAGCGCTTATGTGATGTGTGATCTAAAATATGTTTTGATAATATTTTCATCTTATTAATTGTCACTTATTCTCGATTCTTTTTGTTATCAATTTATTGTTGTTTTAACTTCATATATTATTTGGCGATGCAGTAGATCTAGATTTGAATGTTTCAACCTAATTCACTCCGCAAGAATGTGTGATCATAAATAAAGAAATATAATGTCGTACTGACCAAGCATCAAGATTATCAAATGAAGTACGGCAAGCTTGACAGTTCACTGATTGAGATAAGAATAAGCCGCATGATTTTTGCTTAAAAGAACGAATGTAAAAACCTCTAAAAATAGTATGGCAATGAAGCTGTTTGTGCATTGCTTGAATGGAATAGGGAACTAAAAATCATAAAGTCACTGGTCTGCAGTTTGGAGTTTATATGAGCATGATATAGGGGTGATTGAAAAGGTGATTTAAAACATGTTTGTCTATCGGATATGTTTAGGATAGCAGGATATGAAATCCATGTAGTGGCAGGGGAGTGGGGTGAGGGTGTGAGGCACACCGGCCACAATCCCGGTATCCCTCAACCTACCCCAACTTCTTCTCCTTCATTCCTGGACCAGTCACACTGCAACATACCATATCTTAAAGTTGTTTAATCATAAATCTCCATAACCAAAGACTTGAGCAAGTCTAGGTGTGAGGGCGTCGACAGTGGGTAGCGGTGGTGGTTGTGGCGGCTGTTGCAGCGGCCGTTTTGGTATTATGAGCACTTTTGTTATCTGATGACGTGTATATATACAAGCGACTGTGGGTAAACCTGTTTATTATCTATATGTATATACGCCCGCGTAGAGAGCTACTCGTAAATGTACATATGTGTATAGCGTTATCCGCCTGACGCCCAGTGCAGCCATCATGTGCGCGTTAGCTGCATGGAGTTGTCCCCCTGTATTAATTACCATATAGGAATAGAGTAGTCCCAGTAGCCAATGACTGCATTCGGAGCAAACCACGACCTTCACCCTGACCTCCTTACATGATATTTACAGCGCCTTGGGACGGTTCTACAGTCGAGAGTTGACCTAAAACCTAATGGGCCACAACCACCCTCTTAGATATCTTCTATGCGCTATCTACGCGGGCATCCAACATGAACGTATTCTTATGAAAACATTAGTAAATACAGCATATACGAGCGGCTACGTGATGGCATAAAGTTTAATAAACCCAATTTATTTTCTTGCTAAATCATGTTACTAGATTCCTTTGATGGTCACACTTAAATTGATTGTATTGTTGAGACTTTATACGGATTGACTGGGTAAGATATTGAACTTGGATTTTTTTTTCAAAATATCTAATTTATCATTAAAGTTGTGCAGTTTTCCTGCTCTGTATGCCTATCAGTTCATCTTGTTTTAGAAAGTCTTATGATTAAGCTGATGATATGAAGCGGGGTATTTACATAAGGACTTAAGTATCCCAAGTTTCCTTCTCTTCATATAGAAAAATGTCAACTGAAGTTAATTTCCAACGTCACCGACAACCACAGACATGTACCACAAATATCAGCAACGAACCCAGTCCGCCCTGTCCCTCTAGCGGATGACCGGTGAACCAGCTTAACGAGTTTCACACTATCCCACAAGGTGACGCTGCAGTGGACGGCCTTTATGGCTGGATCATAAGATCGACTCTAATACAGCCAGGACCTCTAAATTTATAAATAAATTATATATACTGGTGGTGGTAAATAGCACAGATACCAACCTGCCCTAATTATATTGGTATCAATGGCAGTATACTACGACGGAGTATATTGAGATAAAAAAATATATACACTCTCTGAATACACAAGGTGATTGGCTGTGGGTAGAACATTATGGTATTCTTAGTTGTTCTGTTTCTAATCGCTAGCTTATCTTTATACAACAACTAAATTTAAGTGTCTATAAACATTAACTCATGTTTTATCATAAATTAGAAAATGTTTGTGGACCAAGTCATTGCGATAACTAAATAATATCAACACCACATCTTAAAATGTAATGGGTATTTTTAGAAAAAAAATACTGGTAGGTCTAGAGATCTCAGTAATTTAAGACAGAAATACACTGCTGTTATTTTTACTGCTGTTTTGTAGAAGACTATTTTTCATTTATTTATTTATAGATTTTGAAGCAACAAAGTTGTTGAGCGTGGTCCTGCTCTCAGATAAGTTGCAAGAGTAGTTTAGTGGGAGGAGTTCGGAGTTTTGCAGGTTGCTTCACACTGTAATCGTGGTTGTCGCAATGGGCCGTGTGTATTAAAGCCAGATGTTCCTATTCCCAAATTATTGATAGATCCCTGTGCCTATACATTATCTGTGATGGATAATACCGGCGCGATCTCCCGTATCTAGTAGCATGAAAGTCTCCGTGTACAGATGGTTAGGATTTGTCACGATAAGGTTTAAGCCCACCATGGCCGACTTCCCATAGCCTCCTTCATGTGGAATCTGATTGGACAGTTATATAGACCAATGAAGTTACACCAAACTGTGAGTGTCTTTTCTCAGGTACTGACCAGAACCCACTTCCCCTCACACTGCTGACGTAGGCCTAGATTCTAGAAATCGAGCTTGGTCAGAGGGAAGAATACTTTATGACACGTCATTGTCAGAACCTACGATGCTCTCCCATTTCAAATGGATATAACATTAGGGAGTGTTCAACAGTTTTCTTCCTTTAGACCAGTGATGCTGGATTCTGGAACTTTTTTTTACCATTCAGTGTGACAAAAACTGTGCCCCCTGGACCATAATCAACAAACCCCCTTATAGTTCAGATAATGATATCTATCTCACCTCTACTATCTATTTCCCCCCAGAGACTTGAGATTGGGAACTTGTATCCAACGCCAATGGAATATTTAGAAAAAATACTCAATGAGGGATTATGTCACAAAGGTTACCCAATTAATTAATGTGAAGGGTGAGATAAATCCAGAAACCTATTCAAGTTTAGGATCAGAGCTCGATCCCATCTCGTTTGAATCGCTGTGTTGTTCTGTGCTTAGCCTTGTGAATTACTACATGATTAAAACTCAATGGGATACAAGCCTTGACCCTAAAAGTCATAGCTTTCCTCGATACCATTACCCATCATTCAAAGTCCCAAAATATATGGAGACTCAGTAAATAACTACCTGTTGCTAAAAACTGTCAGATATACCGTAACCATGGCATACGATGGATTATAAAGATTCAAATCCGATGTATGTGGCTTCAAAGCTATTGTATATGGAAAATTAATCTCACTGTGCTATAGAGCAATTAGAATAGTCCCTATTCAAATACCATATAGGCTAATATGGCAATTCCTGGTCAATTGAAGGCATGATACTCATTATCCTACCCCTAATATAAAATCCCATACGCTTAACATTGAGTTTCCGTATGCCACGCTGATTGGCCTACGGCGTTTTATATGCCACGAGTGGCATACAGAAGTGTTATCATATAATATTCCAAAATCGAGGAGACAGGGTAGGATAAAATCAAAACCTGATTCATTTTAATCTTGGCCAGCACATGCCACAACTGGAGTTTTGGCTCGGACTTTACTCGGCTTCGCCTCGTAAAATCACTATGCCAGACTCCAGTCGTGGCATACGGTGGTCAAGATTAAAACTCATCCAGTTTTACGATACTACGCTTGAGCATTACGGCGTGTCAAACCCTCGTGGTTTACGGCCGTACTCACCTGTCCATAAAACCATCGATTATAGTCTACTGACACTATGTCCCCAGTTCTTGAGCTGAATATTCTTTATAGGCCAGGCTTATAATCAGGCATATTATATAGGCGTGAGCCTATTAGATTCTCTTTACATTTTTATCTTAGTATATGCCTAAATATATCAATTAGGTATTTAAATAGCTTGATTATTGCAGCAATATTATCCCTATTATATTCCAGTACTACTATGCCTATATCCAACCATGGGCATGTAGGCCTAGGCCTATATATGTGACTTAACAGATCAGTCCGACTTGGTGTCCAAACTTGCCTAAATCTATTTTTGTGGTACATGTATGCCTATCTGTTTCTCCATTGTTTGGTACAGTTTGGTTATAACTTAGTTGTTTTTATCTCATCCCTGACCCAGTAGTTTTGCCCATAGACTTTAATGATAAGATTGGGAACTCATACTCAACGCCCATGGCGTATTCTAAAAAAAAACAACGAAGAAAGATATATAATGGTCAATTCCCACGAAGCGTTTACATGCATGTACCAGTCTCTAATGCTTTAGATTCAAGGAATTGCTCTTTCATATTACTTTACTTGAAAGCGTCTTGCCTAAGGCTTCAGTGGGACATATGATCTTCTAAGGCTATATAAGATATTTTCAAAATTAGAGGCCAAAATCCTCAGATTTTCAACCTTTTACAAAGTGGGTAAATCGCAAATTTCACAAAAAAAATGCTGAAAATTGAAAAGTAAATGCTTTGTAACATATTTATCTGTGTGATAATTCAATTGTATTAAGTTATATCTGTTGATAAAAGAGAGAGGAATGATTCTATCACAATTATCAAGGTAGCCATTCAAATTTAAAAATTGGGGTAGTTTTAATGTTATCATCCGAATGCAAAAGGCCCTGATATTTAGTATAGAACTATAAATTTGCTATCTTTATATCTCATGAAAATACCTCAGAGACTGTAGGTACCTTGCATCTTTCCATCAAAAATCTTTTACAAAACATTAATTTTTGAAACTACATTGTTGGATACAAAGTCACTATTGATGTAGTTTTGCTGTTATCGCCCGAATGCAACAAAATCTGTTCTATCTCAGTGAATTTTTAAGATTAGTGGGACATATTTATATATTGTGAAGTCCTTAGTTTGAGGTATTTAGGGATGTATTTTTGGTAAGTGTACCCTTGTTATTCTCGGAGCTAAAGCCCAACCAATGTAAATGTTATCATCCGGAAGCGGTTATCGTCCGAATGCATAACAACAGAACTATGACCTAAATATGTTTCCACAGCAAAGAATTTTTTTTTAAACTAGCAGGACATTAGGCATAAATATCCTGCTTTAATTACTTATTGTTCAGAAATGGGAATGCTTTTTTATTAAAGGAACTGCTGCATTCGTACAATAATGTTTTTTTGTTATCGTCCGAATGCAGCATTTCCTTCAAATTTTATGCATCCATATGAAGAGACAGAAGTGTATCTTAGTTTCTTAAATTATCATATTTTGGCTTATTGTGTATATTTTAGTGTGGAAAATAAAATAAATCTTTACATAGAATACAACTATCCTTTATTGTTCATTAAAGGGACAGACTGACACTGCATTTGGACGATAACAGGCTTCAGGACTCAAAAAGACTTTAACAAGTTCTCAGAGAAAGAGTTTTTGAGTTTAGTGTACCCAAATTTTGTCACGGATTGTTCAATATCTATATTTTATTGTGATATAATTTTTTCAGTATGTATTGACATTTATCCTACCCCTAATATAAAATCCCATAGGCTTAACATTGGGTTTCCGTATACCACACTGACTGGCATACGGAGTTTTATATGCCACTAGTGGCATACAGCATTGTTATCACGTAATGTTCCAAAATCGAGGAGATAGGATAGGATAAAATCAAAACCTGATTCGTTTTAATCTTGGCCACCGCATTCCACTCCTGAAGTTTTGGCTCCAGACTTCACTTGGTTTCGCCTCATGAAGTCACTTTGCCAAACTCCAGTCATGGAATACGGTGGCCAAGATTAAACCTCATCCAGTTTTACGATACTATATTTGACCTCTAATTATCCCACTTGTCAACGTTTCGTGAGAATTGACCATATATATACCGGGCTACTCATTGGGGGATGATGTCATAAATGATACGGTAGTCAATTAGTCAGTGATAGGGTGAGATAAAATCTGAACCGCACTCAACACATAGCTAAGGTATGTAATCTCATGCGGCGAAGCCGCATGATATTACTCTGCACCCAAAACTCATGGAATAATTTCAGTGGCTATGGATGTAGATCCATGCAGTTCCTTCATATTACTGGTACCCGTATTGCCTTTGTCGATCTCCCTATTCAATATGCTAAGCATATTATTCGATATTCAGAAATATTGCTTAGGCCCCTATCTTACCCCATGGAATGGACTTAGCATTGGGAACTCGTACTCAACTCCCAAGGAGTATTTGAAGGAAGTAGGCCTCCTCAAAAGGGATGATGTCACAAATGTTAGCCAATCAGTCAATAATATTGGTGAGATCAAATCGGAACCGCATTCGGTCCATAGCCACTAAAAATTCTGTTCTGGTTCTTTGAGTAGGCCTAGGCCTACCGGTAGGACTGCAGTTCCTTTTATAGAGCCTTTATAGTCGTTTCCCTACAAAAGTATAGGCCCTATGTATTGTTATAAATTATAATATATGTCCTATTATTTTCCAATATAGATGTACGATTTATAAATGCACTCATAAAATTTACACCTGTGCAAAACTTTCTGTGTAAAACATTGGCTGCTATCTGTCAGAGCACAGAGTGAACTGAAAGAGCTTAGCAACAACGCAAAATCTCTTTCCCAAAACTACCGGCCTCCCATGTCTTCTGAATATATTTGCATGCTAATGTACCTTAAAATATGCGCCGAGCATGCTTGGAAACCATGTTGGCATATAAAATTGGCGTCCATGTTTGGTGTAATGCTGCCGCCTTGAAAATATGCTAATGAGGACCCACGTATACGTTAACAGCGTGCCATGATTGGTGGACACCGAGAAGGAGGCGTGTCCAAATCCTGCTATTCCGTGACGTATGCGTTCATCAATATTCAATTAAGCGGCGGCGTTTTAGGAGGACGCGAGCTAAGTAGGCTGCCGAAATAACCTCAACATTGCTTCACTTTCCCCATTACAAGGACATATTGATTGTCAAGAGGGTTGACGTCTTCGCAGAGCAGTCAACGACCCCAGTGGCGGCTTAGTTGATCGGGTGAAAGCCCGGGGAGCGCCGTCTGGACCCCGGTCTGTCTGTGGGTACAGCTGGGTCACTGCGGAACTCGGCGGCGGTGTTGGGCGGGAGGCAGGCGGGTGTGCCCGGGGTCAACTACGTAATGCCACGGTAAGTAGGCCACAACTCTATATCATATATCCCCGTTACAACATATTTTTGCACGATCTAATGTCTCGATGTTTTAAGTATGCGTCCTTAAAAATGGGAAGCTATATAGCAAGGGACTATATTCTACTGGTACCTGTAAATCTAAGGGTAGCACGGAAGGCACATTGATACAGAAAACTTTACGCGGTAGAGTTGATTTGTAAACATTGCAGACGAGAGTCGGTCATGTGAACTCTCGCTACACTGAAGACACATTTTCTGCTGTCACTTGTGCCAAGTTGTAGGAAGAGTACTGTCAACATCATTGCGCCGTATCCAGACTAAGTTAGATTGTCACTATTACGCTCCCGATTAAAAAGATAATTTGAAAATTGTTTCGGTATCATCTTTCATAGACTGTAAGTGTAACTTGTACATTCGTCGATACTACGATAGCATAGAACTTGGTGTAGATTCTAGATCTAGTGTCAGTGTCAAAAGAATCGTCACAGAGTTCATGGTCATGACGAAATCATGTCGACCGTAAACATCCAATGATTAATTGGACATGCTTTAAAAAAGAGAGAAAGGATTGCACAATATCGATTTTAGTGGAAAGTCATATCAATTGCTACCCATGACCTACAGTTCTATGGCTGTATGCGGACGCAATTTTGTTTTTTTTCAAATAGCTAACTTAGTACAATTAATTAATTTTAATAGGAATATAATTTTGATTCACCGGGATTTTTCTTTTTTTTTTCTAAAGAGGGGGAAGGCTAACTTTTTCTATAGTCACAGGTCCAATTTTAAGAACTTCCTTACATATAAAACTGGTTAAATCATAATATGATTTGCCTAATTGAAAGAGAATAAGAAGTAATAGTTGAATACTAGGAAGTGGAATTTTCTAGGTAGATTCTATATTTTACTGAGATATTCATGTATTTATTAAAACTAATAAAAGGGGGAATAGGTGGAAAAGGCGTGTAAAATCAGAGGTTAAACAAAATTGAATTACAGTGAGCATTGGTAATACAGATATAGTATCCTTATATACTATTGTATCTAATGTCTAATGTTTCGTTACCATACTTGTGTTACTGTTGGCAAGACACACATGTCTACTACAGGGTCTACTATAAGCTGCTGCCATCTGTGAGCAACTCTAATAACTACTCATGTATGACCTCTATGTGGTATTTCTGGGAACAGGGCCTTGTGACATACCTCTCGTTCTCCCTCCCCTCTCTCCAATCTATCAGTGCGTCACTTCATCTTCCTCCTTATAGATCACCTTCCTTCTCATCCAATTATTGTGATAAATTATGTTTTAATCTAAATGTACATACCTTGATGTCCATAAACTGTAACTTGTTAAGATATGCATCTGAAGAACTCTCACGTATGGTAGATGCAAAAAGGGTTTGTTTGTTTTTTTAAGTATTGTCAACCAATTTTTAAGTTCATTTTGTGGCAGTCAGTATCATAGCAATCTGTAATCTAATTTCCATATCCCATATAAATGTGTTACAGACCCGAAACCAATGGACAAGGAGCACATATATTCATAAAACTTTGCAAAAGCTCTGGAATTGCACCAGAGACAACAAACCACAAGGAACTGTAGTGGTAACTGGCCAAAACTTTTTATATTACATACTAGCGCCTTCGGCACTAGGACTCACATAGCACATAGACTGCTGTGTGTCCACGCAGATGACCGGGAAATCACCCTGTAATACTGCAAATTTTTACCAAATAGCACGTTAATATTCTGTAGCGATGAAGTTGCTCGTACAGTCATGGCTTAATAGTTAGCCATATCCGTACGCTACACTGGTCACCAGAGCAAACTCTCAGCAGTTCATGAATATTCATGATGGTTGCGGTGGTGGCCTAAAACCACCTGAAAGACTTGATGATGAAATCCAACATGATTTAGGGACCAGCGAACCTTGCGCCATCTTTGAATTGTGGAGGATCTCAGAGGCTTGTCTCAGGGTAAGGAGATCGGAAAACCACAGCATTGAATTTAGTTTTCAACATGGCTAGAAATATATCATAAGAGAAGAAGTGTATCTAGGTATCAGATCTAAAAAATAAACAAGTTTGAGTTTTTATGCACACGAGAATCTCACTCACGTGGGGTATCACTCTCCATGGACATCTCTGGTTCTGTCTGTCAGTATGTGGGGGAGCAACTCCAAGCAGATCCTGTCGAAATCATGCCTTTTTATATATGGTAGGTAATAAATACAGCGGTTATACAGCAGCCTCTCCACTGGCCACCGGAGACAACGCTTGCTATGCAGGCAATTAGTTGTGTTCATAGGCCGTAGGCCTAGCGACGAAGTCGCTAGTATTACATATAGGTATATCACACATAAACTTATTCCATATAAATAGCCTACAAATACCTTTGATTTTTATCCTTCAGACTATAACAACCACAAGTACCGGGAAACTCCGGGTAGAAACTCGAGATGATCAGTCAGATCCTGCGGCAGACCCGGCGGTCACAGCTACTGGCGGAGGCTGAGAAGGACGAGAGTAGCGAGGAGAGTGAGAAGGTGGCTGTGTACGAGTGTAAAGACTGTGACATGGTGTCTAAGACAGAGAAAGAGATCTGCCAGCATGTGCAGGACTGCCACAGGAGGTCGCCGTCGGGGCCGCGGGGGCGGGGACGGCCGAGGAGCAGTGTCATCTGGTCCCTCCTGGCGACCTCATTTCAGAAAAATGTCTATGTGCCTGAGAAGCTTGTGTGTACAGAAGGGGATGACCAGCCCACTATGTATACGGTAAGTTATTACAAGATACAATGAAGCAGATATGGTAGCTTTTAATTTTCTATGGAAGTGCACGTTTATTATTTTGAGTTTATAGAATATTATTCTTAGTATTAAGTATAGACAATATTGAATCGTGTACAAAATAAAGCAGAGGTTTGAACCTCCTCGCATACCCTCAGCCACAGACAGTGGCTGACACCTATGTGTTTTCCACTTTTTCGTGTTCTCTCTGGAACAGGAAACTTAACATGAAAAATAGTTCTACTCATGTTTTTAATGACATATATATTCCTTAGTCAGTAATGAATGGATCTCTCTGTTTTCAAAGATCACACTTTTTCATGGAAATTCATGTTTTCATTGCCAGTATTTTGAAATATTTTTCTTGTGTAAAACTAAGATGACATTAATTGAGCCTCATTCACACCAGAGGTTTTAACCTCCCCACAGACCCTCAAATATCTCCGCCTTTTCTCTGACTGCAACTGACATTCCTGAGTGATAAGTGGATCTCTCTCTTTGTTATTTCAGGTTTTTGCTTGCACGCTCTGCCACTATCAGCACCTGAACTATCAGCAAGTCCGCAAACATGGAACAATGTCCCACTTTCTGGAGATACCTGTGTTCAGTTGTGTCTACTGCGTGACCTCCATCTCAGACAGAGAACTGTTTGACAAACATCTAGAACAGAAACACAGAGGTGTGAAGGTGGACTTCTCCTTTGACTGCAAGGCACTCGCATTGCTGAATGAATTCCTTACCGAAAGCATTTATCAGATCCATGTTAGTAAAGAAGGTTTGGAGGAATTAATTAAAGACAGGGCAGCACATTTCACTCAATATACAGATGAGAAGATGCTGAGCTTATTGCCAAATGAGGATACTACTGAAAAACAAGACAGTTCTGCTTCACCAACTGCAAAAACTCAGGAGAAAACCGGTGAAAACATTGACAAAGATGCACAAACTGCGCAGGGTCTGGAAGGTGAAGGAGATGCAGAAATGGTGCAAGATCCAGGCAGAGATTCTGCGTCTACCAAGAAAACGTACCCCAGGACCACTGTACGTACAATATTAGAGTCTATGGTCCAGGATAAGTCTGGAACAAAGAAATATATGTATCTGAAAGGTGCCGTTAAAGACTTACTTAAGGATCTCCGTAATAAATCTTCAGATAAAGATATAGGACAAGATAAAACCGACAAAACTTCTGATTTGAACCCAAAAGGTAGGGGTAGCTCTGACCTCAATTCATCGGAACCTGTGGTGATTTCAGAAGACAATGCTGAAGAAGTGTCACCGGTTAAAGATTCAACCACAAAAAATAAGGATGTTATTCAAATAAAGGATGATGATGATGATGATTTGATAGTAGTGAGAGAAGAGACACCGGATGTACAATTTATGAAGCTAGAAAAAGCTAAGAGCCCTGTACTTACCAAAGCTGGTCAACCAAGGAGAAAAAGGGGGAGACCTCGAAAATATGACAGGCCCCCGGAGAATGACAAGGAATATCAGCCACAGGTCATGCCAATATTACCGAAAAAGAAGCCCAAATTAACTGAGGAACCTGAGGAGGGGCCTGCAGATGAAGGACGTTACAACTTTCGTCGGCGTAAGAAGACTCAAAGTTTCTCAGAAGTGGACAAGTCTGATTCTGATGATGCCAAAGAAAAAGAAGGAGGAATAGAAGATGAAGAAGGAGCCGGAGAAGATGAAAAAGACAAGATAAGGGATGTGAAAACTGACGCTCTGAAAGTGAAAATAACCGCAAAAAAAATCATGCCAAGGCCAGTAACAAAGATAATCAATATAAATCCACCTACAGGGACAAGTGATGTGCCCTCCCCTTCGTCAAGAATGCCCACCATCTTGAAGGTTCCTCAAAGTGTGCTGTCAGCAGCAACAGGTAGTTCACCACTGACGCAATCTGTATCATCTGTAAGACCGGCAAATATTCAGGTGTTAAACGCCACCAGGCCCCAGAGTTGTATCATGGTGAACGGGCGCCTCTTACCCATTATCACACAAACCACTGCCAGTCCAACCTTGAACCAAAGTTCAGTCATACAGGTTGGCGGTCCCCGGCCTGCCGGGCTCCAAGCACCACAGATAATACAGTTCCCAAATCCACAACTACCACAGCAACCTGTGCGCTTCACCCTCCCTAACCAGCCCAACGTGGTGTTTAACCTAGTCCCCTCTCCACAGCAGCAGCAGGTGCTTCCAGTTCAGCAAATACAGCAGCCGATTATTATCCAGCAAGCAGGGGGTCCTGGGGGAAACCCGTCGATACAGGTTATACCACAGAACAATCCAGTCGTGCTGCCCCAAGTGCAGGGACCAATCTCAACTATCCAGAACCAGCTTCCGATTGTGATAAGACCCCAAACACAGTCGCAGACGGTGCCAAACGTCATAACTCTAGGGGGACAGCCCCTCACTCCCACCACTATACAGAGCATTATGCAACAGGCTCAGCAGCAGTCTCAACAACAACTCGAACAGCAGGAACCAAAGCAGCCAGTTGATAGTGCAAGCAGCATCTCATCGTCATCAAAGTCCACAGTTCCACAAGTTGAGCCTATCGTGATAGAACCAAAAGAGGAACAGCCATCTATGGTTGAGAGTAGCCGCAACAGTGACACAGACACAGATCCAGAGCCTGAGAATAACCTCACCTCCTCACCTCTCGCCACAAGCACTGATGCCACTGACCTGGAAGATGTCAAGCAGTATTATGTTCCGTTTTACATATGCCGCAGGTGCATGCAGATTTTCCTGACAGCAATTGATCTGGACAAACATATCTATAAAGAAGAACTAGAAAGAAATCCAGCTTTGACAATTCCCTTTAGCAAGCTTGTGCAAGGTTACCTTCAGAAATTTGCCATAACACCTATGGTGCCAATTCTGCAAAAGGGTGTTGATTGGCATATCCCCATCTACCGATGTAGTAAATGCAGTGTCATCCATATTCTAGAGTCTCAAATCAAGACCCATCTCAAGGAACACGTAATGGGAGTGAAGTGTTTCAAGGAAAGTCTGTGGTCACCATCAGATCTGCGGGTGTTATGTGCAAAAGGCTGGACAACTTCTGTGAAAATGCGTTGCAAACAGGAAATGTCATGGCCACAGCAGTACTACAAAGAAACCAGGCAGCGACTGCTTCGTACGGCCGGACGCTCACAAACACACAGAAAAGTCTCTGTAGTTGAGTTGGAGATGTATGACAACGAGGCAAAAGCAAAACTAGTAGCGAAGAAATCACAGGTCATCGAACCGATTGAGCCGAAGACAGATGCTGCTAATACCCAGCCGGCTGTCACACCGCAGCCAGCTGAAGCATTACCTGAACCAGCTCCAGTGTTACAACAAGGTGGCCAGCTCCCAGTGCAATCTCCCATTTACCTCCAGCAAGGTCAGTTAGGACAACAGGCCTGTGTTGTACCTAGGATGGCCACCCAGTTGATACCAGGAGCCCGTATTCTTCAGCTGCCCGGTGCCCGCTTCATCCAGGTTTCAGGTGCACCGCAGACTGTAGCTACAGCCCCAGCATCAGCACCACTCAGCATCCTGTCTTCTGTTCTCTCTACTGCTCAGCAAACCAGCACACTCATGCCACAGGTGACTAATTCTCAGACAACAGTCTGTGAACCAATTTTAACAGCATTTGCTTGCAGGAAATGCTACTTTAAAGATAAAAAGTTTGAGGTAGTGAAAAAACATGTCTTGCAGGTCCACATGATGGACTATGGACCAAGCCACAAATGTGAGATCTGTTCGATGAAGAGCTACGCAGGCTTAAAGGGTATGAAGAATCACTTAACGATTGCTCACTCTGAGAAGGACCACCCTGCTGATTACATTAAAGAACTGTACGACCAAGATGCTGTTGCCAGTTCTCTGATCAGCTGTTGCTACCAGCCCCAACGTTCCGCGGAATTTGAGTCGAGGACTCCGGAACAGTTGCCACACGATTCTGGTTCGGAGGAGCAGGTGGAACCAGACAGTAGTTGCGATGTGGGGCTGGAAGATGAGCAGCAGACTGGTGACAACCTCTCTGGCATTTCTGCACCCAACATCCTGAGCTGCTTCTCTGAAGAGGAGGAAGGTGGAGGTAGCCTGGATGAGAAATTTCTTGCCTACAATGAGAAGAGGATGATGCCTGCTGGCAGTGAAGACCTCACAGACACGGGCACAGCTGAGGCCATGGAGTCTGAGAACAGAACTGGGGAAGCCTTTGCTTGTCGACTTTGCGCCTATAGCTGTGATACAGAACAACGGGTGAAGCAGCATATGATGTCGCAGCACATTTCATCAGACATGTACCCATTTGTTTGCACCAGCTGTTCTTATAAAGCACCAAGTGTTCTGAGGTTAGCTCAACATGTTCTCTACAAGCACCAAAAGAGTGGAAAGAAGAACCCACCGAAACTAGCCCGTGAGATGGAGAATGACAAGGAAATGTGGGCCAAGATTATGACCGATACGAACAAATATGAGAGATTCCAGCAAGAGCTAGATTGTCTTTTCAGAAACTGTGTAGAGAAGTGTTAAATGAGGATAGAGTAAACTCGATGCGTGGACAATCAAGGTGTTGAGTTATCAGAACTTAATCTTCTACAGCAAATACAGGCTGTCATCAAGTGTAAGATCCTAAATAAACAGTTCTTATATGGTTTTTGCAATAGGGTCCAAGAGGGGTTTATAAGATACGCAAATAAATGATTGTTTTTCTTTTAAATCATTGGGCATCCTGCGTCCTACGTTGACTGATGCATGGTAACAGGGTTACCATTTTTATTACTCATATTGTTATTACAGAGTATACATAGTGAAACTGACCAAATATATGCTCTGGGTATTAATATATACATATGATAAAAGGTCATTTCAGACTTTTACTAAAGGTAATACTTAAGATTCAAGTATAAGTCTTGTTCTGTGGTATATCATGTGAAGTGATGCTCATGTGTATATTGAATCATTTAAGATGGAAATTTATACCAGTCGCATGGTATTTAATCAATGTTATAGGAATTGTTTTATCTGTTGGTATGAATCCAAGCGCAGCTGGTATTTTCATTTCTATTATTTCAATAAATCATTGAAACATAATATTTGAATAGCTTCGTCTTTCGTACAATGAAGAGTCGAAAGGGGTAAGTGTATGTGGACTCATCCATTATTTAGGAATGAAAGTTTTCAGGTATTTCTTAATATCCTGGTATATTTCCTTCTCTGTGTTATAAGCCTCGTATTCTCAGAGATTTATTGGCTGATTAAGTCCGGAAAGAGCTTTTTTTTCAATGTAAACCTGAAGGACAATCTGTGAATCTTTTTTACAAACTTGCCCAGATCACATGGGGACCAAACTGGCCAGAAATCTCAGTTCTAAAACTAGTAACTTTGCATCCAAGGGCTCTGCTTACCTAGAGGGATGTCTCTATAAACGAAATACATCTCTAATAAACAATTCTACAAAAAAAGACCCAAACCCAACATCAGCAAAGATGAGAAGTATGCCCTTGAAGGTTTATCCCAAAAGCGGGATATAAAGATCAAACCGGCAGACAGTGGTAATGAATACTCTAGACTATAGGAGAGACAGAAAGATAGCGCAATAATGAGAAAGTCTACACTAAACTGAATAGTGACTCAACCCCCAAATTAAATTCAGATGTAACTCAGTAAATTTAAAATATGGTCGAAAATGGTGAAGTTACAGGTGAAATTGGGAGAATCCATCAAAAAGACACAAGCTAGAGCCCCACAGACCGTATACTTTCTACCTAAAATACACAAGGGCATACTACCACCACCGGGTAGACCGGTAGCGGGGGCAAATAACTGTTGACCAGTTCATAAAACCAGAAGTCCCAGAGAAATAGTTGTGTATTATATAGAGACATGCTTAGTGTGACTGAATGGAATCTGTTCAGAGATATTTCTGACCAAAATATACATGGAATATATATAAACTCTAAAAAGTAGGATTTCAGATTGCAAGACCCACGTAATTGTTTTTAACCGGTGAAAGCGGTGCCAGGTGTTTGGGGGCCTGTGATTTTAGCCAGGGATGTCCGTTGGGGTCATGAAAAAAAAAGAGAGGAAATATGTTTTGTGGAATTTACTGCCTCAGAGAGACTAAGAATATATGGGAAATACATCATTATTGTCCATGGAATGGGGCTGAGTAGAGAGGTTTGAATCATTGTTTATTGGTGTGAATGAGGCCCAATTTATTTTCTCTTTGTTTTACACAAGAGAAAAAATATCCGTAAACTGAAAATGAAGACAAGGATTTCCTTGAAAAAAAGGATAACTGCCATCTTTATTTAGCTATTGTGTGTTAATTTCTGGTCTCTGTCGAGATCGAAAATGGCTTGTCATTTTCTCCTCGATCTAGATTGACCTAAGGACTGAATGAACCTTAGGAAGTCTGAAGGTTCGAGGAAATCCCACATTTGTTAGATAAAAATCTTTAAATTCGGGAGAACTGTAACAGGCCTCCCAGTGCCCCGCTTCCTCAATATAGGTTTTTAAAATCAAAATATAGGTTTTTACAGGTTTTTCAAGGCCCAAAATAGTCTTTTATAGGTTTTAGGGTTAACATATTCAACATAATAAGAGTCAAAATATAGTGAATCGCTTATTTTCAGTTCTTGATTTCTAAAAAATGTACCTAGTACTAAATTGCAGGACGTCAGGATCATCAGGTTATACCCAGCAAGCATGTATACGCGTGTTGAGTTTCAAACAGGCAAGCCACCCTGGCAAAAAGTCACACCAACTGTTGATTCCAAAACACTTTTATGATCTCTTAAATAAACCAATAATGTGGGTTTTTTGTCATTTGACAATCTAACTTTCTTAGCTCAAGTTAATTTCCAAGATTTCCTGTACACATCGATCTGCATGGCAGTGAAAATATAGGTCTTTTTATAGGTTATGAAAATAATGTGTGTGTAGACGAGGCTATCGCTTACGCGACCACGCTTTTACCACTGAGAGTTGGAATCCCTCTCCTCCGCACGTTATATGCGGACTCTATGTTTTCCTGTGTTCTGATTGGTCTAGCCGACGGCTGTGACCCATATTGCCGGTTTTTCATTGGCTTCTTTCGAAATGCACCTCCGCTGTCGCATGGCGTGCGCCGTGCTTTGTGTAGTGTCTGCGTTGAGTCGCCGTGTTTTCAACCCGGTAACGCTTGGAGAGTGAATACATTTCGTTGGTCGTCCCTACGGGAGCGATCATTTGTGCCTAAGGCGGGGGTTTATGGCCCAGTCTTAAGCGGAGTTGGGGATCTGACAAGTTGTCGCAGAAAGTCGTGCGATATGTCGATTTCGGCCAGTTTTTCGAGCTGATCACGCTCGTGGCATTCCCCAGTGTCACAGGTCAATGGTAAACGTGGTTTCGTCCTCTACAAGGACTCATCAGGCGTGCGATGACTTCTGTCATGTTGCGGGGTGTGTGATATGCAATTAGGGTTTCCTAATTGATGTCTACATAGAGTGGGAGGGAACGTCTCTCTCTTTTGAGAAGAGTCGTCTCTCTGTGGTTTTCGTAATCGGGCTGCTAGAGGCCTATATGAAATTATTTTTGTAATTTTTTCATACAATCTTTCCTTTTGCGGGAATTGGTTTCGTATAAAAAAAAATTTTTCTATACGAAACCAATTCCCGCAAAAGGGAAGATTGTATGAAAAAATTACAAACAAAATCTTTTTATAGGTTATATAGGTTCCTTCGGAAAAAATAAAGGCTCAAGAATCAAAATAAAGGTTATTTAAGGGAGGCCTGCTGTACTTCAATGAAATACTTTGATCACTGGGATACAATGATTTCGTCTTCTTTGGTTATTACGCTTAAAATATGTACATATAAATGTCTTAAACATGTTATATGGACAAAAGGGGCCCAGTCATAAAAGTACTCACGCACTAAAAGGGGGGGGGGGGGGGGGTAAAAATATAGGAAATTTAGTATGTTCCGTTGTTCTATTGCATTCAAGAAGGAGGGTGGAAGTGGGTGTGGGGTCAAAATTTTCAGAAATTTTGCATATATACTTTATGGATGGCCCCATGACAGTGATTTGGACATAAAAGACAAACACTTTCCTTTTTTTGTACAAAATTAGTTTTATTCCGGAATATGAGGACGACGAAGGAGTGAAGGAGCCCACTCGACACCAGGGTAGGTCAGGAGCTGCTGCGTCACACACCTGGTCGTCCGAGTTCACACCGCACAGTTATTACTCCAGAGATGCCAGTGAGGTCGAGAAAAAAACCTGGAATCCTGATTATATCCACTATTCATCTCTAACATGATCAAGACTTGGTACACTAATAAAACCCGGAAATATTCAGATAAAGGACATCTCTGGAAGTAACTTGTTATCCAGATGACTTCGCTTTGGAGAAGACCTGTGAATTTTACAGCGATGAATCAAGAGCTGTCCCTCAGTCGTCACTTAAATCCAGTTTCTTCTTTACTTTAAAACACATCATACACGAACCAACCCAACCCCCTAATACAATTTCTTCAACATTTAGCCCACTGTGGGGCATTCCTTCTTAATCTGTATATAAGGTGGATATCTTGACACGACACCCCTTACCCTGCCCCCTTGGCGTGCTTTCTAACTTTCCTTACACTGTCTGCCCACCAACTGAAGATGAGCGAAATAATCCAACTACAAATCAGGAATTGTATCTCAATTAAGTGAAATTACTTTTTGACAAAGTGAAGACAATATATCTATTAATGTCAGTTGATGTGACACTTACAAGGACGTAAAAAAGATGAGGAAATTACTAGCTCCTCTACTACAGTGCTGCATGTATGAATGCATTTTGTGGACTATTTCTCAGAAGAAATACAGAGATGAACACTTGTTATGGCCAGAAGTAAACGGATACTTTTTTTAGGATATCTGTATGCAAGTGGAGAACAGACCTTTATTTTTTTTTTTTTTTTTTCAAAATAAAGGATATTTTTTCAGAGATGCCAGTGACTTTTACTTGTCTCCACTGTTTAGAACAAGAAGGCCAGACAATATTCTAAATCCCGCTTTTCTCCACTCTTTTATATCTAATATGATAAAAATGTAATACACCATAAACACCGGAAAACTGGCGTAGTTGAATTTCTCGGATATAGGATGAAAATTTGTTACACCATAAAAATGGAAGTAACCGGAAAACTGGCATCCCTGAAGCATGACCCCCAACCATCGGATCCAAAGGATTGTGCCAGTTACTCTAATAACCAACACCTAAACTGAGGACCCTCAGTGGGTATTTGTGTTTCAGACACGTTCTTGTACGTACAAAACATGTCGGAGGGAGAATCCATGTTCTCTTTGATACCAAACTGTGTTTTTAAGCTGTATATCGCACCGCCCGCACCACTGTGTGTATATGTATTACGTTCATGTCCACATTTTGAAAAAAAGGTGACTAAATATTTTGACAAATCCACCAATAAAATATACCAGCTGTTTTAATGTCAGGACGTTGTGGCTAGTTTGTGAATCGTGAGGGAATACTGAACAACTCTGTGGGCTTTTTTATGCTTATAAATGTATGTGAACACGTATATATATGTGTGGACGTAGGTACAATAATACGTACGTAAATAGATGTAATTATATATGTACATGTACCAGAGGTGTCAACCAGGTCTGTAGAAACAAGCGTGGTATTTCACACCACTAAGTATCAATATATATTCATGTGCAGCTCAATGTCACATACAAATTCCAAGACGTACAATAAATACAAAAATTGTATTTTCTGTGGGAAAATCCGGAAAACATATAATAACTGTTAAACTGACCTTCTCGATATACATTTACATATACATACGGCACAGAGCATACTCTGCTTCCTTGGAAACCCTCTAGGGGATTACCTGGAGTCCCAGTACGACCTGAGATGGCACCACCAGTCTGAGACTGATCCCCGTGCTATTCGATTGATTGAAGTTTCAGGGCAAAACCACATGGGGGCGCCACATATTTTACGTGGTGGCCAATGGCAGCGTTAATACGAGAAAGGCTATGTGCCGTATTGATAGTAACACTGGTGGAGAACCCGTGTGAAGATAGTAACAGTACACACACAGACATACATGTACGTACATACATATAAGACACAAGAGGGCAGACAGTGTGTATACAGGCTGTCTGGTGACCAGCCTAGGCCGAGTAGAACTTGAGGGAGCGGTCCATGGACGACGAGGCCAGGTAGGTAGCGTTCTGGCCGAACGCGACACCGGTGGCCATGGCGGTGTGGTCGTCGAACACCTTCAGCTCCTGCCACTGCTTACACAGGTAGAGACGCACATCCGTACCGGCGATGGCCAGGTATGTGCCGGAGTGGTCGAAGCACAGCGATTTCACCTGTGAAAAAAAACACCATCAAATGAGACGTGGCAAAGACATACTTCCCTTGCATAGCAAAATAAAAAGCATTTAAATGAATATACATCAGGCTTGTTATCAATGAACCTTACTGGGAAAATGGTTCTCAATGTTTATCTAAGAGACCTTGTAGAGGATTAAAAGATTAAAAAAAAACTTTGTACTCTTACATCTAAATATTTCTATGAGACTTTTCTTCGTAATAAATGATGTAGCGTGTTTAATGTCCTTTTGACTGTCAATTAAAAAAAAAATATATTACTCACCTCATATCTATCATCAAGGGAGATGGTCTTGAAGTTCTTCAGTTTTCTCAAATCCCAGAGTTTAACAACTGAATCGTCAGCCGAAGTCGCCAAATAGTAACCTGCATATACCAATTAAAACATGTTTAACAGTTGTTACAAACCATCCTACTAAGCTACAGTATGGGAGATCACTCTCCAAGCAGATTTAAGGGTCCGAGCTTCGAAATAAATTGATTCTCGCTCAAGATTATAATAATCTCTATAGTTTAAAATATTTGTAAATCAATTAATATTTACTTTTGTTGACGGCAGGAATATGCTTTGGGTGTATTGCTACAATCAAACGATCTTCATTTTTTCACAAATAAAATCTGATATAATACAGGGATGTTAGTGAGGTTTAAAAAAAACCCGGAATTATTTAAACCCCTATTTTTCAAAAATTCTTTACTGTTAATGATGAACTTGCATTAATTATGAATAAATATTGGTATAAATGTTATAGAGATATCTTTATTGATATCCCTATAAGAATATCAGAAAGATTTAAAAAAAAAAAAAAATCGTAATTTACTTGAATTTGAATTTAAGAAAAAATGTACATAAAGACTTAAACAAGTCTAGACCGGCATGGGGAGAATATAGGTCAGATGCTTGAGCTCCATGCGTGGCCCTCGCGTGGCCCTCATGTGGTCCTCAATACTCTCCCTACACAGGTTTGGTTTCCGGGGTTCCGGGGTTTCACTGTTAGCCTATGGCAGGTTAACATGGGGACAGGGAGTGTTCCGGGGAAAACCCGGTCGCTAGACGGGTGGTTCTGGTTACCACTGAGTCCTATGGCAGGCCCGGGACTGGTGCTCCCGCTACCGGCCGCCGGGCCTCCGCTACCGGCCGCCGGGCTTCCGCTACCGGCCCCTAGTATACTTCATTTCATTGACTTAATTTAGAATTAAAAAACACCGGAAACCCGGAGAACCCCGGAAAACTGACATCCCTGATAATAAAACCTATTCACTACTGGCGGTCTAGGTTTTTCAGAGAGGTGAAGAAAACGTGGCAAACACATGAGTGTCGGCCATGCCGCGGGATTGTGAGGAAGATTCGTTGGCGTGAACGAAGTTCAATTAATATTATTGTTGTTTTACTCCAGGAAAAGTTTTTTTTTTATTCAAATAACAGCATACAATCGCCTTAATGGGATAAACGTGGATTTCCCTGGATTAGTTTAAAGCTGCACACGAACTGACCGTTTTCGGAGAAGGAGATGCTGGTGATGGGTCCAGAGTGTCCGGGGAAGTTGGCCACGTTCGTCCGCTCCTTCAGATCCCAAATCTTGATCATCGAGTCCTCGGTACCCGTGCCGAAGATGAGACCGTCAGGATGGAACTGGGCACAGGTCAGAGCTGCGCGCGAAGGAAACAAGCGTGCAAATTTAACGTTAATTTCTGAACTCTCTTAAGAAGGGCACAGTAGAATTACGCTGAGGGTGCAACCTCCATCACAGGTCGAAGTACCCCAAGCATGGGGGTGTCCTACAACCTGGATTTTACTCAGTATGTACCTCAGGAATCCAATGTATATATGGATTGGTAATGGAGATGTTTCTGCATTTGTGTGCAGTATGTTAAAATGTAGTCTATCAAAGAATTTTTACTGGCTTTTCGTCATACCTGTTTATGGTAAATATATTACAGGTTACGTCCACCCACCTGTCTCTGTGACAGGAATCATGATTTCTTAGTTTGTTGGGAAGTTTAACGTCCAATTAGACTTAGGAATCATGAATATTTTACAGTTTGTTTACCTGCCTTTCTATGGTACAGGGTTTATGATTATATTAATATAATAGTTCTCTCCACCCACCTGTCTGCGCGGCGGTGTCCGCAGCCTTGGTGAGCACACGTCCAGTGCGCAGGTCAGAGAACGCCCAGTTCTGAAACACGAGAAACACGCGGTGAGTCACGCCACCTAGTGGGCTACACGATGGGGATTTATGTATTAACATCTATCAACATCTTCAGGCGAATAAAGCTACAGTCAGCCAGTAAATTTGTCAAGTGATGAAATATTTAGGAAATACATAAAGCGTCAACAATGCATAGGGGTTAGGCGTCTACATTATGATAACTATTTATATCAAATAGATTTAGAATATAATGGGAGATAGAGGATGGTAGAATTTTCTGAAAACAAAAAAGTTTGCAGATTTTGGTGATCCCATAACACCTTCTTCATTATTTGCACTTTATCAGATCACGGGTAGTTCATGTAACCCTGGAGCATACCTGATTCACAGGGGGTCACTTTAGTCGTATATGCGTGCATACACATCCAGCCTGCACCACGTGGTACAGTGACCAAGATAGAAAGCAGATTGGTATTTAATATTGGCACATAGAGCAGTAGAGTAAAGATTGGGCACTTACGCCGTCAGTGGAGGAGCTGAGGAGGTAGTCGCCAGTGGCGTGCAGCGACAGCCCGGTGACCGCCCCGTCGTGAGGCCGGATGATCTGAGCGCAGCCCTTGGGCTGAGTGCCCCACACGCGGATAGTCTGGTCAGGAGAAGCGCTGAACACCAAATCCTGGAAATATCACCAAAATCATGCTTATCTGTGTAACATTATTCTGGCCGAATACATTTCTATATCAAAGTTGGTGAGGGTCTATAATACATATGCATAGGTGTTGTCTAAAGGAATGGTAACATCATCAAAGAGTGTGCCCTTATTTATAGCGGTGGATGATTTTACTTCAAGGTAGCACCTTGCCATTTTCAGCCTCAAATATTCTGTTTATGTCCACTAATCATTCTTAACATAATCAAGACTTAGTACACTAGCAAAACCCAGAAACCACAAAATAACGATTAAACTGATATCTCTCTTTGATGAAAATTTGGTATGCCACCAAAAAAGAGAGAGAGGAAAACTGCGCTCTTTGATTATAGCAGCCGCTGCTCCACTCACCTCCTCTGGATGGTACAGCACACTGGTGACCTTCCTGGTGTGGCCTTCCAGGATAGCCACCACCTGCCCAGTGTCCTTATTGAACACAGTGACATTCTTATCGTTGCCTCCAGTGACGATCTTGGATGTGTCGGACAAACACACGTCGAGCGACAGGATACCGGGCACGCTGGCGCTGTGCAGCCCGGTGTGTGAGGCCTGCTGCCGGTAAGCCCGCACGTCCTCCGTGGTGGCCAGCCCTTCGGGGATGGTCTTACCACGCTTCTTACGCTCAGCTGTCAGCAGGGTGGCCTTGTCCTGGAGTTTCTGTAGGACGTCGTCTGTCATGCCCGCTGCCTCCATGGGTTGTTCAGCTCTCTCAGCCGGGCCTGCGTCGGCAGCGTATGCCTGTAGTAGTTAAGAGTGTTATTTAGTAATTATTTCCCCCAAATAATTTTTTTTTTTTTCAAGAAACTAGAATGAACATGCATGTGCTCATTTACTCAAAGAACTGAATAGTTACTAATATAAAGTCAGGAATGACACCTATGTATAAAATCACGCGAGTTATTCTGTCACGTACCGGTTGTGCGACTTGCGGCACTCCAGCAGCGCCTGCCGTGATGCCAGCTTGTGGTTTGAGGGTGGCCAAGGCTGTGAAAGAGAGACACAAGAATCAATGTTAAACTGTTTGTTTTTTCTCATGAAAGAAATGGCGAAGGCTCCTCCTAATTTAATAAACACAAATTTTGTTTCTATGTATGATACATAAACCTATTTTACCTGAAACCTCAGTAACTATTTCCAATTAACACTGACTGATATATCAGTATAAACAGAACGTAAAAATACGTGACTTACAAAAAATATCTTGTGTGCGAAGGTAAATATGTATGTGAGAGTCAACCAGAAATAACAAATTCATCCGCATCTTCTAAATACGGCATTTTACTATAAATGTTGTAACAATGATATGTTTTGTAATTACGAAAACGTGATGTAATATCAGTGCAAGATCTGATTTTCTGTGAAGTGCAAATATAAAACATGATGAAGGCCGTCTTCTAGGCCGAAACGTCGTGTTAAGCTTATAAAATCTGTATCTATACCTAAGTAACTTGAATGAATCTTCCTCCACTTAAAAATAAATTTACTGGCGTTTGTTGGTTTTATGAAATCCTACTTAGATATATATATATATATAAATTGTAATTTATCGTTATGAGCGTCGTACCTTCGCGGGCAGCCGTCACCTCCTTGGTGAGACGCGCGATGACGCGGCAGGCGGCGTCGTGCTGGTACAGCGCGTGGGACAACTCTGAAACACAAGTCTACATTTTACACCAGGCATGGGGCTGGAAAGTTAAAAAGAAATCCAGAAAAAAAACGGAGGCCGCCCACTTCCACCTACAGGGTCAGTACCCTCGTTGGAGGACAGTGGTTGCCCCCTGGGAATTCCTGCATTTTTTTAAAAGCGTTTTTAAGTGAATTTCTGGGCTTAGCCGAAACCTTATAGGACAAGAATTCATATATTCAAGCCCCCCCCCCCCTATAACTTCAAAAAAGTTCTGAAAACACAATATAGTACTGAGAAGTATCCCAATTACATTACTCATTTATTTGGTCTATACAGGAGAGTTAATAGAACATAATTTAACAGTGGAGACTATGATGTACCGTTCAAAGTATAGTGCAAAGAACAGTTCTTACTATGCATACTGCGAAATTTGGAAATTATGAATGAAAATCTTGATAATTTGTAACTCAGTGATCCGTCTTAAAGCCTGCATTCTTGCCATCAAAACTCCAGCGACTTACCTTGACGAGCGGTTTGTAGTTGTTGGCGAAGTGTAAAGCTGTGAAGCATGACAGCATCCTGCAATATGCAAAAGTCAGCAACTCTTTACCATTTCTTTCTATAAATGTCTTTTAACTAAGCTCTCGGGGACTCACTTAACGTAATTTCTCACGGAATAACCAATACACAAAGGACTATTCTGAATCTTAAATTCAGGTAAGGGTAATGAAAAAACAAACAAAAAATCATGTGAAAGTAACTGTCTCAGAGAGGTGACAAAACATGGATAACACATCGCTGTTGGCCATGGAATGGGGCAGGGGTGTGTGGTTGGTTTGAACAACAGTTTTTTATGTGAATGAGGCCCAATTTATTCTCTCTTTGTTTTACACAAGAACAAATATTTGTTGAAACTGAAAATAAAAACAAAGGTTTCCTTGGAAAATAGGAAAACAGCCATCTCTGTAAATTAATCTATTTATAGTTATCTGTATATATGTGTTTAGATCTGTCTTCGTTTGGATGGAAAACGGGTGAAGTTTTTTCAGGAGTTGCCCACACGAACGTAATTTAGCTTTTATCAAATCTAACAGATTTGTTTATTTGCTGCCACTGAAAGCACATGTGCCACGTCCTGTCTAATAGTATCAACAGATTCATTGTTTGCTCTCGTAAATTAAAAGGATTACATAATCAAGACACTTCTTAAACAGCGAATGGCATTGATAGGCATATGCTGCATCATATCATTGAGTCCCTTGAAGCTGATTGCACGTCAACAAAACATCATATCATTATACTCTTCCATCACTATCCAAACTTTACTCTTTTGCAATTGTGATTATATATCATTACTTCTATGTATCACATGATTGAAACTGCCTATTTGGCAGAACTGGTGTGAATTATGAGCCCACAACTTACCCACTCGTCCTGCAGTGTTTTCAGAATGGCGGGGATACTCGTGGCTGATGGAGGTCGAGGTTTCACAAGCTGTGAGGCTGAAAATTAAAATGTCAAGAATGTCGTGTTATTGCAGTGTAACATCTCATTGCAGCACACCAGATTTCCATTTTTTCAGAAATTGTGCATAGGGTAGAACCCCACTTGAGGGGACACCCTCCATTCTGAGTAAAGTGTATCCTTAAGGCCACTCAAAAAAACCAACTTGTTTCTCATCACCAAGCCATGAAAAATATGATGAGGGCGCTTTTTTTTTTTTTTTGCTGGAGCAAAGATGGCTTAAAAGTGTCATAAAATGGGCTTAGACATAGAGTAAAACCCTGCGTAAGCGGTCACATTCCGCTCCAGACCAAAGTGCCCGCTTATGCGGGGTGTCTGCATATGCAGGGTTTTTAGATTCATATTTTTTATACATTGAAAGCATCCCTGGCATGAGGAGCTTTAATTTGATACTAAATACACATACTTTTCCTAATTTCTATCAAGGTTCATCTTATTTTAACCATAAAAAAAACAAAAAAACTTCTCAAATCGTTTTTGCAGATGCGTGCGGTGATGAGAAACAAGTTGTTTTTTTTGAGTGGCCTAAGAGGGGTTAAAATAAGCTAAATAAGAATTTTTGTTTTGAGAAAGCTCTCCCATAAGCGGCGTGCCCCCTTTAGCAGGGTGGCCACCTTAAGCGAGGTGTCCCAGAAGCGGGTCTTTTACTGTACATACTGTATGGATAGCCCCTGATTGTAACAACAACCGTTTATGATTTTTAGAGATATGTTTGTTAAATATCTAAAAACTGTAAAAACACAAGTTGTTCTGACAACGTACGTCGGTCAGTAAATACTTACTTTTGACCTCAATCAGCATGTCGGCCCCCAGCTTCTCGCCATTCATGGGGTCTGTGCCATTCTCCACGATGTACTTCTCGATGAGGCGTCGCTCATAGATGGCGCCAGACACTGTCGACACCACCGGGTGCTCCGGCACCTCATTGCTGACTGTAAACAAAAGCCAGTAAACATTAGCATAAAGTACAGTAACCTAAAGTAAAGTCATGGTCATGATATGATGTTAGGATAGGGCACAAGAGATTTTAGCACCGGTTGAAAATTTGATTAACTAAACGTTATGTCTTAGATGTATTCCTAGCTTTCATTTTGAAAGAGAGAATTTTGTTTCACTGATTTTTATCCCGCGAGAGGTGAGCTTAAAGGCTACAACGAAGCAAAGAAACAGCGTGAAACTGGACAGGACCTATTTATATTGGCTTTGTTGTTTGGGTACAATAAAAGTATTTTGATGATTATAAAATAGTATAAGTTATAACTTATAATTCAAAGACAAAGTAGCATCGATACTGACCAACAAAGTGGGATGTGGGCTCACTTGGCCTTTATTGAATTTATAACATCATGAAAATCGAATCTGTGACTACGGTAGTAGGGTCAATAGTAATAGTATTTCTCAGTGATGAAGATGGTTATTGGCTATCAATCAAAAAAGGTTTGTGTACACGAATGCCTTCCTTACTCGGACACCACAAACGCTCATGGTTGAGCGATAATGGGTGAACATGATTCAGTAACCTAATATCGCCCAAGCCGGTCGGAGTATTTATCAAAGTTTGCTAGCAAGGAAGTAATGAATCACTATATTCTTTCGTTTTACTTGTCTATGGTAGCTGTTGCTAATTATATTGCAATGTGATATAAACAGTTTTGCTTCAAACATTTAACAAAAACAAAGAAGCCTCGCGAAACTTACTTGCACAGCAGAGCGCCATTTTGTTTGACCGGCGTGAGTGCCGCTCCACGCGATCACGCAAATAGTTTCGGAAATACTTTTAATCTGTATTGATGTAAGTCCTTCTCATTTATCTTAGTAAAATTCAAAGTTTTGCTGATAGGAAAGGTTTTGAAACACAATAAAGTTTATTTAAAAAACACGTCATCGTTTATCTTATGCTGGTTTCCGGTGTTGGCGTGTCCCAACAGTCGGGTACAAGCGAATAGCGTTTGTTGCTGCGCCTCAGTGTGGAAGAAGCAGCCAAGATGAAGGGTTGGATACAAGTGTCAGTTTTGGCACTTCTGGTGGCCTTTTTGGGCGCCAGTGAAGATTCAGACAAGACAATTGTCAGCGGTCGTGTAGAGGTGAGATTCTTTCTGTTTAAACTTTCATTTCATTTTAAAGTATGGCTGTGGAAGTTACCTTGTGAAGTGGAGGGTGTAGTGACTTGGACGCCTTCTTTTGCCATGTTTTGGGGCACTTGCCGCCCCCATCCAATCCACACCTACCACGTAGACAACACCTGAGAAACTCATTTTCATCGTGCTGTTAATGCCATATATCCTATCAATCTTCTTCTTTAGTCGTTGAATATATTCTACACCATGTCTACATTCTATGTGTATAGATATAGTTTTACCAATATCAGGTAAACATATTTTATACGATAGGCACAGGTAGATCTAGGTATAACTATTAAAACTGACTGACTGAGCTTGTGTCTGCTATTACTTTAGAATATTCCAATTTATGTAAACCATCAGAAACAACGTCCTGGCACTCAAACAGCCAAAGGCGGAATGTCTGTTTTCCTTTAAAACGTGAATACAGGTCACCATTACCCACCCCACAATCACCAGGTAACAATCTCCGTGTGGGACGTGACCCTTGAAACATAATTTCATAGATTATAGCTATGTTTAGTAGACCTTTTAACTTTCCTAAATAATATGAATCCTACAGTTATGAGACCGGGGCATTGGGGTTTGACTCGTATTATTATAAGACCAGGCCTCCCAGTGAAACCTTTAGAACCTATAAAAACCTATATTTCGATGTTTGGTGCCTTTATTTTTTTCAAGGAACCTAACCTATAAAAACCTATGTTTTCACTGCCATGTAGATAAATATGTACAGGAAATCTTAGAAGTTATATTGGCACAAAGTTAGATTGTCAAATGACAAGAAATCTACATTATCAGTTTATTTAAGAGATCATAAAAGTGTTTAAGAATCAACAGTTGGTGTGACTTCTTGCCAGGCTGGCTTGCCTGTTGGTAACTCAACACACATATACATGCTTGCTGGGTATAACCTGATAAGCCAGACATCCTGACATCCTGCAATTTAGTAATAGTTACATTTTTTAGAAATCAAGAACTGAAAATAAGCAATTCACTATATTTCGACTCTTATTATGCTGATTATGTTAACCCAAAAAGCCTATAAAAGCCTATGTTTTGGGCTTTGAAAAACCTGTAAAATCCTGCAATTTAGTAATAGTTACATTTTTTAGAAATCAAGAACTGAAAATAAGCAATTCACTATATTTCGACTCTTATTATGCTGATTATGTTAACCCAAAAAGCCTATAAAAGCCTATGTTTTGGGCTTTGAAAAACCTGTAAAATCCTATATTTTGATTTTAAAAACATAAAAAAACTTAAATTGAGGAAGCAGGTCACTGGGAGGCCTGTAAGACTCTAATTCATAAGAAGTTGTATTTGTTCCTATTGAGAATGACTTTTAATTTTATAAGGGTAGCATTCTGTATTTTAAAAAAAATATAGGAAATATAGTTTTTTAAGAGGGTGGGGGGGGGGGGGGGGTGACTCATATCGAGAAATATAAGTTGGCAAGATTTGAATACCTATTAATTAGGTGACTAGGCGGAAAAACATAACATACCCCAGCAGTGGTGCCAGCAACAACAGAAATTAAATCTCCACCTCCATGGTATATGCTAGATACGGTGAATGGCGTATAGACAGTCTTGCCAACCACAATAATTTGGCATCACTTCATATTATTATATGCCTGTGGCCGAATCTCCTACTGCCCGCTCACCCCCATGGTGTATTTATGGCCCTAACTCACGCTGTGATGTATAGGATTCGTAATAGTGTGACTAGGTAAAATTTCGCTATTTTCAGGTGTATTATAATACGAAAACAAGCTGACTTTTTTTGTACACCAAAATTATTGATCAGATATATCCCTCTGCCTTCAGCATCAAGGCATATCTAAATAATAATTCAACTTGTACTTTTGACCTAGAGAGAGGAAGCCAGCCCCCATATATTATTACTTGGGACTTCTTACCAACATGAATACATGATACAGCCATTCCGCACAGTCATGCAGCACTCGAATGCAAAATAGCTAATAATTCACAAAAACAACTCGTTATGAATGGAATTACCGCAGAAAAACCTAAGTGACGATACGGTTCATGGTATTCGGTGATAAAGAGGTGAGACGATACTTGGCCTATACCGTGTTCTACAGGTGTGTTGTCGCTCACGGTGATTACAGGTAGATAGGGAGGGGAGCGTGCGGCGAACCACGCCCTGCAGACCAGCCTGGGAGTCCTGAGACGGTAGAACGAGAGGAACACCAGTGTTTATATCGATTTCCCCATTGTATTTATACCCAGCTGTGTAAGAGACGTGTTTACATAGTCGGGAGTATCGATTAGGAGTATTTTGTGTAGCGACATTAACATTTGATTGCAAGCAATTGATTCACAGATTTTACATTTGAAAGCCTCAGGTTTTATTGACTGGTCTTAGTACAAGGTCATTGGCCAGCACGAATGCACACTAAAAAACCAAATAAGTCACAGCGTAACGAGATCAAATAATCTAGGATGGCATGTACCTATGTGATATAGGATAGTATTTTACAAAAAAAGGACCCTATTGATATGAAAAAAAATGGTTTAATACAAAATGGTTTTTTTTTAAAAGAGAAGGTGTTTGTTTAGTGGAGGAGGCAAAAGTTCTCTCATCCCCCCCCCCCCCCTCACGTGAAATGCTACCTTTCATTGTAACCATGTCATCCTTGCTAGAGCGATATCGCAAATTGTAACTTAACCATGAGACTGGGATATAGCCGCAAATATGGATAGATTATTGACTATATACAGTAGTGGGCTTGATAAGCCCAAAATGGTTATCCTTGTTTTGGAAGTTCTCAAGGTTTCGTTGCACAGGAGCTCATCAGGTATCGCAGGAAAAGTCAAGGTTCCCCTACCTTTCTTTCCTTGATATTCAAGTTTCTGTAATTATATGTGATCACATTGAAGATAGTACTACACATGAACATTGATTGGGAGAACCTAACGTAAAATTAAGAAATGAATAAATAAGAAGTTCACATGTGATTCCAGAGCAGGCCACATGGTCACTAGAGGGAAATCCTACTGGTTTCATCAAATGGGCCGAAATGGCAACAAACATAAAATATAAGTCTATTAAATTGGGCATGCCCTCATGCCAATTTGACAAAGTTTGTAGAATGCAAACGAAGTACAAGTTGCCACCAGTTAGAATGAAGTGCAAACTTCTTGGATTCAATCAATACCAGGAAACTTAAGTACATTTAGGGTACATTCAATACTTTCATTTTGGTGGTTTTCTTTGCCATTTAAAATAACAAAATAAAAAATTATATTACATTGTTTCATAATTTGATACCCAGTATTCATTTAGTTTTTATTTTCAAAAGTACGTGTATAAGTGCCATTGAAAGATTGACCTTGGTGGATACTAGGAGAGAATTCGCACTCTATTTTTTCAGAGCCCTGAGGTATCATTTGTCTAGTATTATCGTCCATCATGGTGTCATTGCTCAATATCCGTTCCCAGGCGTTCCTGGCTTATTTTAGAGAATTGGTCTCCAAATCGACGTATTATGTGCTATTTTGTCTGGCCGACTTAGCATACGCATGTTGGGTTGTGTTATTTTTTTACAAGGTCGGCAATATGTCAGTCTGGAGTACTGACTGCTGGCTTGGGATGAGGTTAGTGTTTTATGATGGTAGAGAGGGGTACTTTTAGAAAGTGCGTAGTATGAAGCGGGTATTCCACCAGGACGCACGATGTAAGCCGATCTGGGGCGATTTATTAAATTGGGAGATTGCGATGAATCGCGTGAGTGTGACGACAAATCGCCCTGGTGGAACAGCTCCACTTGAGCGATAATAGGGGCGCCACACACAGGGTAATGAGGCAAGCAGATCCTACATAATGTAGTGCGGTCCAGCAAGACCCAGCAGGGCACTGCGAGACACCCCCGACCCTGTCAGTCAAAAAGATTGTGCTGGTGGAACATATTTACTGAGTCCATAGTGACGGTTGTTTGAGAGCTATCGGCTTGTGACTTCGGCCTGATGCAAAATTCTATACTCCAGAACCATTTTATTTACATACGAAGCCTATTCGTTGGATGAAAATTATTGACAGTGAGACCAGACATTATTTATACGTATTCACAGTTTACATAGCATCTACCGAATCCGGATTAAAATTCTGTAAATTCTGTCTCAGAATGGAAAAGAATCCTCCATTTAAGGTTCAATTATTCCTCTGTTCGTTTCCCCATTTTTATAATATAACTTACTAAATAACTTGAAACAGCTGAAATTTGTACATATTATCAGCTAAAATATCTGTATATGGGATTATGTTGATTTATTTGGTTGGTATTAAGTGATAGATGTAAGTTGTTGATATATTTCTTAAATTTCCATATGTTCCTTAAACTCTGAGTCCCATTCAGAACTATTCCAAAGTAAAATATATCAAAAGGAAGTTTCCTTTTTTTGATCTGTGACATGATAGTTGAATGTGTCAATGACCCCCAAACCTTTTTAACGAGATATGCTCGTGTGCCTTATCTTTATTCTCCCAACGCGTACACTTGATGATTATACCTGCCGATAAAAAAAACATGAGGTGCCATGCTACCGGTATGTAGAGTGCGTCTAGATAAACGCACCTGTTTATCTCACCCCTAATAAAAAATACTATAGGCTTAACATTGAGTGACTGTGTTCTATGGGGCTTGGCATAAAATATATTTCATGCGACTATTAATTCAACCTAAGTTTCATAAAGAAGGGGTAGGATGAATACTAAACGACCCTCGATGAGAATCAATTTAGATTTAAACAACTCGGAACACACTGCTAATGCCTTCGCCTGGCTACTGTCTTGCAAAAATCACTAAGTGCACAGACCTTGTTACATAAATCCAAAATGACTCACTGTATCTACTACGTATTGAATATTTCCTGCTTGTTTGATACATTTCTGTTACTTGCCACCTACAAGTCTTCAAACCTTTCCTCAACTGAAGGCCTCATAATATCGTAGTCCTCTATCATTAACCCCTTCTTTGTAGACTAATTTATTATATACATGTGACCGTATATCTTATACATACTGCCCGCTCTGACACATACTGCCCGCTCATATTTATGGCCGTACACCACGTACATCTTTTGAGAATGCCTGAAAGCACGTTTTCCCCCTCCATGGAAATTCGTTGCGGAGACTTCAGTCCCGTCCTTTGGAGTGCCTCCAGTTGTCGGACTGTCAGAGTTCACGTGCTCTTATTTATCTCGTATTGATCACCGTGTTTTTCCTATGTTACAGAGCTGCACTGGGTGACGTTTGAACCGCCTCCCGGCGGTTAAGAAGTTCATCCATGAAGACCTCCCACTTTTGTATCCTTTACATGGAGATTGACACATCGGGGCACCCCCATCCTAGACAGACCTGTTTTCTTCTCCACATTCACAATGAGAATACTATTTGTAGAACTGGGCGCCCTTTCTTGAATTACATGAGAAGCGGGTGTAGTTTTATTTCATGGAATAATCGTTGATAATCTTTGATTGCAAATATGAAGTTATATTAGTAGATATAAGTGGATTCAACGCTCCTTGCAGTATATTAACAGTAAAAATTAAGTTAGTTTTTTTATATAGTGGAAATCTTGATATTCTCAAATTTGATTTTCCCTCTCTCCCTAAATGTTAATGTAGCATGATGACATTTGTTAGATTCTAATTACATATTTAAAAAAAGTTATCAGTAAATGTTCTTCTAACTCATGGTGATATCAACCGAACCACCTCCTCGTATCACTTCCGTTTTCTATGCACTAAACTATTACGATAGCATGGATTCTTCGCCTGTATTCTTATCAGAGCTTGCCATACACGTGGCGGATGTTATCTTTGTTGACCTTGACCTGGTTACAGCCACGGCGTTGAGTTCAAGGCCAAGCCTGGCGCTAACCCCGACCTGCTGCTGCTCAACGCCAAGGGTCATGTGGTAGAGGTCAGTGCCATGTTTCAACTTGGTTTTGATTATTTTAATGTATAGAAAATTATACCTATATATAGTTTCTTTTTTCATAAAATCCCTTATTTTCTCAGATATAAGTTATAAATTAAAATTAGATTCAAGAAGAAAACAAGGATTTGGCAAATATTAAAAAAAAAAAGTTAGATTGATCCAAAATAAGGCCCATGGATTTTGAACCTCTATTATATATTAACTTTCACTTCACATGTACAGGGTATGTAAGTATTCCAATGATTTATGGAATTCCAAAATTTCAAGATAGTCTTTGATAATTGTAAAAATATTTTGCAATATGTAAAATTCTGCCTTGGCCTAACGAAACTTGGCTAAACTCTGGTGGCACTAAGTAACCGACAGGCGGCTGGTAGGCCTCTGTGTATATCCTGACTTTTTCATTTTTAGAAAGCGAGTGTGTCACCTTTGCTGGTCTATATAGTATACACACGTCCCACAGCTCTGAGCATATTTTACTACCAGTCCTGATACTGTTTAGTGTCCAGTCAATCCCTAGGGATTTTATTTTCGATTTTTTTTTCCTGACCATGACTTGTTGTAAATTAAGGATGATTTTAAATTTTTTTTTATTCCGACCAGTTCAGTCAGATTCGACAGATCTTCAAGTGGAAGGTTAGGTTTATATAATTCTCTGCTTGTCAGATTTACTTCATTCCCTTTTTCCTCTTTTTTAAGCGCCTGGATTTGGGGAAGTACGACCAGGAGGGCTGCAACGACCTGCTCAAAAAGAAGGGCTTCTACAAGAAGAACTACAAAGATGAGGAGGTGCCCGAAGAGTTCCGCCAGGGACCCAACGCAGCCCACCAGGAGTTGTAGAGCGCGCTGCTCCGCGGGGACCAGGGAGTCAATGGACCACTCATCTCATCACTCACCAGCAGGTCACTGCTTCAAGCCCACAGCCCTCAGCTAGACTGCCTCACCTGAGCGTACAAGACATCGACATATAGCACTGACACAATCACAGTTATAATCGGGAACAGTGGTGTCGATGTACATGGGTACCATATCTCACAGATTCTGAGCGGTCATTAGCCTGACGCTAGCAATGCCCGATTCCCTTCGGGAAGAGGTGTGATCGGGTCAGTGAAGTGCGTACACCGACAAATATATCACTGGTTTTCATCGACCCGATGGATTAGTCGGGCAAAGGTGTGATCGGGCAGAGTCGGTGTGTCGATGTCTTATATGCTTCACTCCCTCACTCAATTCCTAATCAGGCTGCCTAGCTGATAATATTTATATCAATATCTTTTCACCACTCAAATTATCTTTAAAAATGTCATCACTAACATGTGTTGCTCAGTCTCACCAACAGCGTCTTGGCTGTCTCACTGACATTCAGCATGTTTGACTGACAATCCACCTACCTATCCACTGGTCTAGCCTGCATACTGTCAGGCAGGCTGCTTCACTGACACTTGGGGAGTGGTGTCAGAAGTGCTACAATATTGCAGCTGGACTGCCTTACCGCTAGTTGTATGAGCTCACTGTCAGCCAGACGATCACTGTCAACCGGTTCACCACTGGTCACTCAGAAAGATTGGCTGTACTTCACATCACATGATGCATTGTCTGTTTGTCCATCCGGTTTACAGAGATGTCAGTTTTCCGGTTTTTCCCAGGTTTCCGGGTTTTCCTAGAGAACTAAGTCTTGGTCATGTAACAGATAAATAGTGGATATAATCAGGATTCAGATATTTTTCAGGTATTTTTTCTAGACCTCACTGGCATCTCTGTGTTTATCTGTGCCTGTTAATGGTTGGTAATTTATCTAGAATTCTGGATATTAAGATGAATGACTATTTTACGGTAACGCGTATAATAATTAATCAGTTGGTGGATGAAGATCATAGATGACCTGAGATCCTTTAACCTGAATTCCTGCTCAATGTTAGATTCCTACTGCATTACTGAGCAGATATATTTCACATATCCAAATTTGAAAGAAAATAGAGTATTTTTAAATAGAGAAAAATGGAGAAATAATTGTATATTGATACAAAGCATGTCCTTGAATATACATTTGTAATAGGAATTACAAATTGCGCATCATTTCATCATTTATTGACTCAAGGACCTCTGGTCCCAAGCTCGATATGAACGTCACATGTCACGTCATGACGTCACACGCTGTGTTGTGACGTCACATGTGACGTGTCACCACCGTCACTAGACGTGCAGGCACTGCTGCTGTCGTTGGAAGATCTTAATGACGTTGCCAGGCTAAATCCTGTGGCTGGCGACAGATGGCGTGACTGTCCAGCGGCAGCATAGTGCTACCACCTAGTGAGGGTGAGATAAACTAATTGTGTGAATGGTGCGAATGGAGTATGTAACAGAATATGTCAAATAAAAGATTTTAAACAAAATGCTGCTTTTTACCTTATTATCATCAATCACTCCCATTTTTGTCGATTCTCAAGTAGGTATATTTTTACATAAATCGTATGATATGAGCAGTCATCATTTTCCTGAATATTTATTGGCAATTTATCCAAATTGAAATTGAATTTCATATCTATAATCAGACTAATATATGCGAATGATAGCCTGGAAAGAGAGGATTACAAAGATACTTGAATTTTTAAAATCGGTCAAGTAGTTCAAGAATTATGGAGGACAATCTAGTCAGATTAGGATTGAATTTGAGGAACTCTTGTATATTATAGAAAACAGTAGAAGGCCTGGCACCACATAAGTGTAGCACAGATGAACAGATTTATTACAATAACTCTCTAGATATTGATGATAGGGAAATGATATTTAGCATAAAGGGGTATATTCACATGCTGAATCCAATGGATATATTTATTTTCATGTATATTGATGATGCTATAATTAGTTTGCATATTAATAGGGAAATGTGTAATAAAAATGCATAGATTCTGCAAAAAACACTCAAATAATACTCTTCTCTAATCTAGATCATGTCATACAAGGCAAAACATATCTTTAACTTTTAAATAGGAATTTTGAAGCTAATTTGCATAATTTATCCTGAACCTGAGGTCTTCAAATGGATCAGAGAATTGATAAATTCAGTTTTTCAGTGTAGTTATCTCAAGATGCTGACCTTTTACATCTATCAAACTATGGCATATGATATCTCAATTTAATCCTCTCTGTATGCTCTTTGTAATGGCATAGGCACGGAATTGTTTGATTTATTCATTTTTGTGTGATGAGCTTTTTTTTTATATTCAAATTGGTGCTTGATCAAGTTATTCTGGTCATAGAAATTTCGTGCTAGCACTAAAGTGAAGCCCAATATATCCTCTGATTGGCTGAAATAGTGTTTTGGCACTTAAAGTGGCAGAAGAACTCAGCAAATGGATACTATTGCCCTATTACTCCCATATGTATATTCACTGGAAAGCCCTGAATTTCAGCTTTCAGCAGGTGTATTTTGATAGTAGATGTGATAAACGGCCGATTGTGGAGACCCATTTAAAGGACAATAAATGAGAGATTTGTTGTTTGTCGCACTGAGTGATGGCCGCGCACGCATTGCTAGGCTCTGTCTATAACTTTCGGTTTTAGGGAATTCAGTTATTAAGCGCCTTGTATCTTGATTTCTGGTATTTCATATAGGTTTGTTTTTTTTACAGTGAGCGGGGTCATGTGACCACCACCAAATACTCCTCAGTATGTGGAGTTGTCTATGGTAAGCCAGTGGTCTCAGCTCACAGATATTATACTGATCATTTATTATTTGTCCTCTCTTATTTTTTATTCCCAAAGCAGCTCCCAGGTATTGCTTAAAAAATGTCTTAGCGTAATTGATCTCTTTTCTATCACCTGTGTATATGTAGGAGGGGTAGAATGGATTGTTTTAGGATAGTTATTCTAGATTCTTTAGGGATTTGGTATCGCGGTAGAAATCATTTTCCAAGTTTTCCTTTTGAAGAATTTATAATTTTGTTTATCTGTTCTTTGAAGGATAATTTACTATCTATTGGTATCCTTATTAGTTAAATTTCCAAACACGCTGTAATGTCTGGTCATTTACCCCATTTCCAACAATTTCAAAATTATCTACTTTTTTCCTATCCACATTTGTGTAATTTCTTTGTATTCATTTCTAACTTGTTTGCTTGTAACCACATTATTATTCTATTTAGATCCTGCTGAGTTAATTCTTGGGCCTTTTTTTATTTTTACTGGTTTTTTTTACTGAGGATTAGCGCAAGATCGTCTACGCTGCACAATTCTTCATTATTGAAAACCTGCTATTCATAAAGATGGAGCCCAGTGGAGAAAGTGCTCCGATCCATTGCCGATTGAGATGAGACCGAGGAGTGGAGCGTTAATCGAGGAGCACCACTGAGTAGGGTAAGACCAACTCAGGCTAATAACGACTGGAGACGGGTGGAGAACAAGGATTGCCTTCACATCAAGAATTCCCTTGCGATGTCTTTTTGTTAACAAAAGAAGAGAACAAGGAATATCTCAGAACACCTTTTCAAAATATATTGGAAAACCTTTCGAGTTGTGTAAAATACAATGACAAGATCAGTGCTACCAGTCTCTTGGTGGACTGGAATGTCCATATGGTTCAATATTACCAATATCAGGATTGGAACAGACTTTTTGGATGACCTGGGTTGGCAAATGACCACCGCTAGCCCATTGTTACCTGCATGGCTATTATATTGGGTTCCGCCATTAACCGTCAGACGGCGACAGAGTCACTGCGGTTCGTTTCCGTTTTTAACCACCAGAGGGGGCGGCCATATTTCGCTGCTAACTGTGTGAACATTGCAGTCCCCATTCACCACCGAACAGGCAACACACACCATACAGGAG
Source organism: Alentia gelatinosa (assembly GCA_950022655.1). Lineage (NCBI taxonomy): Eukaryota > Metazoa > Annelida > Polychaeta > Phyllodocida > Polynoidae > Alentia > Alentia gelatinosa. The sequence goes on from OX465587.1 coordinate 12,609,071, forward strand.
GAGAGTTAGAGTGCTTTTCTTTTTGTATGATAATATTTTCTTTTTATATGATAGAAACCAGTACAGATTAAACCATAATTCTAACTGTTCCATGTAGGTAAGATCACAGGACTTGTAATCCCAAGGTTGTCAGACTTTATTGGTTCGAGTCCCAAAGCAGCCACTTTTATCCTTCACCCCCAGCCGTGGTAGATTTACTGCTATATCAAAGGCTAATTCTTCTGATACCATGTCTAAGTGGTGTGGGAAGGAAAAGAACTCATATCTCGGTAAAAGTCTAGGGTTGAAATTTCTACGGAGGTGGTAAAGAAAGCCCCATTTTGGATGATTGTAAAATCTGGGATGACCTCCAGGATGAGGTTGAGTATAACCTTAATTTGAAGTTTTCTTTAACTCGATGTAAACTTGAGCTGTTTCTAATGGTTTCTGTAAAATGATGTTGCTGAAATAGTTGTTAATAAAGAACTGAAAAAGAGAGAGAAAAGTTGAGGCTTGCCGTGAAACCTGTCTGGTGAAATAGCAAGGTAGATGACCATTTCACCAGGCAGGCACTCCACAGGCACACAAATTGCCGGAGGGATGCCCAAAGTGTTTCATCAGGCAGGTTTTTTTAACTCCTGCCGGCCAGGGGGTTGTTTTTCAGTCATGACGATCTCAAGTTGAGATCTGTGAGAGACCGTTTGTGAGATCAATGGCCGAAAGTGTTTTTCAGACGTGGTCCCATTGCGGACCTCAGCTAAAACGATCTCAATTTGAGATCCCTAGTGTTCATTTCCTGCCAGGTACAAGATTCTGCAATAAGAAATTATTTATTTGAGGCACCTATCCTTATTCAAATTAGACCATATTTACAGCGGATAATTGTCCATGTCCATTTGATCCAGTCCTAAAATTTCCTTTTTTTCGTTGAGTATTCCATAAGTGAGACAGTTTTACTTTTTGAATGGGTGTTGTTATCTATGAATATGGAGTGACCTTGACAAATAAAAAGCGAGTATTGCAGTAGGATATACACAAGCTGTCTGAGTGTTGCAGTGCCTGCATTTTTCAGATTTCCAGACAAATGTTTATTACGGTCTTAATAACCACAGGAAAACTATAATATTTAAGATATAGGTATGTCAGATTATTAGGACCTTTCGCTCTAACTATTTTTTAATTTGAATAGGTTTAGCATCTGAAAAAAAGTTGAGACCGTTTTGGAGATCATTTCACTTGAGATCCCTTGAGATCGTCTCAACTGAAAAACACCCAAATCACCCGAAACGGTCGCATCTCAGTCTCAACTTCAAGAGATCCCTTGAGATCGTCACAACTGAAAAACACTTACGGTATCTGCAGTTTGCGCCTCAAATCGGGTGACTCTTGTATTTAGGTTATAGAAACACACAAATTATTAATTAAACATAGCTCTATATTCAATGTATTTTTCAAGAATACACACTAAAGGAAATAAGAAAATGGAGAATCATGTAGCCTGGCTGGTGGAACACGCCCTTTATGCTACACTCTCCCATGCAGATATTTGGTAGGATATCAGAAGGGCATAAACATAAGGGTTCTGGTAGGAGAGCACATATATATACTGCAGTACCAGTCCTACTCCCCAGGGCCACACTGTCTTATCGTCGGGCTCATTGTTTTTGAGTTTCCGGGGAACTTGCTCATTGTAGACTTACTTATAGTTCAAATTCACTATACGTGATGCTTGTTTACAGCTTAAAGACAAATGCTGGTAGTTGGGTTATTTCGAAGTTCTATTGATTTTTGCAAATAACATAACAAATAATATAAGTTTCATATATTAGCAAATAGAAAATGCAAAAAAGGCATGTCACCATGCTAACATTTATGGGAAGGCCATCTGAAAGTGCTTAACTATTGGTGTCTATGGGAAACTGCAATACTTTGACTTCGTGGCTAGATGACACTGGCATTCTATTGCTATATTCAAATATTCTGGATTCTGATAGTTGGAAACATACACATGAGAAATGCTAAAACCTGGAAAAGGCCTCACACTGCAGAAGTAGCATCTTCACCGCTGAGGCTAATGCTATATGACAGTCATTAGCTTGGATAAAGCTGTCTAATTATCAGAAGTTCACCGTCATTTCGGACTCCAAATCTTGCCTTCAGGCCATTTGCTAACACAACGCGAAGAACCCAATCATAAAAAGTTAAGAAAGACCTATTCATAAAAATTTGTTATTGGGTCAGTTCGCAAATGATACATTCGCGGTCTACCACCTTCCCATAAATGAGGAAAAAAATACATATTGAGTTCAGAGTCAGGATTTACTAGCTAGTAAGGCCCATAAGTTATTTTATATAATTTTCTTGGCATAAATAGCCAGAGATTGTAGCAAAACATAGTTTGGCATTAGCAATGTTACATATGAAGGATATAAATAAGCTATTGTCTACTTCACACAAAACCCTGCTTTTCACTTTGGCAATTTTTTGAAGGAGTACATTGAAATTGTATCCTGGATCTCCACGGGTACGGTGTTCAGTAGAGCATACCTTCATATAAAGGATTTTTCCTGAAAAAGTTAGTTCTAGGTTTTTTCGACTTTTTCGTTGGAGTCTCTTGACTTTCAACCTTTGAGCAATGCGCAAGTGTGATACTTGTGGCGTTGAATATGACGCGAGGTCACATAGGGACGGTTTTCCCGCATGCAAGCTCCAGGAATTGAAAAAAGTGGTCCACGACGAGGAGGCGAACTTAGGAGCAGTTGGCGGGTCATTGAATGGAGGAGGCGGTGAGGGATCCACGTGGTCTACGCCACCCTGGGTAAATACCATTTTGTTTGAGCACGAAGGTATCAAAAAGGAGATATCCTCTTTAAAGGCTGATATACAGTCGTTGTGTCCTGCTTTTCATCGTTTTGAATTACTGTGTGATAATGTTGTTGCTTCTGACCAGGGTGAAACAGGATTTCCACGTGGTGCGGGACCAATTACGACTGGGGTTCAAAAGGCGTTCACCCGTGAAGTGGTTGGTCAGGGTTCATTGCCCGCAGCATTCAAAACGCCAAAGCTGAAACCTACATATCTAAGTCGTAAAAGTTTTTTCCTCCACAAGTTCAGGGGAATGTTCAGATAGTCGTCAGGCGGTGGCAATGTCCACCGCAAAAGTCGTTGACTTAACAATTTACTCGAGCATTCACACTGACGCCACCTATGTAGACGACTAATTCAAACTGGCTTGAAATAGTCGTTGGGGTCAGAGCGTGTCTAATAGTTGTGAGGTGGTGCTTTATTGTATAATCAGATGTAATCAGACGATCTGCAGTCGCCACGCTCTTGGCATTTACGTTAGACAATTTCTAGACTTTTACGGCTGAAAGTCGTCAGGTTCAAGAATCGCCGCCTATAGTCGTCTAGTGTAAACGCCGGGTCAGATAGGTTATCAAGAACGTTGGATGTCTACACGCGGAAGTGCCAATGGGCACATTATTTTCGTTTCTGTAATGAATATGAAATTTTGCCATTACCGGCTACGGTATATATTGTTTGTATGTATATCACTTATATGGCACATTCGTTTAAATATAATTCGATTATTAATTATCTCTCAGCCCTGTGGGTTCTCCACAGGATGAACGGGTTTGAGCATATTTAGGAAGATCATTTTCAGATTAAGCGTAATATGTTAGGAGCAAAATGCACCATAGGTTATACGATTGATTAGGCTCGTCCGTTACAACAGTCTGAGTCGATTGGTCTAGCTGGAGTGTTTTATCTTATTGAACTAAAACTTTGGACAACAAGATTAGCTTGGATCATCAAATTGTACAAAAATTATATTCTTTTTGACTGTGGAGTTGGCGAGTTCAGGGTTGGCATGAGACAATTACCAATTATCATAAACAAAAAGGTTTATAATAAATGCTAATCCTATTTACAGCCAACTCGCAGTCATGGTTATTATTATTATTATTATTATTATTATTATTATTATTATTATTATTATTATTATTATTATTATTATTATTATCATATATGGCTCCCAAGACATATGAAGCTGTACTCCATGCACCTAAGAAAGCACTGAGCAGACAATACGGGTCTAACACAGTTCTGCAACCAATGAGAAAAGAGCATCTGCAAAAAAGCTGGCAGACAGTCTGGAAACGCGAAATTACAAACTCTGAGACAATCATCTATCAACCAAACTTTCAGACAAGGAAACCTGACAAGACCAGAACAGGTGAGACTCACCGATCTGCACACAGGGAGCTGTTTCAAAACCATGACTTAACCCACGTTTTGAAACAGCTCCCAGGCTGGTCATACCGTTTTGATACCACTTTTTAAAGTGGTGAAGTGGCACCTGTGTGCTAACCATGCCTCACTCTGTTCAATGTAAAACATTTATACCACCTTAGAAAAGTAATAATAACCACAGTAGTTTGATAATATTTAATTATCAACCAAACCAAAATAAACCAAAGTGTATTATATAGGGTGACCTGTCTAGTCACATACAAGGTTGCTAGCTGAGTGATATGCATTACAGTATCTACATGTATTTGGGGAAAAACCTTTGGGATAGTTGGTTGGGGGGAGGTCCTTTGCTAATTAGAGGCTTCAGAGCTGTGTACGTTGTGGGGAAGTGGCGGGCGATTATTGATGTTTCCCCAGAGGCCTGCAACGAGCACCTGAAATGTATGTTCTTACCGCTGTTTCTCAATGAAAATGGAGGTGGTCATCTACCGATTTTCCAGTCGCCGCCATCGTTTAGTTCAACCTGGTTTCTAGGTTAAAGACCAGCGCTTAAAAACAGGATGGCTATCTCGAAACCGACAAAAACGGCCATAATACGACTATTAGAGGAATAATGAAAAATATGGTATTATATTCATGCTATCGCAATAGATGCTCTAAGATTTAGGAAAGAACAGGTATAACTATATTCTGATATGAAAATTTTTGGAATCGCTGTTGCAAGACCTGACCTTTTTGCCAGGTTCACATTTTGGTAGCTGTGCCCCTCCAGCAATTTAGTATACGCTGAAAATTGTAATGGTCCTAGTTGCTAAATTTCATTTCTCTCATGGTTGCCACTTAAGTACTGTGATGAGATGATAATTCTGTATCGTTGTCGGGTCTTAATGTTGTTAATAAGACATGGGAAGGCCAGCTTGAAATAACCTGCATTCATGGGGGATTTCAGCAGAAATCATATCAGAATCACTAGGCCACAAACTGCTGGATCGTTATACTTTAATTATCAATATTATCGCAGTGTTGCAATGATGGTGATTGCCAATTCTAACTACGAAATCATTTAAATATCGGTATTAGACTAATGAAAGGATATCCTGTGCACACATTATTGGAGATGACACCTTCGCCATGGTTACGAGAGCAATGAAGCCCTACAGCAAAAGAGAACTGACAAAAGAGGAGAATATATTTAATTATGGGCTTAGAAAACATGTTTGGTATTAACGGCTGCTCGTTTCCTTCAGCACAGGAGCTCAATTTGGGATGCAGTCCGCAATGTTAACGATTAACATGCTGAGAAAGGAGTGTGGACGAAATTATATTCCCGTAGGATCTGTTGACCAGAAGGATGCAAATGAGGACGTAGTTAAAGGGGAATGGAGGAGAAATGAGGCTCTTCTTGAATCACAAAGGCAAGGAAGAAAAGGCGGTTATGCTAAAAAAACTCAGAGGTTATGGTAACTGACTATTTGAGGAAAGGGAGAGGATGCGTGGAAATATGACAGAAAAAGGCGAGTGTTGGAAAAGCAGACTCAAGCGACAGATTAGACGTGTGAACTCACAGAAGAAAACGACACAACATATATTTTACCAGTATAACCAAACATTTACTATGTCTATCATCAAATAAAGATACATCTTTTATTGGAGCACCTTACACAAGTCTGTTTTATTTACTAAAATATAAGAATATCACATCATGATGAGATTGGTATGAATAAACCATAAATCATGCAGTTGAATTAAATTAGAAATATATACATACAGCTGCCACACACCAGACAAAGTCAGACAAGCTTGATATAAGGGAGAGTTCATTAATTATGGCGGGGGGGGGGGGGGGCAGTTTTGGAACACTAGTCAATAAAAAAAGCAACATCCCCCCCATGGAAATACTGAAAAAAAATTGCTCCCCCCCACCTTGGAATACCAAAAATAAAAGTTGGGCACAGGGGAGGCTAAAATATTGTGGCCTTATTCAATAAAGTTTTCCTTCTTTACCTTAAAAGAAACCAAGTTACATTCAGTCAATTGTCAACGTATGTGGTAGTGATCAGACTTCCTATGGTACATACTGGTATGAGTATAACTGAAATTTCCTCTTCTGGAACACTGTCCAGATATTGTCATTTGATGTGTTATTCATGGTATGAACACATTCTCTTCATCTGATGGGGATTAATCATGTTCTGATGCTATATCTTGTATGACAATCTCTTCTGGGCCCTGTTGCAGAGCACAGAATAGCGATCCGAGGGCCTAAACATTGCTCCTGAAATTTTGCGGATTGTGTCGTAATCGCATAGACGCATCAGCGTGTAAAATAGGCTTTTAGCGATACTTTTTATGCGGACTCTCACACCAGTGCAGATTGTCTGCGGATCGCATCACTTTGGTTAGAAATGGCCTTGTCTGATATTCTCAATAAGTGAAAACTTCAAACTAAAAATACAAGCCTATGTCTCGATACCCGACAACATATCTAAAAAAAATTCGTCCCATTTACTTATTATAATATACCTGTTTATTGTCAATCTTTATCATAAACTGTGTGCGATGACAATGATAACCAATGATAGATTATTCATTGGAAGAACTTGATTGTAAAATTTAGAAATAAGTAAACATTGCAAATTAAAAATAAGACATTCTTCTTCTCCGATGTGTTTGTGCCATCAAGATAATGGTGATCGCCCAGTGGATACATATTGTTGCCCAGAGGACCATTGATGCTCTGACGAAGTATTATTGTCTTCAGACTTTCTTGAATGAAAGCAAATCTAGAGGAAGATCACGAACCCCTCACAAAATAGCTTTATTTTTGCCTGCGGGCCAGCGAGCAAAAGTATACACCGAGGCAAAGAACGGACATTGTTGACAATTGCAGTTTCACATTTTCGAGCACAATGTGTGGCTCTTACGTCATGGTGTCAAGTTTATGGCTGTAGCAAATATGAAATATGATGAATGGCTGCAGTCAATTGTCGTTGCTGGAAGATGAAACTACCATTTCTTTCAGCATGCAGCTGATATAGAGGCCGGGAGGGAATAGTAACTTTGACGTATGAGACGAGAAGTCTGATTGCACATCGCAGTACTGTCTTCCGATACATTTGTAGCACTTTCCTGCCTCAAACACCCTAAATCGGGAATAATGGGATGAGGTTTCACTTGCGAAGTTGCCAATGAGACTTTTTGTTTTCTTAAGTTTCTTTATTGTATCATTTTCCGGTAGTACAGCTTCGTTTTAAACTTACAGTATTACAGACAAAATAAGTGGCGTAGACCTCAGCACTGTATAGTGCTGCTTTCCATGGTCCTGCCTTGACAGGTTGTATTACACTACTGAATACATTATATATAATTGGTTCATATTTCACAGAGATCTGCTCCTCTTTAAGCGAATGATGCACAAAAATGAAATGCGTTAACAAAGTGGTAATGCAGTTAAAGGATGAACAAATGTAGCTATAACATCCATATTTTTTTTCATTCTATTCTTGGTTTGAACTTCAATTGTAGAGTTATCGTTGAATGCTACGCGTGAGAATAAATAGTAGCACGAATGGCCATTTTACACTCGCCGATGAAAACGGCACCGATTAATCGACCGATGGTTCCCGTCATAAATGAACGTCTGCCGTTCAGATTTGATTAAGAAAAAAGTAAACGATTAAAACTGAAATAGTTGTCCTAATTCTGAGGACCACATTTAAAAAATTGAAATTGACCTTCCAGTCGTGGTCACTGTTGCCGAAGGCTAGTCCTAATCGTGATCGTTCAAACAATCAGGCGATAGTTACCATAATTGGAGTGTCAGTCAGTTTTTTAAATGTTGCCCTCAGAATCCCAGGAGACCGTTTGCCGTTTTTATCATTTACCTTTTTCCTTTCTTAATGGAAGACGTTTTGTTATGAAGGATCGAACCAACCTTACAACAGACCTAAAAAGGGGTGAAACTTGACATCTTTTAAACAACTTAGAATAAAGACATTTTCCTGATCGTTTTGTAAGACCGTCCTCCAAAAAGGCGGATAAATCTATTTAACGAGAATGCAACAAAGACCACGATAAGATCCATTCTTTTATCGTTCTTAGTTTTAGAAATACCTCCCAGATAGCATAACCAACCCTATGCTGCGATTATAGTGCAACTTTATCAGTTCTTAACACTAGACTGAGCTAATGCATCATGTCTCCTTCCAAGTACAGTGCATGTCTACATTAATACAGCCCCATAAATGTTCTGTTGCACTATGCTACACAGATCAAGGATTATTGTGTGATTTTGATAATGATATACCATACTGCCCAAATGTTACCAGGGGCAGGACTATATTGTTGTTTATACAAAATAGATATTATCAAAGATTCATCATAGCCACTGGAGCCCACTGAAAACAGGGTACCTACACCCTAGTGGGTACTTCAGTATAAATAAAAGCTGCAAAAAAACCCCACCTCTTGCGATGACTCATTAAAAGTTGGCGCATGCCCTTTTTTATATAGCGACACCAGACAAGGAGCGGGTTCTTTATCGTGAACATGCGTTGGGGGTACGGCTAATGGTTCTCCTTATATCCCAGCTCGACTTCCTACAAGACTCCTAGGTCAGCGTGGGTGGACGATATCCGCGGTCGACACGCCATTTAGTCGTCATGGCTAATCGGGTACCTTGCAGTAAGGAGGGAGACGTCAGGCTATGATCATAATAAGCCAGGGCTTGATTCTGAGTAAGGGGCCTTGTGTCTAGAGCAAGGCTGATATGGTCACATGAATCCAGGTAATCTTTATTATATGACTCCAGAAACGACAGGTAATTATCATGTACATGCGGTACATGGGGCACATTTATAGAGATATATACCAGTAAAAACCCAATACCAACGAACAAAGATACAGTAAAACAGAACGCCAGAGTGCAAAATGAACGGATATATTCATACATAATTACTCTACTCTGACATGATTGTATCAGCTATATCCAGCCAATAGGGGTCCAGGGAGGTGTTTTAGAACTAAGAACGATATTGGCTGAACGATTACGATTAGGACTAACCTCAGGCGATAATGACCACAATCAGAGTGTCAGTGCGTTTTTCAAATATGACCATCAGAATTCCATGAAATCTTTTGCAGTTTTTCTTATTGATTGTTATTTTAGCAGAAGACATTCTTTTATGAAGGACTGAACCCACATAGCAAGGGAACTATAAAAAGGGTAAAACTGAGACACTGCCACCCTGCTCCTTTCCCAATATCACAGTGAATAGCATGCAGATAGTGAAGGGCTATTTTTTTTGCAATGAACTGGAAGTCTATATGTGACCACTCTAACATTTATAGGCAATGTAAATAGCGCGTGCAAGCACGCTCTCATAACAGAATCAACAGGAGGCTCAAACCCAACTATAATCAGGATAACCTTCTCGTGCATTGACCAGCACCTGAAGTCTGTGTCACATAATTATCAGTGATCAGAGCCCAGTCCCCCACCCAATATAGGGGGAGGGGGGGCGTCCATCAACCACAACAAGGCTACGACAAGTGCTGACAAGAAAGTTCCAATTGGCGCTTGTCGAAGCCTTGTCGTAAGAAGGGGGGCTTTACGACAGCGTTGTCTGAGCGTGTCGGGAAGTGCACGCTCCACCAAAATGTCCTATCATAGACCTCTGGGACACACTCCCCACACACCATGACACTCTACCACGAGGGTCCAGTCATGAAAAGAAAATCGAACATGTTCGATGTTGTCATAGCCTTGTCGGAAGGCTCCCGACAAGCGTCCAATCGTGGCCTTGTTGTGGCCTTGTCAAAGACTCTTGGCGGGAACTGGGGTCCACCAACTACAACAAGGCCTCCAATCAAGGGCCAATCTTGGACCTTGTCGGGAAGCCATTGTCGTAGCCTTGTTGTGGTTGGTGGACGCCCCCCTTATAGCATGATCAGAAGCTCAGCAGGATTTGTCTCAAACACCCTGTGAGGCATATGAATCCCACCGTGTGAATCCCACTTTACATTCGGTAACTAAATTGTTTCGTGTTATATAATATTTTTGTTGTCTCCAATCATGAGGAAACGGATATGGCATGCCTATAGATTAAGGTAACGGTTGGCCTGTACTAAACCTTCAGCCATCTTCAGATGTCACACTCGAAATACGCCAATTCACTCGCAGAGATCGATGGAAGTGACAATCGGTGTCCTATAAAACCTCTCCCAATCACCTATCCGAGCAGATCCCACATCAAAAATATGGATATTTAGTTCATGAGGTTTGTTTAGTGGTAAAATAAGGGTCCCATAATCATTGGTGGAATCTGATACTATGTACTTTGGTCTTTGATTATGAACATTCGTTAAATGATTAAACCAAATCAGGATAAAGTAAAGTGTTCCAGGAATCACGCCATCACAGTAGGAGGGGTGGGGTAGGTGGGGCGGTATACCAATGCCACTATGCCAGTCTGCCTATTCTCGTAAATTAAGAGGTGGAGATTCCCATAGTCCTGATTTATTTCCTTTAGTTTTTCCTTTAGAGTAGGGGAATATCTCACTTAATGGACCGTCTTGAGGCAAAACTAAAGAGTAAATGGAATCCATACTGGTAGGCCCCCTATGCAGAGATACCAGATATTAAGAGCCTATATCCATGACACAAAATGCTTTTCAGTTACTAATCATTAAACAATATTCTATGGATTGTACCTCAGTCATTTATTTCAGATTGATCTACCATATTCAGATATAAGAGACTAAGGAAACCTGTGAGATATGATATAAATAGGATCAGGGAAAGACCATCTTAAATTGTAGCACTATCCTCCCTAGACACAAGGTAAATCAGGTAGTGCAGTATACAGGAAGCTAATGGTACATATATAATTCCCCAGAGCAGGAAATGCAAAGCTATATTACATAGAGATTTGCCCAAGTACCATCAGGTACTATCTGTGCTAATGGCAGTGGCCCGGGGCGCGGTGTATACGACGGCAGATCCCAACAAAAGCTCTGATTTAGCGTGCTTTGGGTGTGTTAATTAACCCAGCAGCCGTTGCTCCTAATCAGCTTGGTGTGAAAAGCCTACTCAGGATAGTGGGGCTGCTGATTGCTGAGAATAATTTATAGCAATGTAGAGCATAAGCTGAGAAGGATCAATAAAAGTCCCCCTTCGCCTTTCCTATATGAGACATGTCATCAAGAAACCAGTCGAAGAAGGAGATTTTATATGTGGTGCCAAACACCGCAACAAAACTATATGTCGTATAACACTTAGTATAAATTGTAATTTGATGTCAATCTTGTTAGTATTAAAGAGAAAGTTAGTATATAATAGAGAAAGAAACTGATGAGTGTTTGGTCTGTTTGCTGTTCACCATCGAGTTTGGGCCATACAGTAATATGAACGCAGCGATAGCCGTGTGAATATTCCAAAGCACTCCAAATGAGATGGTGAATGGGGACTAAGACCAAATACGGACATGTTTCTGATTTTATCTTAGTCTGGAAATATTTATCTATTTATTGCCCATTGAGTATAAGTTCCCATACTCACAAGCCCGTTGAGTACGAGTTACTAATGTTACGCCTATGGACGTTTATACCAGGCTAAGATAATTGCTCAAAGTCAGTATTATGATTTAATGTTCATTCGATGTATCAATACCTTAAAATACCGGAATGCCTCTAAATGACCTGGCAAAAATAATGTATAGTTAATATTTGTTTTACCATTTCGTAATGATTACCTATCATATTAAAAAAAGCACAATTTCGACAGGATCTGCTTGGAGTTGCTTTCCCACATAGAGGTAGAAAGAACCAGAACTGTCCACCTGAAAACGTACGGAAGTGAGATTCTTGTGTACAAAAAAACTCAAACCAGCTGTTCTCTTTTGTACTGCTCTACTCAAATCATTTTTGATGATTCATTTCAAGCCATGTAAAAGGCAATATTTAGTACTCTACTTATCTGATCTCCTTACCCTGAGACGATCCACTGACAGCCTTTGCCATTTTAAAATGGCGCAAGGTCTGCTGGTACCCACATCACGCTGTAATGGAACACTGCAAGTCTATCCTATTATCATACCCTTGGAATAAATGTCCACAGGCTTAACATTGGAAACTCATTCTCCATGCCCGTACAAGTATTGCAGTCCGTTCTTCTTGGTTTATATCCTTTGTGTCGTCCATTCTTTAGGTGTGTACAAGGGTGAGATAGATAGAGAAAGCAAACTCGGTTTAGCCAAAGAAGTCATTCTCCAACTCATTTGAATGCTATGTGATATTCTCTCGGCTGTCGCCTCGTTTATATCACTCCGCATCAAACCCGTAGAGAACGACGACTTTGACCAAAGCTTGTTTGTCTCTTCTTTAGTATGGGCCACCACCGCCTATTTGAATATTCATGACCTGCCATCTCCCTAGGGTTTGCTGTGGAGACTGAGGCCTGCAATGCGGCCAATACCCACCAGATAGCGTGTCCATAGGCTCTACCGATGAAGTCTCTAGGACCTTAATTAAAGATTAGTAGTTTCAGCCTGGTCACCCAAACATCCAGACTGCATTGAATTTAAACAGTCACAATGCGTTAACCATTTCAGGCCCAGCAGGGTGGCCGTTTTTAGTGCTAATGACTAGGGATATCTGGTAGTATGACGAACAGCATGCTCTGGGTATATTGAAAGCATAAGAATGAAGTTTAGCACACTTTTTAAAGGAAGACATCAGGCTTTCAGGTGCAAACATTGAAACAAATAATCTTTAATTCAATCTAACTTCAGAATAGTGATGTGTCACGATGCTTAGCTTGGAGAGTCCTATTCTTCAGAATACGTCAATACGGTCTGTCTTCCCTTTAGCCACAGATCATAGGTTTCGGGCTAAGTATGTATCCATCCAGATGAAGTCAAATTGCTTTCTATTTTACCATTTGACGAGTTGAGGTGAGCAATACACAGCATATTGCAGGCTTACTGTCAATTTCTAGATATCCTAGGTGCCCTACTCGATAGTGACTGATTAGTAATTCTGATACGATGGGAATGAAATGACATTAGTCTAGGTCAATTGGTCTGTGCTTTTATCTACAGGTTATGTTATGTATATACTATTGTAACGGTCACATATCAAGAATGGCAACAACACTGAGAGTGACAATTCCCAGCGCTAATCACGGCATATTGCGACAATATTAAAGAAGTATAAAAAAAACATCAGCAGTGGAACAATCCAAACTTGTCTATATTACCATACAGTAAGAGTGAGCCTTGAATGGCGACCACACTCCGAGAGCCCCAGCATGGTGTTGTCCCTATGCATTCACTACCATATAAGGAATATAGAAGGCATGGATCAACCCAGCAGCTAATGACTGCATTCAACAAACCACGACCTTCACCCTGACCTCTTTAAATATAGTGTATAGTATAGCACCTTGGGACTGTTCTACAGTCTATAGTTGACATAAATGTCTTGAGCAAAAACCACCCTTGCTGGCACACCAGTCTGCTTTGACTGAGCCACGCTCGCTGTTTTTATAGTTATCGAGTGACGTCACAGTATCCTCTGGCAGAACCTGGGCACACCCTGGTGGCTCCACCGTTAACCCCGGTTGGTCCACCGGTGAACCCCTGCAACCCTCAGCGGAGGAGAACCTCGCTGGACCTTGGAGGACCCACCGACCTCCCACGACCCTCGGTTCCTGTTGTAGTGCCAAAAACGGTTACCCTGCCAAAAATGGTAATTATCGCCCATCCAATACGCGAATGCGTCTGCACATGCTCATCCAGTCAGATTTCACAGACTATTGGACGTACTACTATGTTGATGTGATTTTAATGTAAATAAATGAAAAGAATAGTATTTAGACATGAGAATTACATGTCATGATATGTCGTGATATGCCTAATTTTGGCAAATTTCGGACTCTCTAATCGTTGACTTTCATCACTGCGCATGTTCGGGCATGCGCACAAGATACTAGTGGGCGATAATTACCATTTTTGGCAGGGTAACCATTTTTGGTACTACACCGTCCTCGACCCCGTAATTCCCCGCCCTCCCTTTAAATAAAAGGGCACACGCACTCACACCAGATGACACAGGACCAGATAAATAAGTGATTGGTCTACTTTTCATCTTATCAAAATGGAGAAACTCACCTCACTTGATGATAAATCTGAGGTAAAAAAACAGAAGTCATACACTTGAAAACTGAATTTCAGATAATCAGCTAGTTTCCTAATGTAAAGGCACCAGGCTAATAACCTTAACAGTCCCCAGGTGGCAGCACAAAGCGACCGCAACACTAGCCTGGAAGCATGTCCAATGTGCTCACTCACCTAATAGGCCAGGTAAGGCCCTCCATTTTTTTATGCATTATGGGTAAGGCCTCCATTTATCTGGTGTATTGTAGTTAACACTGTTCAGCTAGTCTACGTTGTTTTTTTAAAGAAACATTATAGTAAATTATCTTTTATCTTTTGAAAGGTTACCATTACATCATTTTTAGTACTCTCAGGTATTATATTTGGGGAACCTCATAAGGGGGAGAGGTGCTGGCTATATTAGGCACTGCAAAAAAGCGGGAAACCAGTGAAAGTCGCTCACTAGCTAGACATTACCTGTCCCTTATTTCATTGTGACAGGTAGCCGGTCTACCATCACACTTATACCTCACTTAGTGTGGAGACTCTTAGTGTGCAAACACTTCACCTTGCTCCTCACCTAGTTTGACAACCAATCCCTGTCTACACTGAGCTACGATATAAGGCCAGTTTCCATTGGCCGACGAAAGCAGCGGAGAATGTTTTAGTTACCCAAAAAGTCTTTCAGTTGTGCCAGTGACTGTGCGTCGGTATAAAAAGATTGGTGAGGGTAGTACATTTCACTGAGTGACTATTAGTGGTGGGCGGCGCCACATTGCATAATCTAAGCAGAAAAGTCGTGGGTCATTTCATGAGCTGGGTCCTTTCTATTGACCGATTTGGGTCAGCAGTGCCAAACGTCTGTCGGTGGTTCCAGACTGTATATCGGTCACGGGAAATCGGCCAATGGAGACTGGCCTTCAGCGGTTGGTCGGGTTAAATCCCACACGGTATCCCCACGTGTGCGCCCCAAGCCAACTAGTTTTGTTCTATGTAGGCTCTAAAAGCAGAAAATGATAATTGATAGGTAGAGTTCATAGCTTTATAAGTTGAAACCTAGCTTCATGTTCACTGTATTTAAAGATATATACGGAAGGAAATATCAAAATTGAAAATTGACTTCGGGAACATGGCTGCGACACACTACGACACATTATTTTCAACCTCTCGACACGGTTAAAATGCGGGAATTTAGTGTCGTACTTGTAAACACCACGGCACAGATAAAACTATGATATCGGCTATCATTGACTATGGATATGTCTAATACAGTTATTGCAGTGAGCAAGAAAGAAACAAGTTACACCTCCTGCAGAATGCAGCCTTTCGAACTATACTTAGAGAACACCCACATAACCCCATATCACCGCTCCGCCCAATTACCACTTTTAGAAGACCGGAGAAAAACCTATGTATTGAATTATTTATTGGTGAAATCAAAAGATGATGCCTTACTTCAAGAGCAGCCAAAAGCTTCGAGAGGAAATGCAGCCCACTTTTTAAAATAGCTTTCCCTCGTTCTAGTACATATAAACGTTCAGTAATGTATCATGGAGCTGTTAAATGGAATCAACTCCCACCCGAGACAAGGGACATACACTCACTGGACATTTTTAAGAAAATGCAAAAAGCATATCTAAGTTCCAAAGTACCTTAAATCTCCCCATATTTACTTTTATGTCAGTAATCATTGCCTAGACTAGTTTATCTTGAAGTGATTATCACTATCTTTTTACTGTGTCATAAAACCTAAATATCTATTTGTTTTCATTTACTTGAAATCCATCTTGTCGGACCTATTCTAGAGCAGGGAACTATTCCCTCTTAGTTCCAGTTATCTCAGTTGTACCTATATGATTTAATGTTGACTGTCATATAACCTATGTATATACGTTGCCTCTGTGACTTCAAATGAGAATCAAGAAACCAAACTGTAATCATCACCGCTGGGCGTGCATTGAAACCAATCGTAAGATTAAGCACGTCCCAAGATAAATAAATGTTTAATAACCCCCCCAGTATTTTTCAACCTTCCGACACTACAATGATGCATGAATATTGATTTTTAGCCATGTCGTAGCAATGTCGGAATATATCGGAAGCAGTGGGCCCCCGGCTTACTTAATTAATTAGTATCCCTATTTTTCATTCTATTTTATCATTGACTAGTCATCAGAAAATATTCGCTGATCGAACCTGACCAATGAAGACCGAGCACCACGGCGGGAGCAGCGAGTATATACGGTGACTCGGGTAGGTACACTGTTTCACTAGCGGTAGTGAGCGCTATCCAAACGCCTCATGTTTTACACACATATATTACTTTTAAGTCTTTCCTTGCCGTTGTACTATGTTTTTGCAGCGCACTTTAAAACCACGCTATAATAGCATCAAGCCTAGGGTGTCATCTTCAATATATCACGTTTAATGTGTCATATCTTTTTTAAAATCTGCAAAGGTTGTAGGTAGATAGTAGGTATAAATAATAGTTTATAGGAATAGACATACAGAATGTGGCGGTACATGTTAAAAGATCACAGCGACCTCACAACCTTTCCATAAATCTCACGTCACTTAGTTGATACAGCAAACAGGACTTCGTGGACTAGGGTCTGAGAATAACATGCCCTTCTCACTAAAGTGGTTCTACTGATAAGGTGAGTATTAAGTGACTGAGACTGAGGATCATGGCTCATAGCTTCATGGCTCTTAGCTTCATGGCTCAGAGCAGCATGACCCATAGCAGCATGGTTCATAACAGCACCACTCATAACATCACCACTCATAACAGCACCACTCATAACAGCATGGCTAATAGCAGTGCAGCAGGTCACAGTAGCATGACTCATAGCAGGATGGCTCATAACAGCATCATGGCTCACAGCATCATTGCTCATGAAGACAGGGTTCATAGTAGCCCAGCTTGTAGTAGTATGGCTCATAACAATGACTAATTGAGCCACAGCTAATAGCAGCTTCGTTCAAAGCATCTTGGTGTATAGTGCTGATAGTAGCGCGACTCAGAGCAATACAGCTCATGTCAGCATGGTTCAGAGCAGCTCAGCTCATAGCGGTACGGCTCATAGCAGTATGTGCTGCTTGTTTTGATTCAAGTGGAAATAAATCATCCCACACAAGCACCCTATTTCATTTAGAATGCCAGGATATAGTTCCGATTCAATATTTGGTCGTCATTGTAACCATTCCTTCTATTTCTAAATTAATGGTATATTACGGTGTGCAGAAATAATTAGATTCTAATAGTGATAATCCTCTAAACATTAAATTAAATAATTCACAAATCTCCAAACATATGTAAATAACAACCGAGAAAGTTTTGAAGTTATGTTGCCATAGCAGCTTCTCAAACCTAATGCAAGTGCATTATGTCTCGCCAATAATTCATTAAACTGCTAAGTAAACTGATAACTTACCTAATGCCTGTGTCAAGAATTTATATTACAGTGAAATGATATTTCACATATACACACCCTATCCATTAGGAATGTCAGGGTAATGTATCTAATTCAATATTTGGTTGCCATGGCAACCATTCCATCTATATTTCAGGAACAGTTGGACTTTTTACAGAATTTTCTAGAATAATTTGACTCCATATATCTCTATAATTTAGAGGTAACAATATAGATTGCTTTCGAATTCTTTGGCCGGTGCACAGCTATTGTTATAGGTGTGCCGACCAATAATTCACCAAATTGCAGAATAAAAACAAAACAAAAACAAACAAACAAAATAAAACACCAACAAACAAAAACTATATGCCTGTTTCATGAGTTTTTGATTAAATTCTAGTGTTTAAAAAAAAAATCTTTATCTTATGTGTGGATGAATGGATTTAAATAGAGGTGGATGAGTGCAACTAAATATCCATCGAGAGATGGTCATTACATCAGTGTGCTTTCGGAGTGAGAGATATAAAAGCGATACCAGCGTACAGATGTAGTATGATAAATTCATTTGTGTTAATGGTATAGATTGGAGAGTAGACAAATCTAACCTGCGAAGTCCTGAAGCTGGTATTCTTTGGAAGAGACCTATGTTAAAACATGCTATTAATTCGCATTTCAGATGGGAGCCAAAGTGAGCTCACTGAAACGGTAGATACCCACGCTCAAAACATCATTTCCAGATATTACCATTCAGTACTTTGACTATATGAGGTTTGAGATTATGTGTATTCTTCGATCTTTTAAACGCACATTTTTAATACACTGAACAACTGCCATCATGACTTTGTGACAAACTTATTAAGAGACTAGCGACTTCGTCTATTTGTACTTGGCTACCCCCCCCCCCCCCCCGTCCCGTTTGAGAGCCTGTGGCCCTGGCACCAACGGGATGTACTCCAGTCTAACAATTCCGCGTCTTATGTGATAGGGTCAGGGCTTAGTGGCACCCCCTACTATTAATACCTGGAACTATCATTAGTTCTCAACAATCATTTCATGTGACACAGATTTTACCGACTACCAGCTTACTGGTCACTCTCCCAGCAGAGATCTTCCGCTCTACTTTATGTGGCCGCTTAAATGGGATTCACACGGTGGGATCCATGTACCTCACAAAGTGTTTGTCTGAGACAAATCCTGTTCAGATTTGGTACTGGAACACAATCTCCTCGTGTGAATGACAGGGTTCCATTTTGCTGAGACAACTTTTTTCCCTTGCAATTGTCGGCGACAATCACCCCTAACAAGGAACAGAATCTCATGAGATTTTGACTTTAAACAGGTTTAAAATCTATAGGGGCATTTTGGTAAGACAAATGGACCTGCTGCGACCATGTACCTGTCCTAGCCAATAGGAGGCCAGCAAGCATAATTACATGTTTGTAACACCCTTCACATCAAGGGTAATTGAGTCCCAAGGTGAGTGGTCACTGTGACTATGTCTGAGATTATGTACCAGGTGTGTCCTCCCATGTGAATCAAATTCGCCATTTTACCTTGAGACTGATAAAAGTACTTAGCCATGAGAATTTTATACCAAACGAGAATTGTCTGAGACTAGAGAAAAGGTGTGAAGTACACCAGTCTCAGGTACATGAGTCTCTTCGTGTGAATCCCACTCCAAATCGCTGCCCAACCTGCCTGTTTGGGCTCAAATCTGACCCATACACCAATTTTTTAAATCTCCTCAATTCTTAGCGATTTGGGCAGTATTTTGTGGTTTACATGTAAATAGATATGCATCTATTTACATGGTAAATGATTTACACTCATTTCTGTTACTTGTTATATCTAATCAGGTATAGTCTCAGGTATTACTTTCTTCATTGGAAGGCACCTCATGTGTTACAGGGTTTTGTTTGTCAACATAACACATGTGCCCACTCGAAGGGGCAGTCTAATCAACAGCAGATTCACATCATAAAGTGGTTTAGAGATGGAAAAGAAACAGCTGGATTGTCTGTTAACCCTATTTAACAATTCCTATATTTCCTAACTAATGATATGTGAGTTGTTTGACTTGTATAACAGTTGCCTTCTTTCGAATCTGAGATCTTCGCTGGTCTCCCCTTGTCTTTAGTGGATACCCAGAGACTAAGCTAGCGCTAGACTGGTTCCCTGCCCTAATGAAATAAGGGACAGGCAACGGGTTCCTATGTCCTTCAACTAGGCCGTAGTACGTCCCATTGTCGCTAGGGCCAGGGCGCTCATGCTCCCAATGCGGATATATCTCCGCCGAGCCCACTAGCGGATACCCCGGGAACCACTAGCGTATCTGGTGTTCTGCAAAGGTGGCGCAATCCCACAATGGAACAGAAAAATGGAGGCGTTACCAATAATGCACCACGAAACTGGAACCCGTTACCTGGCCTATAGTCTAACTAGGCCAGGCTGCCAGGCTAAGCTAGCGCTAGCACAGCGAAAGATCTGGGGGGAGAGTGCGTACTGGTCTCATTGCTAGACTGGTTCCCTGCCCAAATGAAATAAGGGACTGGTAACTACTTCTTGTAATACCACAGAGTAGAGAGAGCTACTAGAAAAAGAACTGACAGTCACGCCACCTCTCTTGGCCTAACATAGACTTTCACAAGTCTTTTTTTTTATTCTCCTATACTAGCGATTTACTACCGTCAGTGCTTTATTCTGAAGAGTTACTGCTGCTGAATGTTTTACAGCAGTCCTGTTGTACTTGTTGTAAGGCCTGCAGGCCTAATACAAGTCCAGATAGAAAACATGAAATTTAAAAAAAAGGATACAGGGCCTGAGGCAAGTCTAGGCTCTACAATCTCGTCTGCCAATGTGACACTCTCCCAGCAGATCTTTTGCGGAAGTAGAGTACAGGATCTCTGCTAGGAGAGTGCAAGAAATGAAGGCGTTAACCATAATGCACCAAAAAAATGGAACCCGTTAGCTGGCCTATAATGTGACTAGGCCAGGCTTCCCTAGGCCATTGCTTTCCCTCGAGAAAGGTATTTTTGCCAATTGATCTACAAAAAAGAAGAACAGATTCTAGTTTCCCTCCACGAGATTTTCCCTCTCGTGGCCCCTCAGTCTCCAAGCCTAAGTTTGGTTCACTATGTCTCTATGTGCGGGAGAATCTCCAAGCGGATCTCACAGAAATTTACACGTTTTATATGTGGCAGGTAATGATAGTAGTACACTACAATTCAATAGTTGCAAATGATAGGAAAACCGAAATAGTAGCCTCGAACTCCCATAGTTTTAGCACTAAGCATCGTTCTTACTAGCCTCCGGAAATGGTGATTTGAGCACGGGTATCTGCGGTTGAGAGGTTTTACCGTGGCTTCCGGTACTGAGCTCAGAGTAATTAGCGTGGGAAGACGTCGGTGAGACACCACCGGAAGTAACAATTAGTTATAGATTAGCTACGCTGACCACAGCTCAATGACACGGCGATGCCAGTACAATATATACGAGTCTGTGCAGAAACTCTCGTCATTGTTAGCACATACAATAGCCTGTCAAATAAATAAGTTCCACAATATGTTCGTATAGCCTTGAAATTGTTTGGACTGCACACTCTGTTCTGTCTTTAGCGTGCTGATTCCACCTGACTAAGGCTTTATTGGAACGTTTCCGGTCACTTTGAAATGTATCAAAGAATATCTTGGTGAGGTAGTAAAAGGGATAAATGTAGGGGTGTATCTCTGTAGGATCAGTTTGAAGTACCTTCCGTCGCAGTTAAAAGATGTTGGGGCTTGGTCTGCTAGGGGTGGTACGTAGGTTATGGTCCGTGTGGTAGCACTGTCTTGGTCCATAACGCTCCATTTTCGCATTATAATACAGTAAAACCCCGCAGAAGAGGATATTCTTCTTTACGGTCAAAGTGTCCGCATACGGGGGGTGTTCGCTTCCGGCTTTCCTCCGGTCCAACATGCAAGTACATACCGATATGTAGGGGAAACAGAGGCGATGATAGATCTGAAATCCATTTTCCAATATCTTAATTGGATCCGAAGTTATCAAACTTTGAATTACAAAATGTATTTTCTATGAATATATTCACATACATTCATTAAAAAAACCCACCGACTAATCTATTTTTGGAAGGGCGCCCGTCGAAGATGGGCGCTTACACGGGGTTTTAGGCGGTTACATACTGAAATAACTGTCCGCTTACGCGGGGTTTTCGCTAATGCGAAGAGCCCGCTTACGCAGGGCTGAATTAAACATTTAATAGAGGGAAAAAGTGGCCGCTTACGCGGGATGTCCGTTAGGCGGGTTCTACTGTAGTGTAAGTGGAGCTGTGTCCTACAATCAACTCCCGATTCCATGTACTACTACGGTGTGGAGGAGTAGTGGTGCTGTGAAAGGATACCGGGTTGCAGGAATGCTTAACATTGGCCAAGGTCTACACCTCCATAGGAACCGCATCTTATAGATGTGTTCAGCCAATTTCCCCACCAGATTTTATGAAAGCATTGGACCTTGTAAGAAGAATCTCATTGATTTCTGCTTGTTGGTTAGGGGTTAACTCGGACCTGTTATTAGCAACTGCTGGTATGTCAACAGCCTTATCTAAGGTGCTTAAACTGTCGCTACTGGTGAGGGCGGATGGGCCAGCGGATTTGGCGACGCTGGCTCTACCTTCTCATCTGTCCACTTAGTCACGCGGCTGGGCATCACAATAGCACTCTTTGTACGCCGACTATATCCACAGGACTAAGCACGCACATTGTCAGATCCTTCCCCAATCTAATCCTCCCCATCCCATTGTTTATTAGGGTGATAGATTGTACTCCTGCATTATTCCCAAGAGGTTTAGCTTTACATCCTGGTGTTCCTAGTTTTTCTTTTATTTCCCCGAAATAATAGCCTGGGCATCAACTACAACCCCTGCGGACTGAAGACAAGTAAAACAGGCTTAGGGATTGATATTTATTAATTGCGATAAGTGATGATTCTATTAAGATCAATGGTAAGATATGTGTATACATAATATATTAGACAGTATTAAGCTTTTTGGTGATAATAAAATTAGATTGTATGAAGGAGTAAAATCAGTGAGTATACATATGAGAAATAAAATATATTGGGGTTGTTGGAGGGTGGGTAGAATGTATTTGTATGTGAGTGAGTATGAATGGCGATGTTGGTGAGGTGAGTGGGTTGACTCTGCAGTTGGTGTAATAGTGGAGGGTGTAGGTGACCTGTGTATAGGTATGTGTGTGAGATCTTCCTCCGTAGAGGGAGCCAATGACCCCACAGGGAGATGACAGCACCATTTACCTATTGCCCTAACCCCACTCAGCCCTCTGCACTGGCCAAATACTTACGATTTCCTAGGATTGGCTACCAGGGATGGACGATAATTGACTGTCTCTCCACGATTCATCTTTACGCTGGCTAGATCCACATATTGTGAGCCTGACAGATGCTTACCTTTGTTGGAACAGGTGTCTATATGTCCTCCCATGACTTAAATATAGAATCCACATTCTTGTAAAATGACCGGGCATCACCTTCCGAGTAATTTATATATAAGCATGGGACGTTTCTAAACTCAGTTTGTACTGATGGCTTTCTGATCCGAGTAACAGTTAACCTTCTTCAAGGAATGCTGGGACGTCTGAAGTCGTCTGCAGAACCTTTGAAGAAGCGCAGTCTCACTAGTTCATCTAATGATGAAGTCTAAAGCCCAATAATATCTACCGATTTCTGAACATTGATGTACCTTTATCGGCGACAAAAGAACGGTAATTTGTCTCAGGCAAGCCATCCTAACGGATTCGGCCCTTGTCGATGGATGTAGGACAGCCAGGCAAGGGCCAGGCAACGATTAGGTAACCCCCACCTTGAGATGTTCTTTTTTCGCTGACAAGTTATCGTTCAATGTTCCTAAATAGGTCACTAAAGGTTTATCAACATGCTGATAAATCCAGGAGTTACATAATTTGCCTGTGACAAGTTCACCGACTCCTATATGATTTTGGAACTAATCGTTCAACCCTGTATCAATAGATGTGCATTGAACTTTAGGAGGAACACCAACCACACCCTTTCTTGGATGGCTGCAAATCTGGCAACGGGTTATATAATTTGCGTGCGACAAGTTCACCGACTCCTATACGATTTGTGAACTAATCATTAAAACCTGAATCGGTAGATGTGTATTGGACTTAATGCACATCTAAAGCCGAATGCCCACTGTACGATTCATTTCCTTAGGACAAAATCCTTTTATCCTAAGCGTATCCTAAGGTTGTCTCAGGCAAATCCGCACCAAACGGCAATAAACACAGCATAATACGGGAGAGGGGGTGGTAGGAGTTGTCTTAAGCAATTCAGTACACACTGGACGACAGAGATACGATTTTTTTTTCTCAAAGACTGGCTGCCGATTTGGGAACAATCCTATAAGGTTAATATGTATTGGAAAATATTTATATTTATATGTATATAAGATATATAATTCAAAAATACCTAAATTTCTCCTTTTTTTCTCAAGTCTCAAATATATATTTCACTTTTTAAAAAGGGTTTGATGGAAGACCGTATTGTATTTATACAAGCAAATCAATTCCCAATAAATAAAAGAGAAATAATCAGCCACTGGGGATAAAAATCGGCGGGAATGACCATTTCGGTGTGTGGCATAATCTCTTCAGCAACCCTTAAGACAAATTTGGGCCGATATCGGAACACACCATGGGGGGTATTTCTTAAACTCCGTTGTCGCCGACAAAATTTATCAACATGTTGATAAATCTGTCGGTGCCGATTTCGGAACATGGACCTGTACTTTGTCGGCGACAAAAGAACATCCCTGCAGGGGGTTAGGACTAGTCCTAGGCCAGGGACCGGAGGGGGTGCCACACTGGGCGATTCTGTACCAGGGGCCTGGCCTGAGACTTAAGACTGTTCCTTTGTCTCAGACAAAGGAACATCCATGTTCCGGAATCGTACAGTGGGTAATGGTCTTAACGGTCTGGGGTTGTTCGATTAGTTTCCAAATTGTATAGGTGTCAGGGAACTTGTCTCAGGCAAAATGCGCTTCATATCGACCGTCACGCGGCCGGGGGCGGTGGGAGTTAGTCCTAAGCAAATCAATCTACACTTGACAACAGAGATACAATTTTCTACCCCCACCCACTGCGTTAATAGTCGCTGGTCAATTCAGATGCCGGGGCATTAATTGGTGAGAGAACCTCCCATCATTTTACAGTGAGTGGCATACAATTACTTCATCCGACAGCTAAGTGAGGCCTAAGTCGGCCTATGCCACATTTCAAATGTTCTGTTATCACGACAGACATGTTGATAAACCTTTGGTGAGCCATTTTTGAATATCGGCCGACAACTTGTCTGCGACAAAAGAAGATCTCTGTGGTAGGTATTTACTAATCGCAGGGACACCCTTTCCTATAGCGATGCCCCATTTACCGACGAGGGCCGACTGCGTTAGGATGCCTTGCCTCAGACAAAGTACCATTATAGCCAACTTGTTGGCAGTAATGCGGCAGACGAGGTACTATTACACTCCCCCTCCCCTCCTGTCCTCCCACTCACCCGACCCCCACCTGACCTCCTTTCAAACCTCAACCCCCTCACTCACTCTCATCACTTGTCGTCACACGTCACCCTCACCTCGCCACGTGTCGCCGCACGTCGCCCCGCCTACAGTGGTCGGCACCTCCGCCGGCCCGCTCACACCACGTCTCGCTCAATACAGGTGTTGCCGTTCAGCGCCGCCTAACGGCCCACTGTCTAGGAACGCGGCCGCTCGGACAAACACCGCTATTCCAGCGGCATTCATATAGAGATATACAGCAATCACAGCTAAAGTGTCAACGGTGGTTTGTGATTGCAGGAGTGTTTTTTTGACAGATTAAATTGTTTGAACAAACAAGGGTATTGTATCAACGAGTCTGGGCTGTCTCAACTTCATAGGTGACAATTATCTTGGTTTGAACATGGAAAAAGATAAGCATGTAATAGCTAGGCCTGGCAATGTATTATTGTGTATTCAGTTTCGGTGTCTCTGTGTTATCTAAGTTATATCTAAAGTATCATTTAGGTGATATGCATGTATGATACATCAAATAGGAGCTGGAATGCCATAGAATACGATGAAATCATTGTTATTACTCTAAAAATGATTTACACGGGTCCTACAAACGTATTACGCTCATATACTGAGTGATCCAATGCTAAAGTATACGTTGCCGGGGGTGTGTTTGGCCGCAGGAATTGCGTAACCACCCAGATAAGGTGCGACACCGGCCTACGGAAAAAGGCCTATTGTCTCGGCAATTACCCCGGGAGGGCGCGGAAACCTGCGAGGGTCACCGGCCTCTCGCCGCCACCCGGCCCTCTAGACCTCAACGACGCCCTCCTCGCCTCACCACGTCTCGACACACCTAATCGCCTCCTCCAGTCGTCGACGCCAGCACCGGATCGCCTCACACCACGTGTCGCTCAATTGTCTCGGCAATTGGCCCGGGAGGGCGCGGAAACCTGCGATGGTCACCGGCCTCGCCGCCCCGGCCCTCCGGACCTCAACGACGCCCTCCTCGCCTCACCACGTCTCGACACCCTCATCGCCTCCTCCGGTCGACGGCCCCACCGGCCCGCTCACACCACGTGTCGTCACACGCCCCACGACACTCCACCGATGCCGAGCCGCCTGGCCCTCAATTGGGGCGTGTCCGCCCCGCCATACCGGCACGCCCGACGCCCGCGGCTCGCCACAACCTCCCCCTCCTCACTCACGTGGGTTGGAGGCTCTCGACCTCCTCTAACTCTCCCCGAGCGAACTGGAACTCTTATACTCTCAAAACATAAACTCACCTAACCCGAGCAATTGCCTCGGCAATTCCCCCGGGACTCAATCATTACCTACTCTCCTTCCTCTCTCACCCTCCCTCTCGTCACTCGTTCGACCTCCGCCCTCTTTCTGGCTCCGGCCCCTGGCCTCTTTAATAACTCGTGACATACTCTTAATTACTCCACATTTTCTCTCGTTATTGCCTAAAACTCAATCACTCAATAAAATTCTTTCCAATAGTAGACTCGTCTGTGTTAGTCATTATAGCCAACTTGTTGGCAGTAATGCGGCAGACGAGGTACTATTACACTCCCCCTCCCCTCCTCTCCTCCCACTCAACCGACCCCCACCTGACCTCCTTTCAAACCTCAACCCCCTCACTCACTCTCGGGCTCCCGTCGGATTAAGAACCACCCGCCCACCCTACAAAAACTTTACTCTCTCTCTTCCTCCCCTACTCTCTAGGGCCTCTTTAATAACTCGTGACATACTCTTAATTACTCCACATTTTCTCTCGTTATTGCCTAAAACTCAATCACTCAATAAAATTCTTTCCAATAGTAGACTCGTCTGTGTTAGTCATTACCTTTTCGCTGACAAAGGTACATGGGTTGTGGCGGCCCCTGAGACTTGCTTGTCAGGCTGACTGTCAGCTGGCTGTGTTGTTTACATTTCATAACTGCCCAAGGCCAAGGTCAAGATCACTGACCATTTACTGCTATTGACACTTGTTTCTCTCTAGGGCAATATAACAGATTTTGTAACACAAGGTGTATTACATATATTTTGTGTGCTTGTATTTGCATGAATATTTGCTGGTGTTGATATGATAGCATCATTTATCTTTTATAATATATTTACTGCTGAACTGTCAGTTATTGCGGAACTTCAAACCATGTGCAAAGAACAAAGGGTTCTAAAAAGTGAGGCACTGTTGTAACTCAAATTAAAGCATCAAACAACATCTATGTGGTCAGCATACACTCAATTTAGAATTGTATGTACCTTAAACTACTTTTTCATGTAAAATGGTGTATTGTTAACATATAGATGTCGCTTTATGAATCAGGTGTGTTTATGCTATCCGGTACCATTGTCACGTGTCATCACTTCTAAATCGTACTACAATTGCCAAGTTCAAGTGTGGATTAGATTCGCGTAAGATTCTTATGTTTTGAAACCCTGGTAGCTGTCAATGTTATTTACTTAAATACCTACTCTGTTTAAGAATATATCAAACATAAGGAGGTTTGAGATCTATATCCATTGATATTATTTCTTTAGGACACCACATGAAGCCAACCAGAGTGCAGCCATGTAAATCAAATTACTGTACTTCTCAAAGGTCAATCGTGGTAAGGTGTTTATGTTATCAGGAGTATTATTGTATTGATGTATTTTGATGTATGAGCAGAAAATCAAACAAATACTTGAGTCAGATTTTTGATGCTATTTACTGTCACATGTTTGCTACAATTTGGTCACATGGTATTGACAATACTTCTTGCCATTTCTTAGTCCAGTTTTTTTTTTGATCAAGACATGTTTATTTCATATAAAGAATGAAAAGGGTAATAAGTGTTCACCAAACTTAATTGGTGATCTGGTTATAATTAGATATTGAAACATACTCACATCATATCTAAGTCATGTTTAACACATTTATAGTCTGATGGTTTAAATCTCATATTACAACATTTCTAATGTCATTGTAAACCCTACTAGTGTGAAAGAATTTTCATGTTTATTTTCAGTTTCACGGTTTGGTAATGTCAATAAAAATCCAAGTATGCCAAATCAGTTCATACACGTGTCATTATTGAGGGAGGCAGTCACATGGATGTTCTGACATGCTTCATAGGAATTGGATTTTATGCGCTTGAAAGACTGCTGTTTTCCCATTCCCACTTTATCTCTAACTGCAGATATGAGACCTTTACCCCTTTAACCACAGCATGATGCATCCAGACAATCCTGTGGCTACTCCAATATGATGCCTTCAGACATCATAGT
The DNA here is from genome assembly GCA_950022655.1 of Alentia gelatinosa. Classification (NCBI taxonomy): domain Eukaryota; kingdom Metazoa; phylum Annelida; class Polychaeta; order Phyllodocida; family Polynoidae; genus Alentia; species Alentia gelatinosa. The sequence goes on from OX465587.1 coordinate 12,637,729, forward strand.
CATCATTGATATTCATGTACACAATTCAATAGATAGAAAAGTAATTGTTTAGATTCTAGGATATCTTGACAAAGTATAAGGGGCATATAGGGCTCTGATATAGTGAAACAGAATATCATTAGTTACCATGTTAAAGTACTCAAATCACATGACAAGTCACATGATATTGCTATTTACAAAATAAGGTGGGCATATCTGCAGGCACTGTCTGCAGTGTGATGCTGTGGAAGGGAATTCGATGCTTCAGGGAAATAGTTAAACAAGTCACCCACACCTGTTTTTCTGAAATGTTAGGGGCTGCCATTTTGAGTCAGGAATTCCTGCCTCCATCCCAGCATGCAGCTGAGAAATGGCGGATTACTGGTTCTCACCTCTTATTTCTCAGACTTTTATTTATACTGGTCGCACTCAACAATAAACATCGCTGGTTTCAATGTGCCACCAGTCTTATCATACAAATGTTGGTAACCCAATTTCATGTAGTCTCTTGTGTCTCGCGATCCAGAAACAAGTTCTCGCCTGGTTCTCGCCTGTGTTCTTTCCTAGCGCCTGTCAGTATTCCCACTTGTAAAACCGATGCTATAAATAGACTAGCCATCCAGGAAACTCCTCTTACTAAAATATTCACCCCTGATCTCCATTCAGGGGTGAAGAGCTGTCATATGTTATTTGGCGAGGCACTGTGCAGTTAGGGGACCAGCGAGGAAAACTGAACAAAATGGCTTGACTTGAGAACCAGCGAAGCTGCACTGATAAACTACCTCTAAATACACAGTTATAGAATAAGAGACAGCTGCTTTGAAGGTTGACAAAGACAGATGGGTAATTATTCATCGATTCTCTTTTTTCCCCATATATGTCAGAGTGTGCGCAGTATGAAATGACGACCCCGTTGGAGGGCCCTATGACAGAGGAACCCGGCCCTGTATGGGACAGGGCCGGGTACACTGGCTTGTCAGAGCCATGCTCTGTTACACCTTCACGTACTGTAACCCGAAGGCGGCGGGGTGTGTGAACAGACTAATGACGAAACACACTCTGCAAGCAGTACACAAAATCTGGTTGGAGAGTAAGAAACAAGTCCCGTTACTGGGTCAAGGCCGCCACTTATTAAATCCGACCAGAGCTAACTTTGTGTAGCTCTGGTTGCCAGTGTATGCGCCCTCTCACGCCTCCCCGTCTGGCAGAGCTTCTACACTGGTTACCTGGTTATCCGCTAGGGGGCAGGCGGAGAGTAGATCACAGGGAGAGCGCGATCTAGTTTGTTCAGTCTGTGTTAACTATCGGAGCGCATGCGCCAGACACAGTCTGTAAAGAAACAAGAAGAAGTCATCCGCCCTGGACTGGTTCCCTTTTCCAATTAACAATGGGTCAGGTAACGCCCAACGAATGCAAAGTGTGATTGACCTTGAACTTTCGTTTTCCTCCGCCAATTTGCAGAGGCAAGGAGAGCCAGCACAACCACTCTCTCACGAGGTTCCCAAATAATTTACTAGTACTTGTTTATATGAACTATGATACAAAATAAAGTAATAGCAACTAACTTATTAGACTATTTCTTTAAAAGTAAAACAGATTTTGCCATGCCCTCTAGCGGTATCATTCAGGTACCAGCTGAATCCAATCCCACTGTTACCCATGGTGCACCAGTAAAATGGTGGGCATTACCTGGCCTATTATGTGGAGACATAGGCCAGGCTTCCAGGCACTGAGCCGCAAATACCAGCATTCAGCCAATGGCGATGGTTCACCCAGATCCTAGTACCTGTCTGTTCGTGGCAACGACAACGGGGACAACAGAGGTCCCTGCCGCTCGTGGTATCTCGCCGTGAGGCTATCTGTGTGTTTTACTGATCCATGTTTTTTTGTGTGTTATTTTTTCATTCAGGAAAACATATTTAAGACAACATTATTCGCCTAGTTGGGGCGATCTTCCATAATGAGGTCCGGAACAGGACTACACAATACAGTACATAACTCCACAGCAACAATACAGGACGGACAAGAATATACAAAAAATATCCGTATTTCATATACTACAATCTTCTTCTTTGTTACATGACTCTTTTGAGTCACTTACTCTGGTCCATACCTAAGATATAGCTTATACAAATCACGATTCTATATTAATCCAGGTCTTCAGGATTTACAATTCGTGGTAGTATTTCCTTTACTCTACACTTAAATTTATCTCCTAGTGGCAATTGCTGCACATCAACAGGTAGTCTATTCCAGTAGTCATTGCCCCTATTCAGGGGCGATTGTCTAAAGTTTTCTAATCTAATTTTCTGAATTTTTAATCTAACTTTTTGGTCTAACCTTGTTCTTTTCTCTTTAATCTCAAAGATATTATCTATATCATTTGCCCACCACCTAATCATTGTTAGTATATGAAATGCTCTTCGTATTCCGAGTGGTCGCATTTTACGTTTTTCATATAAACATTCTCTACTAAAATCTTTCGATTTTTTAATCCCGATGGCCACCCTCATAGCATGTTGAGCATAAGTCCCGTTTCCATTGGCCGATTTCCCGTCACCGATCTACAGTCAGGAACTACCAACGGACTTTTGTCACTGCTGACCCAAAACCAGTCAATGGAAATGACCCAGCACATGAAATGACCTACGAATTTTTCTGCTTAGATAATGCAATGTGGCACCACCCACTACTGAGTGAAAGCTTGGTCACTGAGTTAAATCTACTACCCTCATCGGTTTTTCGATACTGACGTTCAGTTGGTGGAACCACCACTAAACTTTCTGGGATCTCTGCCGTTTTCGTCGACAAATGGAGACGGGCCTTTACCTCAGCTCGTAGTTTTTATTTGAGTCTAAGTGGTGATGTACGAAATGTGGTAACACAATTTACATTTTCGAAATGTGATAACAAAATTGAGGACTCACTAGGCGGCTCACACAGCCGAGATCAACAGGTGACTGTAAAAATACAACTGAGGAATTTGCTATATACTGAAATTTCTGTTTTCTCTGGTCGTGGTTTACCCAAGTTCTACACCGCAAGGATTGTTAGGACAAATAGTGATGTGAATAGAGCAGTTCTTGAAGTCTGATTTTGCACAATTCAAGTCTTATTCAGAAAATAAGCACAAATGATAAAATCAATTTTGACAATTCCTTAGGGAAGCTAGGTACCTTTTCACTGATTATGTCAGCAAATGAAAACGTGTAAGGATCGTTTCTACACAGAGAAACCAAAACATAATGAGCTCCTAGTCATAATACTGATGCTTATGCCTGAACATATATATAGGTAATGTTGTTGAGAAATCCAACAATTTCTCAATTGATCGTGGAAATTCTTTTTTTCAAGAAATAGAATAATACCCATAACTCCTTTCTTTTCTCCACAGAGAAACAGAAAGTGGAGAAAGATGTTTGGAAACAGTTTTTCAAAAAATATTATAAAATAATTTCTAGCAATGATGAAATTCTTAAGGTCACACGACAAGTGAAGATTTAGTGAATGCCTTATTAAGGCATTCTCGCCCCCAGAGACATGTCCTAGGGATATCCTGGGCCAATAGACACTTCCATCCACCGACCAGCTCACCTGAAAAAGGTAAATCAAGATAAATTATCTTGGATTTGCTTGTCTGCAACACGACACACAAATTTAGAAGATTTAAGAAATAGAGGAAATCCATCTGACAAGAGCAATGATGTGGGAAAGGCCTCGTTCATCAGAACGGGTGGAACGGGTGGTACACACTCAGTTATACGACTATTTGGAAAAAATTGGGTTCTTTAAAGAAGAGCAATTCGGCTAAAAAACGTAGTACAGGTGGGGGGGGGGGGGGGGCAGTTTTGAAACTTGTTAAATATCTAAGCGAAAGCCAAAATGAGAAAAAGATTTCAATAGCTGTGTATGTTGCTATTGCCAAAGCTTTGGATTGTGTAAATCACAAGATATTATTGTTCAAATTATCTGAAATAGGAATTGGGCCGACCCTACTAAAATGCTTTGACGAGAATTTATTGAAACGCAAATGTTTCACAGAATACGCAAATCACAGATTGGCTCAGCGTAAGGTAGCACTTGGAATACCACAGGGTTCCATACTGGGCCCTCTGCTATTCCTGGTCTACGTCAACTATCTGAGAGATAGTATACCTAATACTGATTTCCTAATGTATGCCGATGATTTGGTGGTTCTAGCAAATGGACAAATTATGTACGAGGCAGAGATCAATATGCAAAACATATTACAGAAGATAGAAATATGGTATGAACCTAATAGATTAACCATAAACACATTGAAAAGCAGAGTAGTATATCATCGTATCAAAAGGACATTAACCTTTTAAGGATGCATGATGCCTGGAGGCATCACCTCACCAAAGAGGCATGATGCCTTGAGGCATCACCGCACTAAAGATGCATGATGCCTGGAGGCATCATTATTCCAATATTTCAAAAATGTTTTGACAAAGAAATAATAGAGCAATATTCATGAAATCTTCACAAAATGTAGATATGATATCATATTCAGTATTGCTATTAAAAAGAAGCAAAATATGTATGATTAGGTATTACATTGTGTGATTAGAAACTTGAATTATGAGTTTTAACCATTATGTGCCCGTCCTCTAGCCAGACAAAGTGCTAGTAGCTCCTGTCCTTATGGGAGTAGCTCGGCCACAGGCATCTGTCCTTAAAGGGTTAAGAAAATACAACAAGGAAAAACTATATCTCAACAATGAGGAAAACACATGCAGTGAAGACATGAATTATCTAGGCGCCATTATCGACACTAACCGTACTTTTGTGAAACATGTAGATCATATAACTAAAACATTTAATGACAAGATAGCTATTTTGAGAAAAACACGGAAATTTTTAAATATGGAAACAAGCAAAAATATAGCTGGTACATGCTTCCTACCAATAGCAGACCATTGTTCTTTCTTAATAGAAACGCTTAAAAAAAGGCTCAACTGAAAGTGGATAGATGTATTTATTATTGTTTAAGAGTAGCGGTTGGTAACATGGCATATAGCGATGGTATCCCAATAAGTAATACAGACCTGCTTAATCTATGTATGGTAAAGAGAGTGTCGATTAGAACTGTTCAAGGGTATTATAGGGAGCCTATGCAAAATAAACTTGCTAGAGCTCAAACCTGATTTTGGCAGATTGACGAGAAATGCAGAAAAACAGACTTAATGATGTCAAAACAAAACACCCAACACTTCATAAAGTCGTCAAGCTACACGGGGGCACGTGTTTGGAATTACTTACCAAAGACTGTTCAAGACACTGATTCAAAAGGACTATTCAAAAGAACTGTCAGAGCCAAGATTAGAGAATTTATGAACTCTGGAATTGACAATATGTAGTGATATTATACATGTGGAATATGTGTCCAACCTCATATGATACAGCACAATCTTCAATCTATCAGCCAATCATCATACAAATCATTATAACTGTTTGTTACTTTAATCAAATTGTAATTCATTGCATGCAAGAGCGACATGTAAAACGTTGAATGTCAATAAAAACTTTTAAAAAAATCAAAAACAATCAGAGACTAATTAGATGAATGTTTTCATAATGATATGTTCAAGATGGTAATAACCTGAAATCCAATCCTTGACCTGTTTTCAGACTTAATCCCGGGTTATCATATGTGTTCCAATAGGGAGAGAAATAGGCTGGAATTATCTGATTCCTGGACACAATAAACGTGATCATATTTACCATGGAGTATTTAGATAAAACTCCGATGGTTGCTATGGGTTGGCACCTTTTGGGCTGTAGGTGGAGAAGGAATCGACGGCTACTCACTTTTAGGAGTAGGTGAAGCTTTCCAGACGTCTCTCCCTAATACCTCAGGTCCTACCCGATGTGTGGTGAGGTGTTGAGTTGCTGCCAGGGAAGTTTTAATACCAGGAAGCAAGAGAAGAAAAAAATAAAACTTGTAAATTAGACTTGGGCTACCAAGTAAATAATGCTTAGAGGGAAACAAGACCTTTTGCTGCACTTCCTGAGGGGCCAGACACAGAGACACGTAGCGACTCAGCGACACAGAGAGGGGATAAAGGACGACAGGAAAGGAAAAAAACAGGGAGAAAGAGGAAAATACGGAGCACAGATTCCTATTTTCTTTTTGTTTAGAATATTTGTTCTCTCCAGGTTTTCTGGGCAATAAACCGAGTCCAAATAACGATTTTCGTACAAATAACACAACCAGGTCAGTACCGCTGGGTTAGTGGTTTGGAAAAAAAGATGATGTGGGCATGATATGGATGATTGATAGAGAGAGAAAGATGAAATGAGAGAGAGAGACGGGAGAGAGAAAGGGGGAGAGAGAGAGGGAGAGGGGAGAGATAGAGAGGGGAGAGATATTTTGGGAGAGAGAGAGAGAGAGAGACTCAACATTAAGGATGTGCTTTTAGGGAGGAATATTAGTCCCGGGGGCCTCACTATTGACCGTTTACTTCTAAGTCAAACCGATCCGTCTGCAGTACATACATATTCAACACGCTTAGCTGCGCCCAGCAGCGGCAATTTAGAGGCTGGAACACACTATGCGAGCATGGTCTGCTCTAACCCGAACACACTATCACTATAACGCTAACGCTATTCGTGGTCGCAACGCGGTGGGCTTCGGATCTCTTTTCGTTACGCCTCGTCCAACAACACACACTAAGGCCCGGCGTCCACCTACTACGATATGGCACCGATGGTCTACGATGCACCTTCCGATAAAAGATCAAAATCGCTTCGGAGGGTCACCTAATATCGGGGGAGTCGACCACGTTTCTGCGATTAGACACCGATAAAAAACCCATACAATGCGTGGTGGATTGGCATGTCTAGACATATGTCTGCGATTTTGCACCTTCCCGATATGTCTCCAATATCTACTTTTTGTATCGGTGCCATATCGGTAGGTCTAAATTTCTACGTAGTAGGTGGACGCCAGGCCTAACACTGTTATCCTTGATCAGTGAGTCTAAACCTAGTATTGATTTTGTTGTTCAATTTGGAGCTTGATTCGCTGCACGGAAGAACTTCTGTATGGAGAAAGGGTAAAAAACTAAATAAAAAAAAACCCCAAGAAACCTGAGGAATTTGCTCATGGAATTTCTCCTCTCATATAATCTGGCGCAGGTTACAGAATCTGTTGAACATTTCGTGAAAATAACGCGGAAGAGTACTTATAGTGCACAATATTAAGTTAATTATGAGCTAATTAGCGAGATAATTAAGTCACGAGCTATTGAAGAGCCCTACTGGGTAGGGGATGAATAGTGAGTCTAGTTTGGATCATAGGGTGAGTGGGTGGTGTCATTTTGCGCAGGCAATCCGAGAGACAGGGCCGGAGCGTGGGTTGGTGCTTTGGAATGTGGCGTCCCCACGTGACCTAGTGTGACTGACCCCACGGGACCGTATCTATTTCCTTATAAGGACGCGCTATAAGGACGTCACCTGCATTGCCATACCTTGCATTGCGACGGGTCCTTTTTAGAGCGTACTTGCACGCCTATATACATCATCTAGAGCTTAGAGTCAGGGTTAGAGTGGTCACATTGAACTTTCAGTGTGCTTCCAAAAAATTATCCCTTTACTATCTGCATGCTGTTCACTGTGGTAGTGAGAACAGAGCAGGGAGCCAGTGTCTCAGGGTCTTACAGGCGTGCCCAGCTGACCATGACCAATCACTCAAGACTGAAATACCTCATTGACCCACTGTTGCTTGATATGTTTTGATCCTAGACTCAGGCAGTTAGAGAAATGACAAGTTGACTGGGTGCAGGTTGGTTACAGAAAACTATCCATAGGCTAAATGTAACTCAAACCTTTTAATTGTTATTCATTTATAATTGCACGCTCATTCATCTGTGATGAACATACTTTTTGTTCCTAGTTTGACAATACAGCAAAACCCCACGTCTGGGACAGCTCGCTTCAGGGTCACCCCGCTTAAGGGAACAATTTGCTCGGAACAGAAATTTATATTTAGTTCATTTTAACCCCGCTTAAGGGGCCACCCCGCTTAAAGGCCAACCCACACTTAGCGATATTTTTCCACCCGGCAGCCCACCCAGCAGGTTGACATGCCAAAGTCGCATGCGACTTTCTCCCTTTTTGGAGGAAAAATATCTCATGCGACTTTGTACCTCAGTGAGGGGTAAAAGGGGATGCAAAAGGGGTGGTGCCATATCGCAAGGGCACAAGGCACACTTAGCGATATTGTATCTGGAAAACATCACAAGAGGAGTATTACGGCGACCTTTCGCTTGCGATATGCAAAGGTCGCTGAGTGTGCGTTGGTCTTTAGGGGACACTTTGCCCGAGGCAGAGGGAGCCCCTTAAGCGGGGTTTTACCTTCTTTTTTAAGTCTTTATTGCGTTCGGTTTATTGCGACCGTTCTTCCAGGCAATACATAGACAGTGCATAAACCGGAATGGTACATACAATGTTGATGACGATTTTCACAGAGAAATTACATTTCTAACAGCATATTACATGAAGAGGTCATTTTCTTTGTTTCAATGATTATGTTGATTATGTACATGCATGTATATATACATCGTGAGACAGGCAGGTTTCAAACGGGTAATTACTGATGAATATGTGTCGTTTAATTGAGTAAGCTTGTTTATAACAATCTGTTTATACAACCTCTTAGAAGTCTCGGACCCGTAATTGCACCATCACCTCTTTTATCCAGTAAAACGGTTGTAATGTGTCTGTCATAGCATCAGCGGATCGTGAATCCCCGACGTGTTAGCGATCACACAGTGTGTTCAGACCCCTGCGTGTCTCGGGGTGGGGACGTGTGCGCCACACTCAGTATTCAGAATGGAATCACGAAGGCCAACTTGAGTGGGCCACTCACGTCCGCGTTACCATGCCAGCAATGCCAGAAATGTTCGCTTCATGAGCCTTATGCCTATTCCCCAACAACGACATCTAGCCGAGAAACCAAGACGTTGCTATGGGTTTACGGGGTCAACTGACCGTTCCCTCCCTATAGACCCTCCTCCAGTGAAACCTTCATGACCTTCTGTAAGCTGGCAAATTATTCCTGGTTCCGTTTGGTTAGTCGCTGCATGAGTATCTCTTACAACATTTACATACACTGCATTCCTTTAGGTCACTTTCTTGATCATGCTAATGCCACTGTCTAGGCAATTCACAAAGGTTGTATTTGTGAAGGTAGATGCTGTGTAGCAACAGCTTTTGTTGATATACAGTATGGTTGCTGTACATCAAGATTTTCCTTTCATACATAATCAAGATTTTGTTCTGTACATTAGTTATTAAAGGTTGAGAATAAAGAAGATTGTCAGAGATTCCAGTTTCACTTTCTTTCATAAAAAAACTCAAATTCTTTTAAGTAAATAAGATTATGTTATTTAATCTTCATTCATGCCAATAAAGCTGTGGTTTGCATCTAACGTTGAAACTACTAAGTTACCCGAGTCAGAAACGCAGTCCCAGCCAACCACAAGCCAGTATCATTGGCATCTCCTCACAAACCCTCAGTCACATGCTGGGACAGAATCCAATCTAATTTACACACTTCGTCGGCCTTTTTGAGGCAGCGAATTCCTCAGAAACGTGTATGGAAGATCCATGAAACATCAGGGGTTCGAGGTTCTGATTGGTCAAAATCCCAGCCAATCTTGTGGGATGGAAACCCCATATCAACTATATGTGTGATATATGTGCACATTCATAATAAATCCGTAGTTAGTTGTTTTATCAAATAAAACTGTTTGAATCACTATCATCGTTTTCTGAATTTGGTGAATTTGAAGACCACTGCCTCACGTGGTATTTGGTATGTAAGCCGCGACCTGGATAGTTATACAGGTAGGTGCCATTTAGATAAGAGGCTTCAAAAACATAAAAGTTGGTTAGGCTAGTCGCAGTCTCAGCTATTGGAATAGCTGAGCATCCTAATATCAGTTTTATCAAAAGTAACAGTATCCATCAGGGTCTCCTTACGATGGAAGTCATCGCCGTTTACCGACTACTCATACTTTTCTAAAATGTTTTTCTTTATCCTGGCGTGTCTATTAGCTATACCCTGCTTTTGGTATGCTCCAGTTGCTATTAATAAGTTGATATATATTTCAGGTAGTTTTTACACTAGACATGTCTCCAACTGACATCCCTACCAGACCAGCCTACTTTGTGGTAGGAACGGGTGCGTTATCACTAATAATAGTTCGGTGTTCTGGCTGATTATGATGGTTTTAGATATAGCAAAATCAAGCAAAGTGTCCTTTTTTCCAAGGTAGCATCACTAGCTAGTGAAACATTGCCTCGTTTTCTCTTTTAAATTGAGAAATTGTTTGCTATTTACTTCATAAAATATCAACAAGTAAACAATCAAAACATGTAAGACGTGGAATCGTTTTATAGTCTGCGAAATATCTGCAATTCTTCCTGCAGAAAGGAGATAACCATAGCTGGGATAAACATTGCCCATAACCGGAGTGAGTGCTATATAAGTAAAGCGGGAGTCACACAGTGGGATTCATGTACCTCACAGGGCGCCTTTCTAAGACAAATCCTGCTGAGATTCTGCACTCGAACACATTATCTTTGTCTAAATTGTAGAGTTCCATTTCCCTGCGACATGTTTTTCCCTTGTAATTGTTGACAACATTTACCCCTTAAAATGAGATTTTGAACCTTGTGAGCGCATGAATCCCACCGTGTGAATTCCACTTAACGAATGAAAGTGGTTGGGCTTGACTATAACGTCAAGACTCTCCCCTCGGTAAATGTGTAAGGGTGAGATTCCTATCTAATCAAATCACATATATTATAACCACCCCTGTGGTCTAAAAACCAGCAAGAAAAGCTGAAACCCTATATATTTTTATCATTATACCCCGATCGCTCCCTTATCAAAGACTAAACATGATTATTTCACCTCCTAATGTGGTAATGCAGGTCAGTTTAGTTAATACTAGTGTGCACGTGCAGACAGAGGTTGAGCAAGATAGTCAAATACCGCAGTATGCTTCTGGTGCACCCCTCTCATAAGATCTCACACGCTCTAAGTCATATCCTGTTCTCTCATTACGCTCTATTGAGAAGAATTATTAATGAACTAGGCTTAGAGCCTTGAGAATCCACTGGCCTGCTTCCCGTGCTAATGACGTACATCAATGCAACCCATACATTCCTATAATCTCAATGATGCCACCTAGCAGGAATATACTGTGTGCCAGTGGATTCTCAAGGCTCTAAGCCTAGTTCGTTAATAATTCTTCTCCCAAAGAGCGCAGTGAGAACCTTGTACAGAATACGACTTAGAGTGTGTGAGATCTTATGAGGGGGGTGCCCAGTCAACCCTGTTCTTGATTTAATCGATATTCACACCCACCATGGACAAAAAAGGTCGCACCACTTCTAGCTAGTTTGGCAACCAACCCCTTCTACGATATAGGGGTTGGTCGAGTTAAACCACAAACAGGATTACTCGGGGTAGTCCGTTCACGCACCGTGCCACCTTCAGGTTACGGTACGTGAAGGTCTAACAGAGTAGGACTCTGAGTGGCCTGCCACCTTCAGTGAGAGGAATATCGTGGTTGGCTGTCCTATTTATAGTATCAGTTTGACAAGGGGGAATACCGACAGGCGCTTAGTCTGCTTAAGGTCTGTAAGTGTCTAACAGAGCACAGCTCTGATTTGCCAGTTCCTTAGGCACTGATTCGAGAAAAGGATTTCTTGGTTGGCTGTTCTAATTTTAGTGCAAACCCAAGCCAGGGAATACCACGATTTTGGCACTATTCTGGGAATCATTATAACTCTCCAAGCTGATTTATTTGGTACATGCCCAGTAAAAGCTACTCTAGGACCTCTGCTAGAAGAGTAGCATACTGGTTACTGGCAAATCAATCAGGGCAGCTTAGAACCAGCGGAGGTAGAAATCTCTACCTCAAAATGGCAGTGCAAAACAGTCCCAGTATGAAAGCCTGTGCGCCCTGGCCCTGGCGACAACGGGCTGTACTAGAGTCTATACTCGGGGTACACCTCAAACCAAGTACTTCTGTTCTATGTACTCTAAGACAAGAAATACTTGATAGGAAATATTCATAGCCTAACAGATTTATAATGAAATCTAGCTTTATGGTGGTTCTTTCCTAAAATCACACACAAAAGGAAATAACAAAATGGTAAATTGGCTTCGAGGTTATGGCTAAACACACTCTCCAAGCAGTACAAAAAATCTGCTAGGAGAGTAACAAACAGGTCCCGCTACTGGGTCAAGGTGGCCGCATATTTAACCCGACCAGAGCTAACTTTCTGTAGCTCTGGTTGCCAGTGTACACTTCTAGCAGGCTGTAACGTCACTTCCTCAGGGTTGATCCCGGCCTCCCCCGAGAAGTAGTCTAAGAGGCTCTGACTGAGTGACACAGTCAGAGTGCGCCCTCAGAGAGCCTCAGCTTAACAAGTCTGACAGATTGGTAAGAGTTCAGTTCAGCAGCATTGTATCATACAAATACAGGTTGAATCATTCCGATTTTGTAGGAAACAGCGGGCCGTTGAATAATCCAGGATGTATCTTCGGGCTGAAGGAATGACCCAGGACATATCCTGGATCATTCCCGGACTTGCTCAACTCTGTCTACCTTGAGGGTGGCTTGTCTGCCAGTCTCCGAGGACTTGTCCCGGACTTGTCCTGAGAAACTGCCTGTGTCACAAGAAGGACAATTTGTAGGAGGGATTTTATTGTCCACAAAGGATCTAGTTTCTGAAACGACATTTGTCAAAGATTGTCCAAAATCTCCTCTGTCCTGAGTTAAATCTAATCCTCCTACCCGAAGATACATCCTAGATTATTCAACGGCCCGCTGGAGCCCACCACATTGTTTACGGAAATTTCCACCATCATATGACTTTAGATTTCTTCACGGTGAGTAGCAGACCCACGCAAAGAACTCGATGTCGCCTCGAGTGAGGTTTGACTCTGATGCTGTGACATGAGTAAGGCCCTGAAAGACAATACTATCGCTGCACAAAGCACTAAGTGACCAGTAGTATCCAATACAACAGCTGCCATAGCTGTAAGCTGATTTACCCAGCGTTTACACGGGACGATTATAGACGGCACTTCTTGAATTTAGCACCACCTGACGACTTTCCAACGTAAAAAGTTAGAAATCCTCTATTGTAAACACTAAGTACATGTTGACTACAGATCGTCTGATTACATAATGTCATGTAATTTGGCACCACCTGGCAATTATGTAGACCACTTGAGGGCCGATGACTATTCCAAGCTAGTTTGATTTAGTCTGATTCTGTAGATTCTGTAAAATCTTGGTCGTCGACGACTTCTCGTTTTGGACAAAAATGCGGGTTCTGCAACGACGACCACAACCTTTTACTCAACCCTTCCTCACCCACGTCTTTCCAATGGGAAATAGATTGCACCTGTTCTTGCACTTCATGCATAGTTACCGGGATCCCCCATCTGAAGGGGTGGACTGCATATTATATAAACCTGGGTGACGCTCAGGCAACGCACCTGACGCAATGTATAGTTATCATTAGGGTTAACAGAGACTATGGTTAGCACTAGATTATTTATGCTAGCCGAGTGAGGATCACCCATCACTGAATATAATCATTACTGTTTCTTTGCCATATCATTTGTTCATTCACTCTATTGCTGGAAGAGCGATGTCATGTACGAATCGAACACAATAAATAACACGATACGCTGATAGCTTGTGGTGCCTTTAGGTACTGCCCCATGCGTCTTCAGAAAGTGAGATAAGTGATATACAGGCACACTTGAGATGGCAAGCATGGAATTCGCATAAGTGAGCCTGGGAAATGATTACAAAACCAGAGATAACGCTTCGTTCATGCGTCCCTCGTTACCAACGGCGATGATGCATAACCCCTGGGACCTGTTTCACTAGGTTCGTGACATGTCTGTGGCACTATACACACATTGGGATTGTCTAGTTTCGTGACAACACAAGTAGCTGCCCTTAGGAAAAGACCCCAGACATAAGAAGTAGACAAATCTACACATCATGGACCTGTTTCACTAGTTTCGTGACAAAAGTGTTAGACAGACATGAAAAGCGGCACCAACAGTTCAAGCAAGAACGGACAAAACGAAGTCTAATGTCTAGTTCTTATGAAACTGGACACACCATCTAGACGCCATCTAGACATGTCACGAAACTAGTGAAACAGGTCCCAGGACAAGGCTATAATTCCCACTCCAATTCCTGAAGCCCTGTGATCATCAGACTTAGTGTTTGTCACATAACAAACGGGAAGAGTCTGCCTGCTAACCTTTTACTGCAACGTGATGCCTCCAGGCATTCCCCTGGCTACAGCAGCATAATATCTCCAGGCATCATAGAACTATCATTGATACTTAGTGTTTGGATTTTTCACTCTCGGTTGATCCGTGTACCTCAATACCCCGGTGAGGGGTTATTGGTAGCCAATAATTTCGTGAGAAAAAATACATGGTTAGGAACACCATTCATAATTGGCTAAACAAGATTCGCGCGTTTTGGAATGGCCCACAGGCCAACCAAAACGGTGATATAGATCACGTGATCAGCAACCGCCAATGACGGTCATCCTCTGTATAAGGGAATTATCATAATCTAGGCACCCTCCACGCACAGGGGTGAAAGATCGGTCACTTACTCGATGGTCGCGAGGCCGCCACGTTCAGCATTGAGATTATCATTGATACTTATATACAAAATTCGATAGATGAAGAAATAATTGTTCAATCTTATTTTTGATAACATATATGTGGGGCGTATCGTACTTTGATTTGAAATAACAAAATGTCATCAGTTACCATGGTAAATCAATCAGATTACGTGACAAATCATGTGACGTTGCTATTCACGAAATGAAGTGCCTATTGTGGAAGGATGTTTTTGCAGGCAATACCTGCGGGGTAATGCGATGCAGGGAAATCGGGGAGGTGTTTTACAGTAGTGACGATCGTGGATAGTGACCGTTTCCGTTGCACAGTCGAATTACCTTATATGGATGGTGTTTTATAGACAGTGACATCTTTATTAGTGACCACGGAAAAAGAGTGACTGATCTAGTGACCGTTTTAGTGACCGTCACTGTTTTGCGTTGCATAGACAAGATCACTATTTTACAGTGCGATCACTGTTTATTTGATCACTAATAGGACGGTCCCTGTTGAAACGATCACTATTATAGTGATCGAAACAAAACAATCACTATTTCCATGGATATTTACCTGCCAGCAACCAAATTGTCTTCGCCAAGTCAATTTCGGAAATTGTCTGCGGTTCTTTTGCAAAGTCAAATAAAAATAGTGACATGCATTGGCTTGTCACTAATAGTGAACGTTTTATTGATCATTTATGGAAAAATCACTCCTGATGATCATGACTATGCAACGCAAAACGGTCACTCTCAATCGGTCACATCTGTGACTGATCGCTGTTAAGTAATCATCACGACTATAAAACGCGATGCACTGGAAACGATCACTATTAACGATAGTCACGACTATAAAACACCCCCCCCCCCCTGTATGGCAAAGCTATATCCAAATAGGTCTTAGACCATCAGTGATCGTTTCAACTCAACAGGTCTATGCAACACCTTGTCTATAAAACACCTCCCAGGTGCTTCAGGGAAAGGCTTAACGCAGTCCCAGGACCCACATTCAACCTGCTGACGTCAGAAATAGTGTTAATTCACTCGTGAAGTAGACTGTAGTGACATGGATAAAGACACGGCGCTACCATGCTGTGTATTCATACTCAGTCAGGTGATAATTTCCACTTCTCACTTTTGATCTTTCTGTTTGGCCTCTCAACACGGTCCGCCAGTACACAACTAGCTTTGACGCGTATGATTGTTGTTTTTACAAAGGACGCATGTCGTATCCCGAGTAACACTTTTCTCTTGCCTGTGTGCATTTTGAAATATATCATCTCTACCTCCCTTTTATAGGAACCGTATTTTATCCTACCCATATTAAAAAAACCATTAGGTCACTATATTTGGGAGAGCGTGCAGTAAAGTGTTATTTATTGCACAAGGGTAATACATAAATTCACCAATCAGTGGCTGGAACGTGAGGGACGTCACACAAATGCGGTCTATGAATCTTTGACAACGTTGGCTTTACTTGCCAATTTGGCAGCCGCAACCTTCATTTGCTCAAGCAAATTGAAGGAACTAAAATAGCTAATTGATATTTAATAGTCGGAGAGAAGGGTAGAATGAATACTAAATTGGACTCGAGTTTGTAGTGCTAGTGTTTATCCCAACCCGGTCAGGTCGGCTGCTCACTGCTCTCGGCTGACGTCGCACGCAGTAAAGTGGGATTCACATGGTGGGATGTACCTCACAGAGGATTTGTCTGAGACAAATCCTGTTGAGATTCAGTACTGGAACACAATCCCCTCGTCTGAATGACAACGTTCCATTTCCACGAGACAAGTTTTTTCCCTGTAAATATCAGCGACAATCACCCCTGACAAAGTACAGAATCCTGCTGAGATTCTGTACTCAAACACAATTTCTTTGTCTAAATTGTAGGGTTCCATTTCCCTGAGACATATTTTCCTCCCTCTAATTGTTGGCAAAATTTACCCCCAAAAGGAACAGAATCTCATGAGATTTTGAAGCCTGTGAGGAACATGAATCCCACCGTGTGAATCCCTCTTTAAATCTAAAGGGTCATATTGGTGAGACAAATGGACCTGCTGCGACCATGTACCTGCCCTAGCCAATGGGAGGCCAGCAAGCATGATTACATGTTTGTAACACCCCGCACCTCAAGGGTACTTGAGTCCAAGGGTGAGTGCTCACTGTGACTATGTCTGAGATTGTGTACCAGGTGTGTCCTCCCATGTGGATCAACGTCAGTTCCCCTTAATGATAACCACAAGTTCAATGTGAGTTGGAGAGTATTTCATGTACCCAAAATGTGATTCAATACAATGTATAATTACACGAATATGACGTGTAGTTTTACAGGTTATAATTTTTTTCCCAGTTTTTATTTATCCTGGAGGATCTACATAGGGAGCTAGTCCCTGTTTTCAGTAGGCTCCAGATATAATACCTGACTGGTATTTTGATTTAATATATGATATCAGTGAAAGCTACAAGGAGAAATTGTCATTTGATAATATAAACCCACGTGGTATAATATCCCTTATGAAAATTGAGATTGTAATACCTGTCTGGTATTTTTATAATAATGAAAAAGAAATTCCTAGTTGATAAATATTTTTTACCCGATGATGGTGAAAATTAGTATTTCAATAAATGCCTTAGTGGTATTAAACGTGATGATACTTTGAAAGAATATTACAAACATGAGATTCAACGTTGAAAAACCCGTAGGCTCTCTGAAGAAGCTTTTTTTTCAAGAACATAGTTTTTGTATGGTGTTTGAAGTTTATTTGAGGACGACTGCTGGTGAAGCCTGATGACGTCACGTGAAGTCAGTGCTTGTGGAAACCGCTAGATGGCATGGCGACTTGTCGGCGTGGCTCTCGTCGCGATTGAACTTGTCCTTGCCATTAAAGCTCACAAGTTCACCATAATGAGGTTAAGTAGCCTTTCTGTACCAAAAACTCTGAAGAGATCAAATATAACTTTTTAATGACTTCAATGACAATATTGATGTTTTCTCAGAGTTCCCTCGTTTCATCATGGGGGATCTCAATGTACCCAGGATTCAAAAAGAAACAAAAGAAACAGAACAAAAATACTGTTATAACATCAAAGCATTTTATAAAATCAGCTTCGTAATTTTTGTCTACTCGAGGTATGGTAAACTGCTGATGGCACCTTCATCTGAATGATATAAAGGCCATGCTCCATGGCGCCGATCCACGGGAAATCGATCGGCTCCTAGTTGCTGATAGTGGAGCTGTAGTGGAGCTGCAGTGGATCTAGAGTCCCGATTCCCCCGACGGTGCGGTGCTCCATACCGGAGATTGAGAGCCGTTCCACTGCAGACTGGCACTGAGGACTGGAAAAGCCCAGTCTCCAGCCGGTCGCCAAAGTGGAGCAGCAGCGCCGACCGACGTAAGATCAAGGGAAGAACCAAAGGCAAGAACTATCGGAGAATGGGAGGAGATAGGGTTAAGATTGCTCGGCGACCATCAAACTCCTGTGGATCGGTGCAATGGAGCACAGCTTTTAAGATATACCTCTGACAGAGGCACTCAAGCCTCATGGCACAATTATATATTCATTTCAGTGGAAATAATCAATCCCTTGACATTTCTCTATCAATAGAATTTAACAAATCGCGATTTTTTTAATTGACCACTAAATTCATAACCTGCCTATATACCTGAACGGATCCAGGCTTTTGAGGTTGAGTCCTTTTATACTAGCAGACACGAATCATACCTGTGAGGTCGCCTTGATTATTGACAAAAACTTAGAAGAAAATAAGAATTTAACCACTCTCTCCTGCTGGGAACTTTTAAAATTCAAGATTGAATCTTACACAATTCAATATTTAACCAAGGAAAATGTAAAACTTAGGGCAAGAGAAAAAGTTTGAGAAAGACAACCTGGTGTCCTTATATCAGGCGCAGTGGAAGATGCAACACTTGAATTCCAAGAAAGGAAAAAGAATTCTTTATCTCACCCCTTGAATAAATGTCCGTAGGCTTAGCATTGAGAACTCGTTCTCCATGCCCCAACAAGTATTGCAGTCCGTTCTCCATGGTCTATATCCTGAGGGTTGTCCATTCTTTTAGTCTGTACAGGGGTGAGATAAATACAGAAAGCAACTCGTTTTGGTCAAAGAAGTCATTCTCCAACTCGTTTGAATGCCATGTGATATTCACTCGGCTATCGCCTCGTTCATATCACACCGCATCAAACTCGTGGAGAACGACGACTTTGACCGAAACTTGTTGGTTTCTTCTTTAACATGCTATTTTAAACTCCTAGTGAAGTTGGGTTAAGTATGCCAAGAAGCCTACGAAATAATTCCTTAATTCATAAAAGAGGAATGAAAATAATAAACATAGAAAACCTCACATCTCATGACAGTATTCAAGGAATCTCCGATAAAGAAGATACTTTCCTGGACCCCAGACTAACAAAAAAAAAAGAGTTACAAAGGGCTCTGAAAGTGATGAAAAAGAATGTATGTCCTGAGTCGGATGGACTACCGATGGAGCCTTATATCTGTTTTTAGGAACTTCCTGGGGACCCATTATTCGAGGCCTTTTTGTGCGCCGAGGATGAAGGTAAATAGGAACGTGAACAAATGAGTCATTATCTCATTGTTACCTACAAAGAAGAAGATAGGATGCTACTTAAGAATTGGCGGCCTAACTCAGTCTTAGGTGTGGAATATAAAATTCTCACGAAAGGTCTGGCTCTTAGACCTCATGGTATTGTTGAACACAAAATCTTTTGTCAGGGTTTATTACAGGTAGGTTAATAGGGACAAATAAGAGAACTGTAATAGATATATCAGATTATATTAACATAAATGGTTCCATAACGGTAACGGTTCTGATTGGTTCAGCCAAAAACGGGGTAACAGGTAGGGTTATCTCATCTCACCCTATCTCGTCATTTTCCTTCTTGAATTGTCTAGCAATATCGATTAGAGGAAAGGAAAGTATCAAAGGAATTAAGATTAAAAAATAAGGAAATTATGATCTCTGTGTTCCCATATGATTTTGATATTTTTCTTAAAGGCCCGCAAGCATCAATTAATTAACATGCTGGAATCTTTTAGAAGATATACAGGGCTGAAACTTGACGACGGAAAATCATGCTTGGTCCCCTCAGGTAGTGTTCCCAGGGATCATCTTCATTATATATACTTATGAAATATCTTACATTCTAATAATCTTAATGTCCTCAACACCATCAGAAAAATTTGATTATGAAAAAAAAATTAAAGAAAAAATTATGCCAACTTCATGTAATGATTGGAGTAAAGGTCGACTGTCCCTAAAGGGACAGGTCACAGTCTTTAATAGTCTAGCTGTTCCACTACTTCTGTACCTAATGTCCATTACACAGAAATTCCAATACAATAGATGACCACATTAGTCTTTGACAGGAGCGTGTTGAAGGAAGGCAGGAGCTGCTAAATCTAGAAAAGATGCACATCACGGGTCGAACTAGGTCCAATATCTCTACAAAGACTATTCTGTGTCCAGGATTTTGCTCTCAAGGGATTCGCTCGATGTGAAAGATTCTATTGTTGACTGCTGTAGGTGCTCTAACAGAATCTAACCTCCAATGATACTAGGATATAGGGACATCGATATCATTATTTCCACAGCTCTTGATGAAGTTGGCAGGGGTCGGGGAGTGGTAGAAACCTTCGACCTGCGTATTACAGTCTTTGGGATATACTGTCTCCGTACTGTGTGGGGAAGACAGGTGTGTATTTCTAAATGACTCTGCAGCCTACATCATATATAATTTTTTTCATGCTAAACAGCAGCATTTATTGACATAAGGAAGATTCAATAACAATAAGATATCATGATAACATTTCAGCAAGATGTTAAAGGAAGAAAAATTAATATCAACTATGAATATATACACACATTATTTATATTATATTAGTGTGTGAATAATGGTGAGTCATCTGCTATAAACTATACCTGTCACATCCTCATCATCATTATTGTGTGTTTACTTGTCTGTATGTGTATTTTGTGTAAATCTACTTATGGTAATAGGGTTAAGAAATTGTGTTACAGCTATAATGATAAATATATCAATATTGATTATATATGTTAACTGTAATATAAGTTATGTTATCCTGCGATATTGCAAGGACAAATATACTGACTATCAGAAATCAATGTTGTAAGAAATATCAACTTAGGTAAGAATGAAAACTGACTGGATAGTACAAAAGGTGAGGTGGTAGACCGTAACAGTTGAATGTAGCGAACTGAACGATAATAATAATAATAAATGAAATACCAGTTCAAACAAGAAAGAGTAATACAGTGATGAAATTATTGCTGCTTCTTTTTGATGGACACTTACCCAGACAAAATACAGTATGAACATAGGTGCTACAGAATTTCAGTTTAGTTATAAGAGATTCAGAGGTATTACTCCTAAGGATATCTAATAGGGACAAGACATATGGGAGAGAACAGGGGATATGTCTCAACCATTCAAAAACAGACTTGAGGGGGGGTGGGGTGGGGGGGGGGGGGGGGTAAGAGGGGAATATTAGATCCTTATCTTATTCTATTTCAATTGAGGAGAATAACATTTACAACACCACTGTACTGTCTATGTATAGCCATTTTGTGATGTCATTTTGTGATGTCTTATGTACAAGATAAACAGAAATGGGAGTAGGTAGACACAACAATCAAACAAGGAGTATAATTGCTATAGACAAATGATAAACATAAGAATGTAAGTGTTAGAATCCGTTTGACTGTATAATGTCTTGAAATCTACCATAACTTGCTACTTGTTATAACTTTGGCTAAATCCTCCCAGGATCATCTTGATGTCGAAGACACGACTGTATCTGAATAAATCTCCCATTCAGAAAGATCTGTAGCGGGCCGGCAGTTCTGATCTCTCTTGGATCTCTTTCCAAGGACTAGACTAATCTATTCAGGCAGAGTGAGACTGTGCTACCCTACGCGGTACTACATAGGTTGGTTCGGATATTCTTCGGCAAGTAATAAGATGACGAATCAACTACTACTATTCCTACTGAACACAAAACCAGACTCTGAGATCTTCTAGGTATATGCTCCTTCATTGTACCTTACAGTAAAAAGTACCTTAACACTGGAGTGCCAGGTAAAGCTGGATGAGTGAATCCACAAGCCAAAGCAAGTTCCCTCACTCAACCATCAAAAGGGTGTGAGAAAAACCCAATCAATGTGGGTTTGCTCAATGTGGAGGAACACACAGAGTAACCTGTCAACCTGCTTCTGACTCGGCCTCATATACAGACCAAGTTATGTAATCTGGGCAAACCCGTAGCACTCTCATGCACGGACCCACCGGAATCACCACACCACAGGGATCGGCACCCACATCCTCTAGCGTAAACCGAACACACCACTGCTCGACTGACCCGATCCCTACAATCTAATAAAGAGAAAATGTCCCATTCCATGTAAAACTGTCCACTAACATGGGGTGACCCCTTACATGTGGTTCACTTAGGTGGGGGGTGTACTGTACTGTACTGTCTATTTACATTTAGCATGGGACATCCTCAAATACGCTGCATAGGTTAGATAGAAGTTATAGAGAAATTCAAACAGGACCCCTCCACTATCTACGTGACAATCATGTGACATTGGTAAAGGTGCAGAGGACCAGTGTCTCAGTGTCCTGGACATATTTAGACCCTACAAAGGTAGCTGTAGAAGTGGTTAATTGGATAGTTACCAAGTGGGTTGAAGCAAACGACCTGCCGAGTGGATAAAACCCAAACCTTTTAACCACTGTACATACATAGATATGTATGCTGGTGAATATCACCGTGATGGTCAAATACGTGTTATCCATAGTTGCTTCTTATCTATTCTAGACGCTCACTACCTCCTAGCAGACACTCTAAGCACCTGACAGAGAAGTAGATGTCCAATTTCTGACATCTTTCCTGGTTCTCTGGTGACTTAAGTAGATTCAGACGCCAGGAAAATTGACCACATCCGATAAGACGGCCTGCTCACCGACCGTGCTGCCTAGCACTGTCCCTTGCTACCACACCGGCGGGAATATCAACCCTGCTTAGCACACTATACTATACCATCTAAACCAAGACTCTTCACTGCGATTTTCCTCAATTCTTATTTCCTTATTCAATAAAGATTTATGACAATAGTATTCGCCTATAGACCTTTTTCCACAGACTGAGTTCGCACCTTATCTACTTTGTTATGCAATGCCTTCAGCTTACAAACACCTGGCAACGTATTCTATAGCATTGGATAACTGAGTGTAGGAGCCTAATACGCTTATAATAGCAGTATGTATTATTTCCAGGGAATATACGGCGATTACATCGTGTTCTATAGTACTCCAGCTCGGTTTGGTGTGTCATACATGCAAATCACTTAAATAATATTTGACATATATCTTAGATAACATAGGAACATCAAGAATGGATGCATAACACATTGACTGGTCTTGCCATCATATTGCATGAGTGGTATGCGCTGCTGTGCTTCTGTTGGATTCCGAGAGAATTTTAGAATGATTTGAATGTGCTAAAGGTGAATGTTGAGCCATTGTCTGTGTAAATGTCAGATGGAATACCATGTATCAAAATACTTTATTGAATAGTTCTTGGGTTGTTTGCGCTGCATTGACACTGCGCTGCATGTGAATGTTGTTGGAGTTAGATCTCTGAGTGTGATGGTGTGTGTAAATTTCTGTGGTATGCGTTTTGAGGTGAGACATGCGAGGCATTCCCAGGCATAATATGCCATGACGGCTGGAGGCCTTCCCGGGTGGAGAACGCTATGGTGCCTTGAGGCATAATTTCCGAAATTTAAGTAATTTAAAAAAATGAATATTTTGATAATATTTTCCAAACTATGTAAAGTTTTATCATAGTTGATATCATTACTATTATATAATATCCTCATTATTTTGGATTGCCATAAAAGTATGATATAATGACGTCGCTGTGAATATTGTGAAAGCACTAGTGTACGACAGGGGTGAAAACGATACTGCAGCAGCAGACATGTATTTCAGGGTGTGTATTTGGTACTATGCAATGTACTGAAAGGGTTAAGACTTCAACTAGTCATTGAGATGTTGTGACCAGGTGGACACAAAGTAAGCCCTCTGCCGATACGACCTGAGTGCAATACTATGAAACCCACCTACATACAAATCATAAACACTAAGGCAAGTGGTCATAAAGCTGATCTGTAGATTACTATTGGTAAGCACTTCATTATTCTCTTGAATGTTTTTGTAGAGGAAATCTTATTCATGACTTCCATGTATGCCCCACAGGTAGCACTCCTACTAGCTCCCCAGTCCTTTGTTGTGTTTGCCAACTATTCTCGCCTCCGTTTATCAAGTTCTGATAATTGCCTGCAACCGTGCCATTGCTGGTTTTTGTGGAAGTGATTGTGGCTTTCCTTGAAACAGCTGCAGGAGGAAGGTTAAGATACTTAAGTGCTGAATGGTAACCTATGAGGTTACCAGCTGGTTACAAGTAATCACTTTGCTAATGTTTCCCCTGCTTGCGGCAGGTGTCAGTTGCCCCCTGGCCTGAAAATCACTGGGGGTCTTGCATAAAACAGTTTCAAAAGGTTCGGGTTACATAAAAAGAATTCCTAGAGTTATGATGAAAAATCTATCCCTTGCACAAAAGAGTTTCCTTTCTGATGGGTTCTCAAACATTCCTACATTAGAGAACTGAAAATAGATTTGCATAAAACAAGAGAAGCCTCCACCATGTAAATCATAGTCGATGGACGATGGTTTGAATTGCATAAAACCAAAATAAGATAAACAAAATATGGGTCCCGATCTAACTGAAAGTGTCGTTAATCCCAGACACCTCAAGAACTGTCGGAGGCTTCTTTTATAGAAAAAATACCATTTATTGGGGAGAAAACATATGAAAAAAACGTGTCAGTGTTGCTTTGGCATCAAAAGAGTTACCATTGTGTAGGACCTCCCACCCGTTCCTACAAGAACTTAAAAAACAAACAAACAGGCACTAAACTCCTCCCGGGGGCCGACAAGTTTTTCAAGTTGTCATATTTCATGTTGTAATCCTGTTCCATCTCTTTATCACGTTTAATACCACTAAGATTTTTATTGTAATTCTCTTATACATTAACGAATTCAATAACACAGGTATTTCTATTTTCATTCCCATCAATTACCAACCAGGTATTTCCTATTTCATCAATGTCAAATTGTCACATTTCATTTTTAAGGTTTAAACACTATCAGAGGGAAACTATATTCCGAGCAAAGGAAGTCAAAGTTACGAGGTAAAGCTCGAGGAAATGAATTCCCTTGCCCTCGGTTAGTAATCTCTACGGGCCTTACCTCGTACCTTTGTCTTTATCTCTCCGGGAACTTGTTTCCCCTAATCTTGTATACCTTTAAATATCGATGAAAATTTACCTCCCATATTTTTATTTTTGTTTGTTTGTTTATTTGCATCTCTCGCACGGGGCGAGTTATTCTGATACAATTTTCATACCAATTTACAATTCTGGTATTCCACATTTCAGAGGTATCACTACAAAAAAAAAGAAATACAACACAATACAGCAAAAAGTAATACAATGATACTTACTTTGTGTTGATGCTTATGTTAATGATATGAGATGATATTATTTCTACAATATATTTGTACCTCACTGGGCATCTATAGCTTTCTTAAATGCATCAATATCTACTGCCATCTGGCATTCCGTCGGCAATCCGTTCCAGTACCTGGCTCCTCTCAGATAAGGACTGTTTTGTACTGCATTTGCCTTTGTATGGTACACATCAAATATTATTTTGTCACTTTATTTCAAGAACCCATGGCCACCCTTTTTGAGCAACTCCCCCATGACCACCAAAACAAAACACGCCTCCAGTGTGTGGCCGCGTGTGTGGCACTGGCACGCGAATTCCCATGGGAAATGCCACAATGGAAAAAATGAAGTACATGTTCAAGAACATCAAATCTCCCCCACAAGAGCTTTCACTATCGCTACCACTAAAACCTCTTCATCCCTAAGGTAAACCTTTATTTGAAAAGGCAACACGACGGGGCTGGCGAATCCAAACTCAAAAATGTCAATAAGTGCATGGCTTCTCATTTTATAAGACGGCCCGGAAGAAACCCCGATTGCATTCTTCCTGTGGCGAGCATTTTTGTTCGTCTTCATTCAGGAAATCACCTCTGTCATTGATTGTCTCGGCCTTCCGCCGCCCGAGGAATTATTTAACCATTTCAGTCATCAATATCCAAGTAAACTGGATACCCATTTCTAAAGATAGTAAAATATCCGTTTAATATTTCTTGTTTTTGAAAATATCTATTCCGATCCATTTACAGAAACTGATTGAAGGGGTTCAAATGTTCCCCTGTAGCGTTGTTTCTCCCTCTACATAATAGGAAGGTGTTCGGCGAGAAATTCGAATCCTGAGGACTCGGAACAACATTTAATGCCAGACAACTGCGAATGAATCGTGAAATATGAGTCACAGTCTAAGAGAAATCATTTATTCTCGTTTTGCAATTTGTGATGGGAAGTAAGGAATTACATACTGATGGACACCTCAGAATGTAATGATCTTGCTATTTGCCATTATTCCGTGCCAGGGCCCCGTTGCTCCTGTTTTTGTGGTATCGCTAGCTATAATCGGATCGCAATTTTATTTTTACGATTACTTTAACGATCCGACTAAAAAAGCATTGCTCCAGTTATATCTGATCGTATCGCTATATTTCCGCGGTATTGCTAATTTTTACGATGCGATTATGATATAACAATTCAGGGGCACATATTGAATGAGACAGAGGAAGATAAATTAGTTCTTTAATTAAATACAGATGTCACCATAGTTAAAACTGATCTGACACCTGGTGGTTTGGATCGCTATTTCCAATAGGTAGAAGAACAAGGGGCAGGGGTTGGTGGTACCACCATGGATCGTTATTTGAAATATCATACAATGCTGGTTTTAACCTACAGCGATACGATCCGCAGTGCTGTAAAGGTTCGCATAAAAAGTATCGCTAAATGCCGTATTTTACGCGGCGATGCGCCTATGCGATTGCGACACAATCTGCAAAATTTCAGGAGCAACGTTTTAGCCCTCGGATCGTTATTCTGCGATCCGCAGCTCTGTCGTAATCCTGGAGCAGCCCTGGTACAGCTCAGTCATGTATTTGGGACTAACACCTTGGGGTATTTTCAACAATAGCATCTCTTGCACAGATTGATATAGAAGCATCAATTATCTGAGAAAATCAGAGATTAATAGAGGTCGGGTCAATAAATATTTCTAATTCTATGAACAGTATTTTGATAGATTCCCGCTTGTAAATTTGAATATTATTCAGAAATGCTAAGCCGGGTAGTGAGGACTTGTTCGTTGTGTATCCAACACAACACGTGACCGGAATCACAGCAGTATTCAAGCTGTCGGAGTGAACTGCCCCTTGCATTTGCGAGGTGCATTTCCTATTTAAAATGACAGACAAGTTTGAAAAACAATTGGGTCATATTTCATTCGTGAAGGCATTGATAGAAAATATACAAAACATCTCATAGCTCATTTGACTTTGGTTTCAATTGTACGCGCCTATATAAACGGAAAGTCATAAAACGGTTATGTAGTTTTATCATCTGTATCATTTGTCTATGCTATTGAAACGAAGAAATGAATATTTCTTGTCTCTATACAACAGGGGAATTACTGTGAATGAGAAATCACACAAAAACACTTCGTAGAACCATAGAACCACGTAGGTGCTTACATAAGGCCCGTTTCCACTGGCCGACGAAAACGGTGTAGATTTTTTAGTTCCCCTAAAAGTCGATTTTCATTGGTCGTCACCGGTCTGCAGTCAGGAACTACCGACTGACCTTAGCACTGCTGAGCCACAATGGAAATGGGCTATTAGGATAACTCATAATATCTAAACCGTTTTCGTTGGTCAATGGAAACGGGCCTTTACTGCTTCTCAGACGGGGTAAAACCATGACTGCGAGAGAAGGCTAGTTCTTTCTTACCCATGGGTTATGAATTCCCCATTGAAAACCTATGTGGCCACAGTATATCATTGGTCTTCCCATTGGTTTAAAAAAATTTTTTTTTAAAGAATTTCCTTAATTGACCAATAAGTTGTTACATGAATTCTTCCAGGTGCAGATATACACATTTGCCAATAAAAGTGGCCACATAGTGTCAGCTCTAGTTATGAGCTGGTTTTAATCACAGGGCCAACCCATGAGAGTAACAGACAGTTTACTCAGCAACAACAAAAGTAACAACAACACAGGAGACAGGAGAACATACAGTCACGGGGTATAAGTAGCCGTAAACCACACCCATGATTTATTGCCCATTTTCCCAAACCATTATCGAATTTCTAGGAATAGAAATTGTAATTAATGACCATGGGAAAGAAACAAAACACTAGTATTTTTTTATTCGAGGTTGACGACATAACACACTCCCCATCGCTCATTATTACTACGCGTCAAAACTCGTGGTTTACGGCCATCGCTCAAAAAGAAAATAATCGATTATTATCTATATCTTTGATCTACCAAGTTAATGAGCGACCAAAACATTAAACTGTCATTAAGATAGCAAGGTTAATACTAGATTCTCACGTGAAGTAAATCACCTGCCCAAATAAGAAGGTGGGCTGATTGAAAGAAGATAGATGAACACCCGATCTTTCTGAATTCTCCTCACGCCTGAGTTCTGAGACAGTCTCAATTACATTGCCACGTGATTTTGAAAAAAAAATCACAATCAACCAGGCCCAACTATCCAATGTGGATCGAGACAACTAAACAGGAATTTACTGGCTCTTCCACCGGCGGGAAACAGTCGGAATTGCTCCCATGAATAACTACTGGAGATTAATTTGTTTTAATGTTCAGAGCACTTTCACCAGCAGGGACAATTCAGGAGAGACTCCTGTTCATCAACATTACGCTAAAAGCAGGCTCATACAACCGTTCAGAAATTGATGTGTTCTCTACGGGAATAATCCGATTTCAGCAGGTTAGTGTCCTATGAAATGGACATTACGACAGTCACAGGTGCTCCTCCATGGATTTCTGCAGCAATTAGACCCCACTCATTCTCCTCAATTTATTTTTCAAACTTTTGTATACATTTTTTAAATAGATATGAATGGGTAGGGATATATAGTTTGAATTGCTACAGCGATCAATATAGCATATTCCAATGCTTCTAACAGTCATGTTTAAACGCCAAGAAACTAAATTGTGGTTGAATTTAATGGTAAATGGGATGACACGATCACCGACGTGCAGAATGGGGGCGCTAAGACAGTGTCAATGATAGGTTGTTTATTTTTATCTCCCCACTGCTAGGCAAATGTATAACAAAGCTGAATCTCTCAGAACATTATTCTAAAGGGGGGCGTCCACTAACCATGACTAGGCTACGACAATGGCTTCCCGACAAGGTCCACAACAGGCCTACAATTGGAAGGCTTGTCGTAGCCTTGTCGTGGTTGGTGGACCCCAGTTCCCGACAAGAGTCTACGACAAGGCCAAGACAGGCTGGGACTGGAACCTTGTCGGGAGCCTTCTGACAAGGTTACGACAAAATCGAACACGTTCGATTTTTCCCACGACTGGACCCTTAAAGTGGGCTTCCACCAACCACGACAAGGCTACGACAAGAACTGACAAGAAAGTTCCAATCGGCGCCTTGTCGTAGCCTTGTCATAAGAAAGGGTGCTCTGCGACAGCGTTGTCGGGGCGTGTCGTAGACGTTACTGGGTCCCGTAAAAAAGACGTCCATGGTCCCGACACACTGCGACAATGATATCGAGGAAACTACAACACTCCTCGACAAGGGTCCAGTCGTGGCAAAAATTGAACATGTTCGATTTTGTTGTAACCTTGTCGGAAGGCCCCCGACAGGCCCCTGACAAGCTTCTAGTCGTAGCCTGTCGTGGCCTTGTCGTAGACTCTTGTCGGGAACTAGGGTCCACCAACCACGACAAGGCTACGACAAGCCTTTCAATTGTAGGGCTGTCGTGGACCTTGTCGGAAAGCCATTGTTGTAGCCTTGTTGTGGTTGGTGGACGCCCGCTTTTAACGTGGATGTATGGCTTGTAGGGAGCGTGTCGCAGAGGATAGGACATTTTGGTGGAGCGTGCACTTCCAGGCGAGAATAGACTTCAAAACAGTGTCATGACAGCTTGATTATATCGAAAGATATAAAACGTTGCACTATTTCCAGAGGTTAATTAGTAAGCTGCGCAGGCCACCTTCTGCTGCGCAAATGGAAAGTCTCTTACCAAAATCCCCATATATACACAACTACTATAGTAAAACCGGAGGAGTGTTAGTCTAGCTTGCCGTATGCCACAACTGGAGTTTGGAGGAGTCATTCTCCATTCACCCGCCCTTACCATGTTTTCGTCATATTATAAACTTGCAAAACATTAAAAATGCAATTCTACTTCCTGCGGATTTGTCGATTCAACCTCGATTAACTCACTGCCATTAATGTTCACGCTGTGTAATTCTGATAGAAGGTAGGTCGTTGAACAGAATTTATCAACATAACCTCTGGTTGTTAGTATCAATTGGCGTTTCCACTAGACGACTAAATACGTGGCGGTTGTAGATCGTCTAGCCAATTGTCGTCAGGTGGTGCTTAATTACACAATAGTCGTGTACCCAATAATTTCCTCAGGCATTTACCCTGGACGATCTATCCTCTCTTAAATGAGAAACGTATTACTTCCTACTATCCACCTAAGCCGGCGTATACTCTAGACGATTATAGGCGACGATACTTGAATGTTAATCCTATATAAACCTCAGGTGAATGTATTCATTAGACAACTGTAGGTGAAAAGGTTCTAAGCCTATAAGACATCGACATTTGTTCCCTATTCATCCCGACAATCGGCTCGGTGAGAGTCAGGTATAAAAATGGCGATGTCTTATACCTATAGGGCATATAGCCTATGAGCCATGGGGGTTGCCATGACGCCCGCCGAATAGGTGTTCTTCACTAATTGAGGTACAAAAGTCATGTAGGTGACAGGTCTGGTGATTGTTAGACCCACGTTTATGTAAATACAAGTAATTTTCTCTGTTAATTAGAATTGTCAAATATTTATTGAACTACCAATATCCTACAGCAACGTCTATATTAGTTTTAACATCTGACCAAATCTATTGGTTACTTATTCTACAGTCATCAAACAATACCAAATTTGATAAACATACCATGGTTGTATATCTACATGATATCAATCATAAAGATTGTAATCATTGAATAACTCTATTCATATGACCTTGGCGGAAGTTGCTGAGAAGAACAGAATTCTAAGTTCCATGGTGCTTTCTGACAGAAACAGAAAGTCTCTAGCTCTAAACATGTTTATCTCGTTTAGGGCTTCAGACGCCGTGAGCACAAAGAAATTAGTATGTGCACGTGGATGCCTTATTGTGTAGAAACACTTTGCCAGGTGCCAAACAAGCGGCACAACATTAGCGTGACTCAGGGACTAACTCTGCCTGCCTCACTTTTTTTCTGCGACACGGGGTGTATCAACGCCAGGAGGTGGGTGATAGGTCACAATGCGGCGCATATTCATTTCCACAATACTAAATACAAACCATATCACAGCAAAGGCAAAGCAGTTACAAGAACTTACGGAATTTTGATTGACAACAGATTGAAGTAATAGGGTCTGTTAAAATAAAACGAGCCTTCGTTGATTAGTTAGTAGGATTCACTCGACTTCACCTCGAGAAATACTTGGAATTTTACGCTCAATTCATGGATTATGGAGACTAATTAATAGGAATAAAGAATGGCGTTTAAAAAAGAGAGAAGAATACACTTGTGCTACATTTCCAGTTTGCTTAAGTTAGCCTTCGTTTCTATAAAATTAAGAAATCATTAAAATTACAATACTGAAATATGATATTATTTCTTCCAAATTCTCTATTCCCAATTATCGCCCAACATGACGTTGTGCTGTAGAACAGGCAACACAAAAGAATGCCTTTTGCAAGTGTTCTATTCTATAAACAATACAGTATATAATTGTAGGCGTTGGGTCAGTCGAGTGCTGGTGTGTTCTTCACTAGAGTCCCTGCAGTGTAGCGGTTCGGGAGAGCCCATGCACCTAAGTGCCATGTGTGATGTATGTATTAAGAATAGCACAGGGTGTCTCCTAACAGGTCCTCGCTCTAGATAGTGGTGAACCCTCCCCTGTCTTGGTTTGGGCTGACCCCCCCCCCCCCCCCCGATAGGGTATATAAGGAAGTAGATGTCAACTCATAGCTCACTTGGAACCCAGACACCATGGCATCAACATATCCAGGCTGCTCAGCATTACCACCACCACCACAGTGAGGAGGCTTGAAGACCATAGGACACTAGGCTACGAAGGCTTCACTGAGGATTGGGCTTCTCCATGAGCTGCTATCACCCCAGCACTGGAGGAACAGAGATTGATGACTTCTACCACCATATGCCACTGCTTTGGATCATCAATATCTACAAGTCAAGGAGACATTGGTCAATAACAGAAAGTGATAGACTGTGAGTACTGCTATAACCAGGAGGACTTGTATCATATGAACTATACAGAAGTGAATGTGATTGTATGTTGATGAGAATTGTTATGTAACTGTATACCTTTTTAAAATATATGTTATAAATACATGTCTGTGTATGGTTATCTGTCTTCTTCATTAAGTATAGAAGATATTCTGAATTCTCTTTTCTTGTCACTGGGTTAGCTAGTCTATAAGATTAGGCCTTAGCCACGGTATGTGACACATGGGTCTGCCTGGATTATGTGACTCTGCTATATAAAAGGCCTAGTTTGCAGCAGTCAGCAGGTCACTCACTGCGTTCTCTCCGGTATTCTCCGGTATTCAAAGAACTAAGAACTGCCAATAAAACATCATTTATTAAAGTTTTATGTGTCTGGTCTTGAGTGAACAGAGTCTACAGTCTGTTTGCTTATATTCGGAAAATACGAATCAACCTGTGTAATTGAAAATAGGATAGCAAACACAACCGCCAGATAGATAGATATACGATCTTCCGAAAGTTGGTTTAATACCCAGGCCAAAGTCGGCAACTGCCACATATCCTGTCTAAATATCACCAAACCAATGTTCCGAGGGTTGCTTGGCCACTCCTATGGGGACTTCACTAAATAAAGCTCTGCCGTGCTCAAATTACTAGTGGATGCCGCCTACAGCTTGACGCCACATTGGATTGAGTATTCCGAATCTATTGGGAAGAATTTTTGTCACTTTGAGCGACAGATGAGTAACTTTAGACTAGGTACATCCTGACTGCATCGATTTCACCATGTCGAATTGATGGCGTTTTAAGCTTAGTTAATCTCCCTTCAGCTAACACATTGCGGACAAACTGACAACAGGACGAACAGTTAAAAATAATTTGATCTTACTAAGTTTACACATATCTTTTAATATTCAATTAATACTGTTTGTTTGGACAAATATAGTTAAAGTCTCATGAGCAGAGGAAACCCCTTCTGTACACTGATTGATCTCGTTGAATAAAATTAGATTTTTAGGAAGTATTTGATGATTGTAGTAGGCGGTATGTGTTCCAAGAAAACTGGAGGTGCGCATCTCCAAGTGTCAATGAATGATAGTGGTTTCAGAGGCCATAGACATAGATCTGGTAGATCTTTCATCGAAATAATGAACCTTTTGCCTTTTGACTATGCAGAGACGATCGTTCTTATGATCGTTATGGTCAATAATAAACGATAATGACTGGTTTTGTGTTCGAGTGGCCGTAATCTTCGAGTAGTTGACGGGTAATAATATCCGAGCGACAGCGACAATATATCGTCGTCCACTACGAAGTCAACTACGTCTCGTGTGGGGTCGGTATGCGAGCCTGTTCTGAGTATGGGTGGAGAGTGTATGTAGGGAGAGAGTGTGTTTCTCTCCTACATTTGCATTAACGCTAACACGTTAGTCATAATGTCTCCCACAGCATCTCAGAAGCAATATGAATATGACATATGAATCGATAGCTCACACACTCGCCATTTTGTGTAGGCGATTCCCGAAATCGCTTGGTTTCTCGCTTGGTGTGTGCCCGACTTCAATTAGCGAAGCTTGGTAATACCCCACAGTGACAAAACCATGTTGCTAGGACATATTTCACATTGGAAAATTTAAATCAAGGCACAGTGGGGGGTTATCTAAGTTACCAAACAGATGGTTTTGCTTGCATCTAAAATCATGATACACTAATTTTCTTCATTCCAAAGGGACATTTCTAACAATAAAGTTTAGATAAAAGGCTTTCTTTATCAGATCAGCTCATTTGGTTTAAATCACATTGAGCTGGTTTATTCACGCTCGATTGTATTCGTGAAAAACAAACACAGTGATCAATTTTCTATTGCTGCATTTTCACTTCCTTCATGCGCATATCTGGTATGAATGAAAGCTTGTTAAATAACATGTGCCACCATGAAATAGCTGATTTGCTTAGCGGCGGTCAAGTAGGTTGCCACTCTTGGGTTCCAGACATATAAATTGTACCTGGTGACGCCATGGTAAGACAGCTAATCGCCATAACGTTTAGAGGACGGCTGGTGGTAGAACATAAACTGAACGGGGAGACTGTAGCAGCCTCAACAGGGGTGTCGTCTGGTTGGTGGTGATAGTGTTTTCATCCCGAAATTGTAAGCTTTTAGAACATCTGGGAAACAAGTTTACGTTTATTTGTTCGTTACTATGGTTGTTTGTAGCTCTCCTTTACCGCGGATATGTTCGCATAGGATATCCATTACTAGTTTATCATTGAGGCAAATGCCTATGTAATTGTATTATCCATCTCATACAAAGTGTCCATTGAAATCACATAGGGGGAGTGTATAGACATACCTGGCGCATATATATATATATATATGGATATGTTGTATGCTCCGGGGGGCGCATACGGAAAAATAGTCCGAATGGGAAAATAGTGCATAACTAAAACGAACTTATATCGACATGCCACTTGGCCAGAAAAGGGGAAAAATAAATACAATATCTACTGGTTACAGCTAAAAGCGGGCTTATGTTCCTCGCAGTTGACTCTACGCAATATCCTCGTATACGCTTGGATTTTACCGAGCGTCAACTCCTCGGAGAATAAGGCCGCTTGTATCTCAATATTGTTAATTTAGGGCATATTGATCAATAGGGAGAGTGAAAAGAAGCGAGTAGCTACTGTAAATGTAACTACACTACATCATCTCTGCATATCTGAGTCAAATAAAAACTGTCCATAATAAACAGATCATATATACACGTGTTTTCTTCTCATGGACAAGTGCCCTTTCCAAAACATTCGTCGGAATCGTTGTATTTCTGGAAAAAAGAGATACATGTATTTTGAAATTTGCACCGAATTATATTTGACCTATAACCGATAAAACACCTGTGACATTGTGAAAAATATGAAAAACGGTCGAGACTGCAACAGATCGTAAAAATCTAAACCATCATACGGTATCATCACAATTTTAAATCAAAAATTCATTTAGACGTCATCTTATTTATTGTATTTCCATTCATAAGTATATTCCTTTGGTCCATTGACCAATATCACACCAATTAATGTCTTAAGACATTCTGATTCTCAATATTATCGATACATCGAGGCATTAAGTCTAATATTATTATGCTTTTTGCAAGGCATCATTACCTCACTGATCTTATATTACAAATGCTGCCTTGGGGTGTCATAACAGTCCTTTCTCTAGTTTTCTGAGGTTTTACACTGTGGATCCTGCTGTAGAAACCAGCAGACAGGCTGATCTATTGTTGCCAAAGTAATAATTAGAAACCCAACGGAGCACTACCTCCTGTTTTTTAATGCTAATTCAAATTGATAACCGTCCGCAGTCGGATACAAAGGGTTCCTTTTTAGCTCTCAATGCCCTGTGATTAGAATACTCCTAATTACATTTCATTGCTAATTACTATTACGTACTCTCCATCAATTTCGGCCTTTTTTTAGTCAATGAATTCTTTCTTGTTTTCACATCGACGTTTGTCATCATATATATGTGTACAAATAATTGTTTGGGACAACAGAGATAAATATTTAAAGCGGAATTCACACTTTAGGATTTATGTACCTCCTAAAGTATATGTCAATCCTGCTTTAGGTAGCCAAACCATAATCGGTTGCTGTAACGAGGTTTTGCTCTGAAAAGGGAGAAGAGGAAGAAACGTTAAACACGAATTCCAGCTGTTTCACTAGTTTTGTGATGAAAATGCTAGACAGAGATGAGAAGCGGCACCAACAGTGCACGCAAAAACGGACAAAAGTAAATCACGTTTCAGAATGCATGTCACATCTAATGTCGCATGTTGTGTCACAGTTAGTGACGTACCGTTTGTGACAAGCGAAACTCATGCCTACTTGTGTTGTCATGAAACTAGTGAACCCCAATCTGTCTGTATGCTATCACAGACGCCATCTAGACATGTCACGAAACTAGTGAAACAGGTCCCTGGTCTATAGACTTATAATGCATCAGGAGAAAAACAGAATGCAAAAAAAGACAACAACAGACAAATGAGGTATGTTTATCAGACACAGAAAGATGAGAAGCAGGTTCCACTCTCAGGGTACTTGGATGCGTTGTAGATAAACACAGCCTTCCTGATGCGGGCTTTCCACCTGACGATTATTGCTAACGATTATGGCATTTAGCATCACCCACTGACTATTTGCAATTATGCAATATGGTACCTCCTATCAATCTTTTGGCGAAATGTCGCCAATTACATATAATCAGTGGCAGATATAAATTGGATCAAAGTTGATGATACGTGATAATTAGTAGACAGGTGGAAACGGTAGGTGTGCGTTGGGTTTCATGGATTATGGGTAGGGATACATTCTCTATGAGAACCACCCTCTTCATTTGTACAGTGTCCAAATAATAATGTTAACGATGTTTGCCTCCAACATTATGCAGTACTCCACTAGCTGACCGACATTTTGTACAACCAACGAAATGTCTCCCTGTTGAAACAATTGATGACGGAATGAGTTTGGAAACCAAAGATCAGTTGGCAACCACCTCCATTTTCCATGAAAAACGGATTTCTTTCACCGACAACGATGGATTTTGTTGGCTATAGTAACAGAATATACAGATAGTATAGCCCAGTGGTTAAGTCGATAGCCTAGGAAATAACAAGATAGATAAATGTGTAATAGTAATTTGATATTTGATAATCTATTCGGTGATTCACAATAATAGAGTTTTTTCCATTTAAAGTGTACAGTTCGGAGTAATGCAGAAAGTAGATTCGGATCTTCTCCATCCATTTTATATGATATCGTTCGGGAATATATTATATAGTGTTTATCATTCAGTAAAATCTACTGCTGGATTTCTGATTTCTTACATTCGATAGTGCGCAGCTCCATATACTGCCATGTGTGATGTTCAAAATCTTCTGTCCGGTACTGTCTTCATCACTCTTATTGTGAAGCTAGATAACAATGGTTATTGACAAAGAATGGAGAAAAGGGATTTGTGAGCAATGATATCTGTAAGAAAAAGGTAAGACAATCATGTTCGGCGATGGACAATGGAATAAAGATAATAATAATCTAGATGCAAAATTACATTGAAATTGAAATTAGAAAATAAGGTGATTCTTATTAAGAGCTTTAATATAAACATAACGAGGAAGATGAGATGGTGAAAGATAAGAAACTTTAGAATTGGTTTAGGTGTGTAATATGTGAAACCATGGTTATGGTGACAAAACGGGGTAGATTTATGAGTTCTTTCGGATTTATGAGTTGAACGAATTTCTCCCGTATTGTCACCATCATTATGGTTTCATATTTATTATATACCTTAATTTGCTAAAACTGAGCGTAATTTGATGTCGAAGTCACTTTTTGCAACTCGCAAAGACGATTTGTACATTAGCAGACATGCTGGAAGTTGACAACCGGAAGTGATCACCGTGCAGCCACGAATACATTATAACCGTCACCCGCTTGGTTCTTGAACGTGTCGAAATCGATTGATCTCGCATATCTAAGCTATCTAAAGTGTACCACGTGAATCGTATCCGTTTTCTACCTCGATATTTGATAAATGTGGTTTCTGTACGACGCCACAGAACTCGCGAAGTGAAGGGATTTGCCAATTTTGAATCTTGCACATAGAATTCTGTTATCGGCCTCTCGACCAATCAAAATGCGTTATTTCTTCAAAGCGTGCAATCTGTAGCTACAAGCGTGCAGGTAAGGCTCAAAGCATGCATATTTTCACTCCAAGCGTGCAGGAACCCAAAGGCACCAGTACATCGTTTCACGGCGTACAGTGCTATCTGTGTACGATAACTGTACCCCTAGGAGCAGTACGTATTTACACTGAGTTAGTGCATAGGTATATAATGATAGAGTTTATACGATATGTTGTTGTTGTGAGTTGAAAGAAGTGCTTAAGCTGGAGACACACCAAGCGAGAAAGGCAGCGAATTCTGGAATTGCCAACACAAAATGGCGTGTAAGTGAACTATTATTTCATATTTCCCTTGATTATTGCTTCTGATGCGCTATATCATCGGTGGGAGATACTACTATGAAGAAATATCTCAGATATATGCTATTTTGTATTGGCGATTCCAGAGATCGCCACCTTGGCTCGTTTGGTGTGTCTCCGGCTTTATGGTTGAAGATGAGGGTTCAGGTTTGTGTGGTGAACAAGTAAAACATGTTGGAGCGTTCGTCCTATTTACAATGAGGTTAATTTGCCTATACATTTAGAATTAGTAATACCTGTAAGTGTAAAGTAACCACTGTATTGTATAGGCCCGTACTGTGAAGTCCTCAATAACCTAATTCTTCTATAGAATTCTTCTTGTAGCATAACAAAGAAACACACAAAAAACAGCTTATATGTATACACAAATATTTTTGAAGGGCCTTCATAAGGCTCGTCTTGGTAGCTATCTTTTCAAAATGCAGGTGTTTTTGTCTCAGCATATGCTGTGGTAATGGGGAATAAGTGGAGTGTGCCTCAAGCAGGAAGTCAGCTGCAGGCTCTATATGAGGACTCGGTAAAATGTCAATGGATGTTTTGCAGGTCGAAGCTCTGTCCTGCGTAAGCAGTGACTTATGTGGGCGTTCCTCCTTCAGTAAAAGCTTTGGTCTACAGGAAGGAAAGTGGAAAGCCGGAGACACACAAACCGAGAAACGCCAGCGATCTCTGAAATCGCCAACACAAAATGGCAAGTATGTGAAATATTATTTCAGAATAATATCTCCCACCAATAATTTAGCATCTCAGAAGCAATTTTAACGTGAACTATGAAATAATCGCCTACATACACGGCATTTTGTGTTATGAAAATCGCAGCGTTTCTCGCTTGGTGTGTCTCCAGCATAAAGGTGGACAAATCAGGCATCTATATAGATGTGCAAGATACTATAGAGACACTCTCCCAGCAGAGATCTTGCGCTCTACTTCCTGTTGCCGCTTATATCTCTGCCCCAACCTGCCTGTTTGCGCTCAAATCTGGCCCGTATGCCAGTTTTGAAAATATTCTAAATTCTTAAAGCTTTTGGGATTATTTTGTGGTTTACATGTGAATAGATATGCACACATTTATATGGTAAATGATATACACTCATTGCTGTTATTTGCCATATCAAATCAGGCAAAATCTTAGGGATTACTTTCTTTATTGGAAGGCACCTCATGTGTTACAGGGTTTTGTTTGTCAAGATAACACATGTGCTCACTCGAAGGGGCAGTCTGATCAAGTGTAAATTCACATCATAAAGTGGCTTAGAGTTGAAAAAGAAACAGCTGGATTGTCTGTTAACCCCATTTAACAATTCCTAACTCATGATATGTGAGTTGTTTGACTTGTTTAACTTTTGAAAATATCCTTGTTTTGAATCTAAAATGTTCACTGGTCTCCCCTGTCTTTAGTGGATGCCCATAGAACTAGCTTTGGGTTGGGGCAGAGACTAGGCCAGCGCTAGCGCCGCAAAAGATATGGGGGGAGAGTGACTATAGAGAATGTAAAGCCGGAGACACACTAAGCGAGAATTGCAGCGATTTTCGTAATCGCCATCGCAAAATGACGTATATGTGACCTCTTTTTCATATTTCTCCTGATTATTGCTTCCGAGACACTAAACTATCGGTGACTATATGAGTATCAAATAACATCTCATATACATTCTATTTTGTGTTGGCGATTCCAGAGACCGCTGTCTGAACTCGCTTGGTGTGTCCCCAGCGTAAATGATGACATTTAAAATGTAATTTGCGGAGTAATCTACTAACGAGCTTAATATAATCTTCCTTCTAACTTCGTTCCACATTATATACATCATGCCACGCTGCAGATGGCCATACCCAGCTGCGCATAATTCCTACTAATGAATATAATCTTCAGTGGTTCCGGGTTCACGCATTCATATAATAGTTGATAAATACTGCTTCTGCTTCATTGTTCATAGCCGCCACGTCTTTAATGCAGATCCTATCTATGGTAAGTGAATATACCATTTTGAAAATCAATAAGACACTCCACTGGTGTGCATGAACAATTTATAAAAGTGAGGATGGATGAACGGCTGTATGCGGCAATGAGAGAACAATAATGTTCCTATAAAATAAACCAACGATATTCCAAACCCCAAAACCTCGGGTACGATCTTTTCCATTCAAAAACAAATGACACCTACAGACTGTTCCATGTATTTCTGAGAGACTCATGAAGCAATAAAAAGAAATGAAAATGATAACTCTTCGAATCGACCATTCTCCTGACTGGCAAATCCCGCCAGGCCTGACGATTATATGCTGAACTCAGGCTTCTACAGAGACCATGGTTCATCTAGTGAATAGGCTAACAGATATAATTACCCATAATTGGACATGCTTTTCAAATTAAAAGTAATTTGAAGGCTATACCCTAACCGTACATGGTGCCGAAAGCCATAACGACGCTTAATGCGGCATTTCCAACCGCCGATTATGACCACCTTTTATGGCATTTCGCACTGCTGACCGACTTCTGCACCCACCGACGAAATCAAAGGGAATCGATCTAATTGGTGGCGGTCTGCATTTTACTACCAAAGGTCAGACAGCGTCCATCACATTTAATTCAGGCAGGTCACTGATCATGTACCACCAACCTTTCACATGCAGAACCACTGACCATCTTTATACAGTTATAAAATTATCGGTGGGGTTTCAGTAGGCAGATGGAAATGTCGCATGACGGTCGGGAATTGTCTATTGTCCTCAGTCAATGTGGCGTTTCCACCTGACGATTATGACCACCGAGTGTGGCATTTAGCACTGCCGACCGATTATGTGATATTATTGTTACAACAATCGTCAGGTGGAAACTAAGAAGATCAATGGTTTTCTCCCCAACATTATGGGATATAACGCCACCGATTGACTTTTGAGGCCACCGACAAAATCAAACAAGGCTGAATTAATCGATTTTCATCGAGAAACAGCAGTTATTCTCACCTTAACCGATTTCCATGTTTCCACTTCCGGTCGTCAGGTGAAAACAGAATGTGCTTTAGGGTCTGAGATTATGAGCACAGATAAATTCTCCAGGAAGACCACCGACTGACTTCTGTACAGGGTGCACATAATCCGTGGCCTTTTTGTCGGAAGGTCAAAACGCCATATAACGGACAATGTCTTTAAGACACTCTGACATTTATTAGTCGTTTTGGCAGGATAAAAGCCTCCCTATGAACGCATAATATATCACAGAAGACTACGCATCCTGAGAATGAATGGAGACATATATGATCAATTATGCATGGATATCCTGCGCCTGGGAATTATGATGTATGGCTTGTGTTATTCTTTTGCCATAAATGTGATATGATCAAGGAATCAGGTTGGATTAAATATAATCCCCCGACAGGGAATGTTAAACATACTGCCGAGGGTGTGAATCACTGTAGCCATACCCCCTATCCATATACCCAGACCTCAGAATAACTTGGTTATTATAAGTGAAGGGTGGCACTGAGCACGAATCTGCCGCAATGGTAGAGTGTCATTAATGGCATTGTTAATATTATTATATACCTATGGCCGTATGACCCACACATACTGCCCGCTGCTACCCATGACGTATGTATAGCCGTAATTCACACTGTGACGTACGGGGTATGTGTTCACGTGACTAACTAAAATTTCGCCATTTTTTGGTATATAATAATACAAAAATGGGCTGACTTGGTAAAGTTATTGATCAGATACATCCCTCTGCCTTCAGCATCGGGATGTATCTGATCAATAATTTTACCGCGTATTTTTGACGTACAAAGACAGTAAGCCAGTTTCCATATAGTTCCAGGAGTTGCTCAAACTCTAAGCTGATGACACTGTGATCTGTGGGAGGGGAGGATTCTTTAATGTATCGAAAACTGATATAGAGGAAGGACTGGGTAGGATCTATGAATGGTGTTGCAGAAACAAACTCACCATGAACATGATGAAAAATATATTTATGATATTCGGAACAAGGCAACAACTTAAGAATATAAATAATTGCAGGTGGGGCAAACTAGTATTGAACGTGTAACAAATTTCAAATATCTAGGTATCCACCTTGACCAGTGTCTTACGATGACGAAACATTTAGAGTCGATCCTTAAGAATATTGCACATTAATTTCATTTTTTCACTAAAATAAGAAAAAACCTAACTAGCTAAGCCTCTATAGAAATATACAAGACGATGATCCTCCCAGACATAGACTTTAAAGAGTTATTTTATAAGTACCTAGCAGATTATCAAACCTCGAAAATTCAGCGGCTTCAGAATAGGTGCCTGAAAGTCTGTATTGGACAGAATAATCAGATACCTACCATACGACTCCATCCAATGGCAAACATGCCAATCGTAAGGCTCGGAGAACAGCACATCTTAGGAACTACATGAACACGCAAAGCCGCAATGAACAAATGTTAATAGCCCCAACCTTAAATCGTACTAGGCTATTTGCTGGACCCGTATTCAAAACAGACAAGCCAAATCCAAAAGATACAAAGGTTATGTTTTATATTGAGGCGCCTTTGAGTGGAACTCTTTGGAGGCATCAGTGAGAAATATGACAATTCTAAAGCTCATCATAAGGTCTGGGCACTGGCGAAAAACTGGACGCTTTGATCTCAGACTGTTTGTAATAAGAGTCCTTTGAGTCTAAGACCGTAGATAGGACAATGAAACCTGATCTAGGAAGGTTTTTATTATTGTATTCTTTTTATAATGAAATAGCCCTCGCGGCCACTAGAGTTAATATAAAGTCTTTCAAACAATGATCGAGTATTGTGAAAAGCTTCAAGGCAAGCATGATTGATGTTATTGAGCCAAATGTAACGAGCACACTCGATTGGCAATCTAGCTCACACCCAGAACAGTTGATTCTGTACTTATTTATCGATGAATCGCGCAGCACTTATCAAAAGCAACATTACACAATCACAAACTTGAACTAAAACAGCCTGCTGCGCACTATAATATT
This sequence comes from Alentia gelatinosa, assembly GCA_950022655.1. NCBI lineage: Eukaryota > Metazoa > Annelida > Polychaeta > Phyllodocida > Polynoidae > Alentia > Alentia gelatinosa. The sequence continues at coordinate 12,681,042 of OX465587.1, forward strand.
TATTTCAAGCTATTTTCGTGTGTTATATATATTTAAGAAGGTGAACCTTGTATGAACACGCAAACTGGATCTTGCATTCATACCAACTAACCACTGATACTTGTACTCCAGTCTAAATAAAGAACCTAGAACACAAACACACTCGAACACAATTTCTTCGTCTAAATTGTAGTGTTTCATTTCCATGAGACATTATTTCTCCCTTGCAATTTTTGGCGACATTTACCCGTAGAAAGGAAGAGAATCTCATGAGATTTTGAACCCTGTGAGGTACATGAACCCCACCTTGCCAACTTGCCCACCTACTAACCTGTCCACCTGCCTAAACATCAACCTGTGCACCCAACAATCACCCACACAGTCAATCTGCCCACCCATTAATCTATTCATCTGAAGAACTGTCCACTGACCAGCCAGCCCACCCTATAGCCTGCATACCCACCAACCTGGACACCCACTGACCTAAAACCCATCAACCTACCCATTCATCAGCCTGCCCACTGGCCAACCTGCCCACCCTTCAACATGCCCAACTATTAACCTACCCAACTACCTAGGAACCTTCCCATAGACCAGCCTGCCTACTCACTATTCTGCCTGCCTACTAGCATACCAAACTAGCAACCTACCATCCATACACCTACCCATAAACCAATCTACCCACCCATCAACCTGCCCTCTCACCCCTTACCCACCTTCCCAGCCACCAACTCACTTACCTATCAACCTGCCAACCCTCCAACCTGCCAAAGCACCATCTGCCTACTCAACAAAGACCACTCAACTCAACAGATTCGAAAACTGCTTCAGGCGAATGGAGGCCGCTATAGCTGTAGCAGCTGTAGCAGCGCCTCATAATGAAGGAAACCATACGGAGCCGTTGTCGTCATGACCTTTGACGGATACCTGGAACCATCCGTACTTAAGACAGCTTCCAGCCAACATCGGAAAAACAAGTCGGGAAAGAAGCTGGTTTTATATTCTCACGTGCTCAGGACTCCACGCGTTTTCCTCGTCCAACAGACAAACAGGACTCCGGGGCACACAGTCACCGGACGGCGCCTCGCCACTAAATACATGCAGACGTAATCCCAGCACACGTCGGGCCAATTCTCAGCTCCACGAGTCACAGTTATGATCTTCTAATATTGACCAAAAACCCACAGGGGTTAAGGTAATATATATATATATATATATATATATATATATATATATATATATATATATATATATATATATATATATATATATATATATAATATTATTTATCTAATGTGTTAATACGATAAGATGATTAATAATGAATAACTCGAAGACAGGATTTGCGGAAAATTATACTTAAACCAGGCTTTATTACCAAATAACAGTGGGGCTTAATAAACAAGTATAGTCACGGATTGAATAAATTGATCAATACAATTTATGTTTATATGTTTATATATATATATATATATATATATATATATATATATATATATATATATATATAAACAATTTTAACAATAATCAACAAAAGATTGTTGCTAATGTCTCCAAAACAAGGCCGACAGTGAGATAAATGCCATCGTCTTGATAGAACAGGCCCTTTAACTAGATCACCATTCTCGAGTATATTCGAAGCCTAATACGGGGTTTCCACCTTCTGATTGTGACTATCGATTAAGGCATTGGCACCGCCGACCGATTATGTTACATTTTGGTGCCGTAATCGGCCGATGGAGACAAAAAGAGTCAACGGTTTATTTCTCAAACATTACATAATCTAGCACCGCCGACAAACTTTTGTGTTGAACATATTGCTGGCGGAAAGGACTTGAATGTCAAAACTCAGTCGGCAACTATCATGCCCCAGTCACACTGGCGTAAAAAACGCCGTTTTCCCGTGTACGCACCTCTACGTTCTTACGCCAGTGTGACTGGGGCATCAGGTTTCTTCAAAGAACAGGATTTTCACTGACCACTATCGATTATGCGCACTTATAAATTTTCAAATAAAACCACCGACCGTCGGTAGGTGGGAACGCCACATTATGATAGAGGACTTGGTTGCCGCTCCAGAAACCAAGCCGTACATAGTAAAGGCGGGCGTCCACCAACCACGACAAGGCTACGACAATGGCTTCCCGACAAGGTCCGGGATTGCCCTACGATTGGAGGCCTTGTCATGGTTGGTATACCCCAGTTCCCCACAACAGTCTATGACAAGGCCAGGACAAGGCCACGATTGTAACTTGTTGGGAGCTTTCCAACAAGGCTACGACAAAATCGAGCATGTTCGATCTTTCCCACCACTGGACCCATGTCAGGAGCATGTCGCAGAGGTCTGTGATAGGAAATTTTGGTGGAGCGTGCACTTCCCGACACACCCTGACAACGCTGTCGTAAAACCTCCCTTCTTACGATAAGGCTGTGACAAGCACTGATTGGAACTTTCTTGTCGGCGCTTGTTGCAGCTTTGTCGTGGTTGGTGGACGCCACCCTTAATGCACATGCAAGAGTCGGTTGAGGATTGACACGTCACAGTAGAGCTGGGGTCTTTTTTTATTTCATTCTTTATCCTGCCTCCAAACAGCGGATGAGGCTGGTATGACCATGGAGATCAATCAACAAGCTTCAGGAATTAATTAAAAATCATAAATCCCAAATAAGCAAATAAGCTGTCTCATGATAACGTATAACAGCGTATTTAAGCATGACATTTCATTTTTCGGCTCAGCCCATCTGGAATCTGATGCAGATTGTTGTGTTATTAAGAGGAGGTATGCTGCTGCAAACGTGGCCTAAAGGCTCTGACGTAGCTCATTGGTAATTAGGCGGGAGACGAGACTACTGAAACGTTGACGGAAATGGGCTTGCCGGAGGACAATGATATTCTCATTGAAGCTAATTGAAAATTGGCAAGTAATCACACGAGGTGATCTGAAGCCCCTCTCTCTCGGAAGGGGGAGGCACCGTCCTGACCCCGAGTGGCGCCCTCTCTCGGGAACACCGGTTGGTCAGGACACTTGCGACTGATTTGAATCCGCCCACCCGCACCAATGAACAATCAACTACTATAGGACTTTGAACTTGTCATGCCATACTTTGGCATAATGTCGCACACGGAATTTGTTTAAAGATTCCCATGTTAATAAAATCGTTATCTTCCTGGGACCTGGGACCTGTTTCAGTAGTCTTGTGACATTAGGCCTAGACAGACATCAACAGCGGCACCAACAGTGCAAGCAACAGCGGAAAAAGACTAGCAAATATCAGAAGATCGAAGTGGCCAATCTTCTTCATATTTGGAACGATTATAGATTATATGTATCCCCTACTCATGTTAAAGTGTCACGAGAAGTGAGTGAAACTCCATGTGTCATCTACTGCAATCTTGTGATCTGTCCGTATGGTGTCACAGACGCCACCTAGACATGTCACGAAACTAGTGAAACAGGTCCCTGTTTCACTAGTTCTGTAACACCATATAGACTGGGGTTCACTAGTTTCATGACAACACAAGTAGGCGTGAGTTTCGCTTGTCGCAAACGGTACATCGCCAACTGTGTCACAACATGCAACATTGGATGTAACATGCGTTTTGAAACGTGACTTACTCTTGTCCATTCTTGCTTGCACTGTTGGTGCAGCTTCTCATGTCTGTCTAGCACTTTTGTCATGAAACTAGTGAAACAGGGACCTGTTTCACTAGTTTCGTGACATGTCTAGATGGCGTCTAGATGATGTGTCCGGTTTCATAAGAACTAGACATTAGACTTCGTCTTCTCCGTTCTTTCTTGCACTGTTGGTGCCCCTTTTCATGTCTGTCTAACACTTTTGTCACGAAACTAGTGAAACAGGTCCATGGTGTCCAGATTTGTCTAATTCTTATATTTGGGGTCTGTCTTTTGCTAAGGGCAGCTACTTGTGTTGTCACGAAAGTAGACAACCCCAATGTCTGTATGGTGTCACAGACATATCAAGAAACTAGTGGAACAGGTCCCAGGTTCCAGATCGTATCAAATTGCTTGTCTCAGACTCACAACCATCTGCATCTCTAAAACCACCACCAAAGGTAGCTATCTGGAATAAAAATACATTGAATCTCAAGACAACAAAAGTATAGTGAAGCTGCAGGTGCAATCACCGGTCTGCTGGCCCTGGGGGTATACTAAACCTCGTGGTGAGCCAGCACATAAAACTTCAGATGGTTCTCGGGTCGTATTCACCTGTCAGAATGCCAAGGAAGAGCGAGGGGTGTGGGGGCCGTTTAATATCCGGAGACAGTGAGAGGGATAAGGATAATGAGAGGAGAGTTCGTGGGAGGACAATGACAAGGATGGGAGAGTAATCGCGTTAAATAAGTGTTGTCCATATGTCATTATCCTCTCCTGACCTAAATCCTTCGGAAGGACAGTTCATGATGCAAGCCTTTCTGTGATTGGTTCTTCTGTCTATTTGTCTCAAGCACTGGTGGGGCTGCTAAGTTAAAATCAGTGGTAATTAGAAGGTCATTTGTTATTACAATTCAAGCTCGTTCAGCTGAGACTGTTCTACCTTACTAAAGATTTCCCATGGGTAATGAGTTACTCTAATGGCTCACTAAGGACATAGGTAGACCAAACCTAGCCAGATTAACCTTGATAAAGACTATGTACTAGTCGAAACGTCGGATCTGTAATAAATGCTACATATATCACCTTCACCATCTAAGTGGTTGTACTATTCTCTCCTCTTCCATCTTTATTTCCAATAAGTGTTGAATAAAGTTTACCAAAAATGTCCCTAGGTCTCGTTGGCGTATAGGAAACGGTTTCAATGTACGAGCCTAGATTGTTAAACAGGCTCCCGGTTCCTGGGGGCTGTTCAATAATCTTTTCCAACGAGAGTACAGAGCCCAATGATATCTCGTACGAGGGTCACTGTTGAATGATATGGAAGATCGTTCAACAAGATTCTCCAAACCAACAACCTTTGAATGGTCTTCCATAGATATAGAATACAACTGTCACCCACATTGTCCCTGGTTGTCCCTGGGCCAATCTGGAAAAGGGGCTCATTTAAGGAGTTGGCTTCCCCCCTGGAAACATTTGTTTTATTATTTTATCTTGTAGATCCATTCTTAGAACTAGTTAACATTTCCACTTGTTATCACTCTTGCATGTGGTCAGATTACCATGACAACAGCTGTTGAAGAGACCTACCATTGAAATGCCTGAACGCCTGTAATTCTGAGTGCTGAAAATCATTACTTGGTTTTGTGTTCTTTTAAGGATTACAACGACTCATTAGATTAAACTAACGCATTGGACTCCATATTCTGGTCCTTTGTAGACTCAGTACAGCAAACTGAATCAAAATATGTCTTCTCAGTGGCCTACAGTAGCCTTTTTCATGTGTTTACTATTAGTGTCCCCTTTACACATCTGCAAATTTCCAAATTCCAAAGACTATAAAGTTTTTTGCTATCTGGCCATATTGGCCAATGGATCCTTCTGTGACTCCTCATTGTCGTTCATTGAGTATCAAAGGGACACTTGCATGGATTTGGGATGATAAAGGTTAAGAAAACAACTTATTCATCATTAGGACGAATCTTAAATGGTCAGTCAATTTAAGTCTCCTTACAAATAATAACCTTTAATTTGGCAATGAGAGCCACAATAAGACACTCCCTTAGACTAGATAATGGTTGCTCATTTGGATGTTAATCGCCTCCCGACTTGTGTGAACTAACTGGCTTGATTCGTGACCATGCGTGCTGTATGTTATACATACATATAGTTTGTTTCACAGGCATTTGCTTCTAGTTACCTGCTATATCTAAAAAAAACTATGATTCTGGTAGGATCCGCTTGGAGTGTCTCCCGCACATAGAGACAGAGTGAACCAGACCTAGGCATGCAGACTGATGAACCACGAGAGTGAGATTCTAGTACAGTACTTAACTGAATCCTGCTATTCTTTTTTGTATTTCTCTACACAGATATACTTCTATCCTCAGGTATCATTTGTTGCCATACTGTAAATATAATTTAGAACTGTATTTGTGAATCTCTTTCGTTCTGGTAAAGTTTCCTTTTCCAGGTGGAAAAAAATTCAAATAAAGCTTGACACACACTCAAAATGGATAGGGGGTACAGAAAGCATCACCAGGGTTCGAACACAACCAATAGCTGGCCGCCTTTCATCGACAAAGCCGGCCGGACCAATGGGAATCACCCTTACAGGGCTAGATTTGGGGAGCGCGCAAAACGAACTCACCCTACACCCATTCTCTCTATCGTGGTCGTACAGTGGATTGGAACAGAAGTAGCTATTGCCGCGTCTAACATAGTATAATTTAGAACTGTAGTTTTCCTATCTCTTTGCCCTGTGATCATCCTGCGCTCGTTCTCGGCAATAGTGTTTCTGTGTCACGTGAAATATTAGCCCATTCACAAAGCGGAGCGTGGTCAGTGTTCACATCGGGTGACTTTTAATGCCCCAGTCACACTGGCGTAAAAAACGGATTTTTTTCGTGTACGCACCTCTACGTTCTTCTACACATTTTGAAATCTACAAATACGCGGTGATACGCGGAAAAACGCGGAGATACGTAAAGGAAAGTCTGAATGCGCCAAAAAAAGCCACAATGCGTACAGAAGCATAGATAAGCGTTGATGAACGTTGAGAAGCGTACTAAAACGAAAGAGAAGCAAACAGATACGTTCCAAATCCGTAGCTAATACTGGTCCCCACCAATTCAAATAGGTAGAAGAAACGCCAAACTTTACGCCAGTGTGACTGGGGCATTACAGGCGCGATATGTTAGCGGCAAAATATTTACTAACTCTACTAGGTGAATAGACAACCTCTCAGACTGGGTCGGGCTGGGTGAAAATTGGTCAGATGAAATTAATGCCCCAGTCACACTGGCGTAAAATTCGGCGTTTCTTCTACGTATTTGACACCACAGAGTAAAAATCTCTCTACTCTGTGGGGACACCAACTACGATGCGAAGAAGTCGCTAGTCTTTGACTAAAAGCAAACTAAAACATAACGACACCGGGCCCCGTGGAATTCTCTAGTATCATACATAAATACCCTTTTCCGGACCATGCACAAGGATTATCCATCCATGCGATCGTCCATAAGTGTTGAATAAAGTTGACCCACATCGTCCCTGGGTCTCCTTTGAGTACAAAAATGGGTCTTCCCTTACGATTCTAGATTATTAAACGCACCCCAGGAGAGTAATTGAATAGGCCTAGTTATTTCTGGGAAGTGCAGTTGAATGTAGTATTCTGACCACGTACCGGGCCTTATCAGACAGCCCGGAGACTCTACTCTGTCCATTATTGTCAATAAATCAAGAGCTGCCAGGATAAAAGGGGTCGATGTATGCTTTTTATAGTCCCCTTAAAACAGATTGTAATGAAAGGAGAGGGAAGAAATATCCCCGATATAGTGCCCCATATATTACGGCACACTTCCTACATAGTTCAGTATTTATCCTCGGTCAATCCAGTGGCTGTCCCGCGCAGACCGATACTTCATGGCTGATTGGAGGGCAGGGAATAGACTTGCTCAAGTCTTTGATTATGAGCATTCATTTAATGATTAAAGACAATCAGAATAAAGTTCGTTATAGTATATATCCTTCTCTGACTGGCCCATGAATTAAAGACTTGTCCACCGTGAAGGGAATCTCCTGTTTATGGCCCCAAGCCGGTCCCTGTAACCCTACACCTCCCCCCTGCCATCCTCCAGTTCCCTGGCCGCCTGTGTTGTCATAGCAGCTAAATTTTGTCTGCTCCTGGCTGTGACCCCTTTGAGATCAAAGTTTTTTTTTTTTTTTTTTTAAATAGTCTTTATTACTTTCGATTAATTACAACCGTTCTTCCAAGCAATAGTGAAAGGGTATCAATCTCCAAGCAATTATCCTAGCCAGTAGCCAGGATATCTGTATGGAGAGTGTTGGGAATTCTGGCGCTAAACAGAAATCCAACACCATTACCGATTGTACCAGTCCCTGTATCCCAGCAAGGAGAGTAGCCATAAGACGCAGGGACTGGAGCCAGTCTAGGGAGGGAAGTGAGGTTCTTATCAGAAAGTGTCATTACGCCTCGGGCACTAGTTGTACACGTGGATGCAACAAGCCGAATCCCCTCCACTGCATTGCTCTTTGGGCCTAATTGGTCGATGAACACGACCTTTCTTTACAAGTATCTCCGAACCCCGAGTAAACTCAATCTATCCATGTTTTCCTTCTCAGCAGCGATCATGTTTCATCACAGTAAATTGTCTGTGGCATTTGCTAAAAAGAACTCACAACATTTCTCATAACAGCGCTCAATCGCATATCTTGTTTCTACTTATAAATCATCCAATTTGCTCGCTCATTCTCTAAACGAAATCACACAGAAAATGTATTTTACGGTTAGGAGCAGACATTGTCAACATGGAGGGGTTGCGACTCGACGACTTGGTAACTTATCAAAATGACGTCTTTTCATCGAATTGAGCTATATTTTAATAAGAAAATGACCTGACCTTGGCAGAACTATGTCTTAGTTCTCGGCCACCTATTGCGGGCATTCGTCCCTACGCCTCCGCCATCCGGACGAATTTTGCGATAGGTGACCTCGATCTAAGACATAGTACACCCACAGTGAGGTGGTTTACTCTTAATACGGTCTTGGCGATTACCACCAATGGGGTGTCTTTTGAGTAGTGACTTGATCGTGTTCCTACATACACTTATGTTATCATTATGTATATTTGTGTATATCAAAAATTAATCCATTCAATAATGAGCTCCTCTATTAATCGGGATCCTTTGGAAAAAGGTAGTTTCAGGTCTTCTTGATTTCACTTGCAATTTCGTCTGCTCCTAGTTCACGGATAGAATAAATGTGCGCAAAGTTTAATGAGAATCTTTTCATGTTTATCAGTGTAACATGATCTCTCCTCTCTGACAATCGCAGTATGTGTGCCTTTTAGTACAATACCTGTGTACTCTGTTCACCTGGTATGAACTGATCCTGTGGTGAATGTCTCAGCGATATTGCCCCTACATCGCCAGCTCCAGTACTGAGATGCATAGGCCGAAAATGCAGACACATGTTAGAGTTTCGTTCCATGGAAGTATATTTTATTGTATCAAATAAAAGATTATGGCCATCCCAGATATGGTGGCCATTTTTCTGTAAATTTGTCCATTTGACCCTTTATCAGAGGTCAAAGGTCAAAGGTCATCAAATTTCAGTGGATTTTGAAATTGAGAGATATTTTGTGATTTCTCCAAAAATATTAAGTTGATTTCTTAGATATTTGGGAAATATATTGAGACACCACAGATTCAGCCTTCAACACCATCTTGATTTCTACCCAGGTTTCCCCCCAGAATTTCAGCAAATTTCCCATAAGGACTTACAATAGTTTCGATAACTTGTTGTTATATGCATGTATTTCAACTTGATATATTTAGATACCTAACACCATACTCTAGTGATGTCCTAAAGATAGAATTCCAATCATGCACCATTAAGTCACAGCGAGGTCAAAGGTCAAGGTATTTGATCATACAAATGACCAACATAGGCCACTGAAATTGGGACATTCTTTTTTATTTCCCTGAAAGTATTTAGTGGATTTCTTAGATATTTGGCAAAACTATTGGGACACCATAGAGCTATCAGCCTATTTCACCAACTCGATTTTTGTTCAAAGTCAAGGTCACCAAATGGAATGTTTCCTTCCAAAAGTTCCCAATATTTCCCCTGAAATGTGATGACATTTGACGTTTGACCTCTAATAAAAGGTCCAAAAGACACATTTACAGAAATCTGGTTAACATATCTGGAAAATGACCAAAGTCTTAGGGTTAATTTGATACAATAACATTTCTCCTATGCTTACATTGAACGAGAGGCCACCTTTTCAGGGGCTGGTATGAACATATACAAACTGAAGCAAAATACATAACGCTTTATTGAGTCTACATCCCTACACTGCTGAATATCTGAATCATAGGAGATATGAATGTATAATTATAACCGCCAGAGGAATAGATGCTAAAACCACCCAGGGGCCCGTTGAATAAGCTAGGCTCGTACATGGCGATTCTTTCCTGTACGCCAAGGAGACCCAGGGACGCTTTGAGTCAACTTTATTCAACAATTCTGGACGATTTTAGGAAATGTCCTTATGTATGGCTAAGACTGTCTTAGCGAACGAATTAGATATTTTTAACCCTTTGAAGACGGGGTTCTGTGGCAGAGCCCTGTTGATCGGGGCGGGTACTTTAGATTGGTATAACTCCAGGGGACGGGCAAATTTTTGTCTAAACCCATATTCCATTATTTTATCATGTGATATAACACACCATTCTTATTTATTTCATTTAATATACCAAACAGTATTAAATACTATATCATAGGAATATTCTCTGAAAGTTTCAGATTTATTGATCAATTATTTCTTCATGAAACAATGAAATGGTAAATATTAATAAATTTCATAAATAATGCCTCAAGGCATTATCCGGTCTCCGCGGGGGAATGCCTCAAGGCATTATCCGGTCTATGCTGGGGAATGCCTCAGGGCATCATCCGCCCTGAAAGGGTTAAAGGATAACCCTTGTGCGAGGTACAGAAAAAGGTCTTTATGTACGAGCCTAGATTATTCAACGGGCCCCAGGCCGTTCCTTAGGCTCAAACTTTGAGATGAAATATCAGAGAGAATGAGTGATGATATTTCTGTTACATTGTGTCTGATTATTCTCCACGGGAGGCCGAGGCTGAAGTCAGTCGAGTGCATTTACCTTATTGTGGCGGATGAGATGACGACCGAGTTACAGAGAGAAGTCGACAGTCCGGGTAATGTCTGTAATTGCCATCTACTTAATGTTATAGGAACAGATAGGAACTTGAGAAGTAATGATAAATGAGAATCAAAAGTAATAAAACCGAAATTGTAAAAGTTCAAAAGGTCTCCTTTGTGTGGAAGTAATGCACTCTAGGATAGATTACCAATAGAAGCACAAAACCTTAGTTTGGATACGTTCTCAAAAAAAAATTAAAGAAGATATTTTCAATATTTTGTGCTCCTTTACTCTCACACATATTGTGACAATATTGTGATTGTCCGGTATTAGTCTTGTGTACCTTGTTTGCTTGTCGATGATGAGTATAAGGATAATCTGTTATGTACATTTGTAAGACCAATAGAAGATATGGAAGATGAATGCGATACCACTTTGAATATTGTTATTTATGGTCAATAAACCTTAAAAAAAAAGGCTGGAGATATTGGTCTCATTGGCCTTACATCAAAGCATTACTGGTCACATAGAAGAACATATGAGCAGCTCATTCTAGAGATTCAGCCATCCATATGTTTCTCAGAATCATCCATTTTGTCTCTCCTTCTCCATCCACACCACACAGCTGACATCAAAAGGTACCACAGTAAGGAATCGAGGAGTACCAGCATGGAGTTGTCCCATTACACTAAGTCCATATAAGGAATAGAGTAGACTGAGTAGCCAATGACTGCATTCGCAGAAAACCCCGACCGTGACCGTGACCTCCTTACATCATATTTTCTAGCGCCTTGGGACGTAGACATCAGTCGAGAGTTGACCTCGAATCTTAGGGGCCACAACCACCCTCGTACCGGAAAACGGTGCCCTGCTACTAATGGGTTTGTAGATGCAACTGCCAACGTGTTGTTAACGTGTTTACAGATACATAAATTCTGATTCATCACTACTACTAATCCGCGAAGAAAGAGAAAGACGGCCAGTTGGAGTAAATTATATATTGTATTTTTGAATTGTTCTGTGAGGCAAAGATCTAATGTACACTAAAGTTGTAGTTAGGGAATATGTTGTTGATAGTAACAATTAAAATGGTTGATATTAGAATTTCACATGGAATAAAATAAAAAGCTGTTGTGTGGATGGTTGTGACGGATTATCGAATTGGAACGAGGAAGGCAGACGTTTAAGTGTAAGATGGTGGCACAGGACGAAACTTTGTGGTTTGTTAATGAGTATACCATGTCGTAGACGTGTGTATAATCTGTGTTTACTAATATTTCCTTACGAATACGTGCATATTGGTCGCACGCGTATATTGCAAATATAAGAAACCTGACGTCTATAGATATACGCGCACAAAATGGCTGCATTGGGCATTAGGCATACATGTAAATATGAGCGTATACGACTAACTATTTACGCGAGCGCGTACACCCATAAACTTATAGAGAGAATATAAAAACAAAAAGTTTACCCACAGTCCCCCGTACACACTACAACCGCCACGCCGCCGCCGCCGCGCCAAGAATGGATGAGACACGGATTAAAGGCAAATAAAGAACGAATCACATATATCTTGACTTAATTATACGATTGACAGATTTCACTATTCATAGTTCGCAAGCTCATACATGTCCAATATTAGGATTGATTTTTAGAATGCATATATTCACGAAATGGAAATTGTTTCTAATCGTGGTGGAAGTGAAATGACTAAAACAACGGAGAGCACCTATATGTGATGTCACGTGACCGAAACGCCATCTGCGATCACTACGCCATCTAGCGGCTCATCCGGGCTTCTCAGACGTGACGTCACACACTCCTGTCGTCTTCACTTCTCAGCTCGTTTTCATCGCCGAGTTCCCTGCAGGCAAAAAAGGTCGTGTACTCTCTGCACTTTCAGGGAGGTGTTTTTAAAACTAAGAATTTTATTTGCTGAACGATGACAATTAGGACTAGCTGCTCGGGATATTGACAATGATAGGAGTGTCATTCCTTTTTTAAATGTGCTTCTCAGAATTCCATGACATTTTATGGTAAGATTGGAGGAGTTTTAATCTTGGCTCCCGCATGCGACAACTAGAGTTTAGCGTAGTGATTTCACGAGGCGAAGCCGAGTGAAATCCTTAGCCAAAACTCGGAATTGGAACATGTGCAACACCCGCGGCTAGTTCCTGAATTTTTTTTATGAGAGGACAGGACAGGAAGTCATTGGAGCACCCGTCAAAGTCAGCTGCAACCTCCCTTCCTTCTCTCAGCTTAGTCGAGCGAGCTTTGGTAAGGGCAGTTATCTCTAGAAAGTATACCTTTTAGCCTGAGATATCCCCGTAGTCACTGGTTTCTTCTCTCACCTGGGACCTGTTTCAGTAGTTTCGTGACATGTCTAGTTGGCGTCTGTGACACCATACGGACAGATCAACACTTAGGACAAGATACATCCCAAACAAAGTGTGTCCAGTTTCAAAAGTATTAGACGATTTCACTCACTTCCCGTAAGCATTAAGCAATGAAACTTGGACACGAGTAAGGGATACATGTAACCTATGTGTGGGAAAACGTGGCGTATCTGGAAGTGTGAGCCTTTCTCCTACCACAAATTTTTTCCAACCACGGATCCTCGACAGGTCCATCGGAACGAAGAAATTACAAACATACATGTAACCTATGATCGTTCCAAATATGACGAAAATTGGCCACTCCAATCTGCTGATATTTGACATCAACCATGACATGGGTTTTGAAACCCAACAACAAAATTTCCGCTGTTGCTTGCACTGTTGGTGTCGCTGTTAACGTCTGTCTAGGCCGAATGTCAACGAAACTACCGAAACTGGGACCTGTTTCAGTAGGCTGGTGACATTAGGCCTAGACAGACATTAACAGCGGCACCAACAGTGCAAGCAACAGCAGAAAAAGACTAGCAAATATCAGAAAATCTGAGTGTCAAATCTTCTTCATATTTGGAACGATTATAGATTATATGTATCCCCTACTCATGTTAAAGTTTCATTGCTTAATTCTTACGAGAAGTGAGTGAAACTCCGCATGTCATCGATTGCAATCTTGTGATCTGTCCGTATGGCGTCACAGACGCCATCTAGACATGTCACGAAACTACTGAAACAGTTCCCAGGTCGCTGGTCAGGTTCGGGCGTGGTTTGCTCAGAACTAGGTATAAAGCACTGACGTGAAATGTCTTAAGCCGAAGACACACCAAGCGAGAAACGCCAGCGATCTCTAAAATCGTCAACACAAAATGGCAAGTATGTGTAATATCATTTCAGCATATAATATCTCCCACCAATGCTTTAGCGTCTTAGAAGCAACAATAAGGTGAACTATGAAATAATAGCTCACATACACGCCATTTTGTGTTGGCGATTCCGTAAATCGCTGCGGTTCTCGCTGAATGTGTTCCCGGCTTCAGAGGCACCTCGTGTCTCTGACCACAAGTTGAGCAGTCTTTCATCCTGGGGCGAGATGAATTGTTGGATTCTTCAGGTTCGCTTTAATATTATATAGGGTTCTTCTCACCCGACACCATAGAAATATACACAAACAGATAAACGATTAGACTGGTTCCCTGTCCATATATGAAATGTTGGACAGGTAAGGCCCGGCCTCCACCTACTACGATAGACATTTAAACCTACCGATATGGCACCGATACAAAAAGTAAATATCGAAGACATATCGGGAAGGCGCAAGGTGGACGCCGGGCCTATCACCTTCCTACGTAATACTAGAGAACGGCCTTGAACTAATAGTCACGCCAGCTCTCTAGGCTTTACATAGTCCCTTTAACGGCCTTTTTCCATTGGCCGACAAACACTGTGTAGATTTTCTGTGTTCTCCTAATAGCCTATTTTCATTTGGCGTCAGCAGTGCTAAGGTCCTTCGGTGGTTCCTGACTGTGTATCCGTGATGGCCAATGGAAATAGGCTATTAGGTGAACACAAAAAACCGATACAATGTTTGTCGGCCAATGGAAACGGGCCTTTACGGCCTCTTGAGGCACACAGGGCATGCTGACACATTGCGCCATGCACAAAGCTGTCTGGTGAAAGTTGGCCGCACTACAGGCAAGGCTCTACCGTCTATCGGTAGTCTGCCGAGGTGGCACTCTCCCAGCACATCTTTCGCGGAAGTAGAGTGCAGGATCTCTGCATGGAGAGTGCCAAGGTGGCGCAATCCGACAATGGACCAGAAAAAGTGGAGGCGTTACCCGTAATACACCAAAACGTTGGCTGGCATTACCTGGCCTATAATCTGAGTGAGCACATAGGTCAGGCTTCCAGGCTAATACATAGTGTGACGCTTGTTACATATCGTAATGCATCGGAAGGTATCGGTAAGTCAATATCTGTGTGAGCCAGAGTGCATCTTAGAGCATCGAAACGGTGATCATGCTACCGATGCACCTCTCTACGCAACAGCGCACCAATGCAGATCTCAGGCAGCATTTGATATCAAAATATAATTCATGAAATATTTAACGGAGAAGAACACCTTTTTACAAGTATATACAAACTATTTTCATATTATTCATCAGGCACTAAAACAATCAAATTGAGAAATATTACTGGGATAGAATCATTATTCCGATATAAGACTGCTAGCTCGAGAACATCGGATATTTTCAACTAACATCACATTTACGGTGATTATAAATTCATATATTCTACCTAATTTCCAAATTTAAGAATTTTCTGCCGAGTAGTATGTTGATGCAAGGGCTGTGGGCAAAGTTCCAGCCTGTGAGAGTGGAAGATTGATGGGTGGGGGGCACGAAATTTACTATTATACATAAATTTGATGCCTAGGTTCATAGATTTAAAGCCTCAAAACAGGCTCAACAAAGGGGTAAACCTAAAAATAGAAGTAAAGACATTATTAACCCTAAGATCTCAGGGCAGCTGCACCCTTACTCCCCCTACCTGGCTACAGAATTGATATATAAATTAGGGGGTTTTGGGGACCTCAACTGGCATCCCCATTAAAATATTGAGGAAGCTTAGATAGTTCACAAGGAATATCCAATGTCATACTATATCTCCCATAGTTCGGCTGTTGTGTTGAAATGATTGACTCCCTCTTTGAACTCCTATAACAACTATGAGAGAACATATGATCCTAATACTTATACACAAGGCTATACATAAAGACCTACCCTACTATTTGGG
The DNA here is from genome assembly GCA_950022655.1 of Alentia gelatinosa. NCBI lineage: Eukaryota > Metazoa > Annelida > Polychaeta > Phyllodocida > Polynoidae > Alentia > Alentia gelatinosa. The sequence continues at coordinate 12,697,015 of OX465587.1, forward strand.
CAGTAGGATAGCAGAGACACAACATCTCATACATCTAAGGAATGGCATAATTTGATAAGAGGTACTACATCTACTACAGGACTCTCTCTGAAGGAACAAGATCTTCCCTCAACAAAGAAAATCCTAGGGGAAGGTATGATACACAGGCTTGGGCGTTTCCCTTGTACTATAGGGTCATAACTTCAAAAATGATAATGCATTACAGTGTCTATCTGCTCCAATTTTACAGTTTTTCTTCTGCAGTGTCCAGGAAAAAGGAGTCAATCGTTTCCACATAGCATATAGACAACCCAACTTTGGCCCTGTAGTGTATATTTACTGTGGATATCAAACCTACCCTCATTTATCCAACTTATGCCCCGCCCCTGTACCACTTGCACACAAAAGGTTTGGACCATACTCCTATCTTTATTTTGAACACCTGTCCCAGTCCATTTGGCGACGATCCGTGACATCTGGCCATATGTAAGACATATTCTCTGTTAAATAGGCTCATGATGCACGCATATAATCTACCATTTTCAAAATATTTGAATTTTATAGAGGGCTCATAATGCAGTGATCTGACACTACAATTCTTGCCGATACGCTATTACTAGAACTTTCTTGTACCTCCCGATACACCACGACTTTAGATTGTAGTGTATCTTGAGGGCCATCCCAGTCATCTTAGGGCACATCATTTGTGCGCTAGACTCGAAGGAACATCAATTCCTATATACCCATTTCCGAACACCTTATACTTACATACCGCTGCTGGGGGTGCAGTAATTATCAGTTATGTAGCAAGGGTGACGTTTTCGTCCCCGGCTGATGTTTTCGTCCCCGGCTGAAGTTTTCGTCCCGGGCTGACCACGTGATATAAAGAGCGCCGGGACGAAAACATAGCTATTGCAGTTACTCGTTAAGGGTGACCATTTTTCTTGGTACTATCATAGGTAAAGAAATAACCAGTTTTATCGATATTTGAAGGTATATAGGAATAGGGAAACCAAGTACCGGTAAGCAAAAGTCAAAATTACTGGGTAAGGCTCGGAAAAATTACTGCCCGCGGCCAAGGCCTTGGGTAGTAATTTTTCCGAGCCTTACCAAGAAACTTTGAACTTTTGCTCACTGGAACATAGTTTCCCTCTATTCCCCTTCAGCACAAGGTAAGTACCTCTGATAATTAACTATGCATTGGCGGCAGTGGGTATCAGGGCCTATGTGAATAAAAATAAATGCAACTGAATATGTTTTATAAAATTTGTTCCTCATGGTGTGAGGTGCGTTCCCCTGGGGTGTGCTTCTCGGTTCCAAACATAGGAAAATATTTTGATCTGTGTTTTGATCGTTCTGTCACCCGCGAGTCCACTGCTCTCGGCAGGAACCGCGGAGGGTATAATTCTGTTGTATCGAACAATAGGGCTGTACAGCGAAGCACCGCGGCTGGCAGCACGGCAGCCGGCGGCGCTAGCACCACAGCCCCTTTGAACACACACCACACACTATACACGGTGTCAGTCTAACGACAAACACCGGACAGTGAAAAAAGTCAGAAGGTCACGTATCACTGACTTCTTCAAGCCTATGAGCAGGGACTCTCCCCAAATAGGCAACGGAAAGACTGAAAGCAGCAGCACCAGTCTGCCCGGTGCAGTTTCACTCAGACATGAGAAAACTGCAGTGAACCCGAGTGGTACACCCACCAAGGTTCCCAAGGGTGGCAGAAATGTTAAACATACTGCCAAATCCCAACACCACGAGGGGGAAACCCCGAGTGGAAATGACCGAGTGCAACCCGATGAGGAGCATGACCGGTCAGCCTACAATTGTGGTGGAAATGCAAACACATACCACCACAGGAATGAGAATAGCGATGACTCCATTTTGGAGAATCTGCTCAGCCTAGACTGTGAGAGCGGTGATACGCCACACAGCACTAAACCCCAACAACCCCATAGGTGTATACACTCGGGGAGAGGGGGACCGAGGCATGTAAACTACAGAAATATTGATGACTTATGTAGTTATAATGGTAATAGCTTTGAGAACTATGTACAAATAGATAACATCGCCATTACCAGTTTGAATCATGATGAAATTGTAATACCCGATTTTGTCTCTTCCCACCAGGCTATTGACGCCATGCTGCCTGAAATAGCGCACTTGGCATGGCGCGACCTCCGGGATGTCAACTCCAGATATCACAAGGCGGAGGCACGCGCAACATTCTATGAAGCGTGCAATGAACTCGCTCATGCTGAACCGTGGACGTGTGGACTAGCCCCCATGCCCGCATACATCGGTGCCGACCTGGAGGCACGTATCATAAAGGAGCGCAGAGAGTCTGAGCTACGTATCACCCACATGACGGCCCAGACGTTGCGCGCTCAACAACACATGGAGCATGCACGCCGTGAGCAAGTCTGTGGGATGATATACAACATGGTACGTACCGCAGGCACTGAACGTGATGCAGCCAAGAAAATGGTGACCGACACACGGGCTCACACTGACATCAAGGCCAAAAGAGATTGGAAGAAGGAGAAATCGCCGAGCGCATAAACCGACAACAGACTAGGGCACCGACAGATGCTCAGTTGTCGGACCCGTTTGAGGCACGTGGCAAGTTCAACAACCCCACGCCAGCAGCTACATGCACAGCAAAAGCCGACGACAGGCTGGATTTTCACAATGTCCCCCCCCCCAGACACCAGCGACTGGGGCACCACAGGGGCGATGCAGAGGCCGCGGCAAGGGAAACCGAGGCGGCCGAGGCCAGAAACGCCGGGGCGGGAATCCGAACAGGGACCCACGGCTCCAGAAGAAAGCAGAAACTGTAACCAGCCTGTAAATGAGACTGAGTGCTGCCGTAAAAGCGCAGCCCAGTCCTCAAAAGTGGTAAAATTCCATCTGAATAAAGATAGAGAATGTTACACCTTGTCTTGTGTGAATCCTTGTTTAGAAAAAGAAGGACATCCATCGAGTATCGAAAAACCGACATCGGTCTATAACATAGTCGATACGACTTCTCACAAAAATCTTCCGACAGCACTCGAAAAAAAGCTGGAGGATGGGGGAACTGTAGTAAATCTCTCAAGTAGAATACTTACGCAGTCTGAAAGATCTCTGCTTAATAAGGGCTTAAATTTCTGTCCAACCCACAGTACAGTGGAGGAAGGGGTTGTCAAATCCGAACTGGATAAATTCCACCGTAACCTAAGACTTAGACAACATTTTGACAAATTACCAAGAAGCACAGTGTGCCTCCCAGATCCAGTGGGAGCCGCCTTTCATGACCCCAAACTCATCAAAGAGTTAGGAGATCCATCACGATGGACGGCCCCACAAGGTTTGGGTAATTTGGAAGGCTTCATTGCCATCAACGAGCTGGAACTCACCAGACGGAATGTTAATAAGGGTAAGGTACAACACAACATTACTAGGGAAGAGAAGGCTTCTCTGAAAAATCTAGGTAATGACCGTACTATCACTATAAAACCCGCCGATAAAGGTGGTGCGGTGGTAATACAAGACACCAAAGATTATGTGTTGGAAGCGGAGAGACAACTCGGCGACAGAAATAGCTACATAGAAAAAGATGTGAACCTAACTGACAGACACACGAAAGAGATAGACCTCTACATCGACAAAATGATAGAGCGCAACGAGATCTCAGAGAGAATGGGGAAGGCTCTAAAAACCTCACAACCACGAGCCCCTCAGATCTACTTTCTCCCCAAAATCCACAAGGGCAAGATCCCCCCGCCAGGGAGACCGGTAGTATCCGCCAATGGTTGCCCCACGGAAAAAATCTCTTCCTTTGTGGACACATTCTTGAAACCTGAAGTGCCCAAAATTGGGTCCTACATCAAGGACACCAATCACTTCCTACAAAAGGTTTCAGAAGCGGGAAAACTCAACGATGGAGACATTATAGGGACCCTAGATGTGGGAGCCCTATACACAAACATCCCCAATGAAGAGGGAATAGCAGTGATCGAGCATAAACTCGACCAGACAAGACAAGGACTCAAGATGCCACAGAACAGCAGTATAACCCATCTATTGGAGTTGGTACTTACCAAAAACAACATCCAATTCATCGGAAAAAACTACCTGCAAGTGGGCTGTACTGCGATGGGAACTAAATTGGCACCCTCATATGGCAACCTGTTCATTGAATACCTAGAAAAGAAGATGCTCAATGATAGCCGCCTGACCCCCAAGGTCTGGTGGAGATACATAGATGACATCTTCTTCATATGGGAACATGGACAGGAAGAACTCACAAAATGGCTGGAATGGCTCAACAACTACCATCGGACAATCAAATTCACGATGGAAAGCTCCACAGAGAGCATAGCATTCCTGGACACCAGAATCCTCATCACAGAGGATATGGAACTGATCAGCGACCTATATGTGAAAACAACAGACCGAAACACATATCTCAGATACGACTTGGCACATCTACCAGCCCAAAACAGAAGCATACCTTATTCACAACTGCTAAGGGTGAAAAGGATATGCACCAACAATAGCGACTACCAAAAACATGCCAAAACCAAGATAGACGAATTCAGAGAAAGAGTCTACCCGGACGGAATCCTTCAGGATTGCCAGGAACGGGTAAACCAACTGAACAGGTGCGACCTCCTGAAACAAACGAAAACGAAAAAAGGAGGAAGAGACAATGGGGAAAGCATACCTCATCAGCACATATAGGCCAAACAACAACCTTCTCCCAAAAATCGTTGAAAAAAACTGGGAGATGCTGGGGAAATCTACAACTACAAAAGGGTTGTACGAAAGCAGACTGATCAAGGGCTATAGATGCCCCAAGAACCTGAAGGACTTCTTGGTGAGAGCCAAGACGACTTTCCACCTAAACGAAGGACAGGGAAAACCCAGAAATCCCAACCGCAATGTGTGCCGAAAGCTGAACTGCAACTATTGCAAAACGGATCGAAACATCGGGTAAGATCAAGAGCAACACCACTGGCAAAACTTACAACAGTAAACATAATGTCACATGCAACAGCTCGAATCTCATATAATGCATCTCCTGCAAAAAGTGCGGGAAGCAATATATAGGCCAGACCAAATGCAAAATCAAGGAGCACATGAGAGAACATCTAAGATCTGTGGAAACGATGAGCACAATCAGTGATGTTCCAAAACACTTCAGAAAGGCAGGACACGAAGGCACACAAGACATGGAGTTCACTATAGTGGACTTCGTACACCGATACCCGGCGAGTAACTCCGCCCGGGATTTGAGACTCAAGGTGGAATACAACTGGATCCACCGCATGAAAACTTAAGCCCCATCCGGGCTAAACACAATGGATAGTAGGTACAGGTGATGGACCCCTTAATGCCACGTCAAATTTTTTTTCCTATGTTTGGAACCGAAAAGCACACCCCCAGGGGAACGCACCTCACACTATGAGGAACAAATTTTATAAAACATGATACCACATCACTCCATCACTCAAGACGACAAGATGTGACCAGATCCCTCAAAACCCCTTTTGACATAGAAATACCGATCAGCCAATCATAGCCTGAATGAGATTAGCCAGAATCGAAACTGCTGATATGACAGGTGCCAATACACACAAAAACACCTGTGAGGAACATCAATCTTTCTCCCATATGACTCACCACAAGGTGGCGACATTCACCACAGAGAGAGAGCTGAGAGAGAATTCCCCACATCACACCAGGGGGAAGCACACATTACAGCCCACCCTCTGCCACACAAAACAAAGACTCTGATTGGCAGGAAAACTTTCCCGCCCTTCTTTGTGTGTGAGGAGAACCAACCAGAAGATTGGAAATAAGTCAGGTGACCAAACCGACCTATGAAAACGTGTTGACTAATCAATTAACATAATTTCCTCATTCCAATGCCAGGGACCACAGAGGATCTAGTCACATATCAGCAGTCGCTAAGCCGATCGAACGTCTTACACTTTTGCAACTGAATATGTGCCCTTTACTACCTGCCAACATCACTAATACCTATGAAGTTGCATATGGCTGTTGATATTAAAGGTGGACAGGCAGCGCAGGTAAAAGAGCAGAAATGCTTAGCGTCTAAAAGGTTGTGGTCGTGAGAGGACCATCAAGCTGCACTATCCAGCTCGTTACCTGCCCCAATACACAGCGGAAACAAGTATAATCGTAGCTCCGCGTCTAATGTGCCATTCTCACCTGCTTTCCAGTCTCATTATGGTAACCATGGCAACAAGATACCTATTCGCTTAAGACATTTCCCTTACTTTCTTCATGGCGCGCCTTGAAATTGTTGCTGAGATACTTATTTACATCTGCCTCGCCACTGTCCGCTTTTACATTATCAGAATAAAAATCCGAAATCAATTGTTTTATATATGGCGTGATATACATTTTTGTGTCAAAAGGTAGAAATGTATTGTTATCACAAAACTAACAATACCGGCATATACATTTCAGTAGTTTTTCATGAAGACCTGAATGTTATTGAATATCATCTGATACAACATTTAGGCTGCTTTGCCCTCAGTAGATGCATTTACATATTTGTTGCAATGTACGTTTTGAGAACATCTATATTGCCGGATAAGTATGGTCAGATGCATCCCGAATCGTACAATAATACGTTTGGTTGTGCCTTAATCGTCACTCGGCTTCGTCTAGATGACGACTGGGGCCCATCCAAACTCGTGGAGTATTGTCTATTTATATGATTCTCGATGCAGTTCTATATAAGTATTACACCAGTCACAATCCTCAAGATTAATGGGTATTTATTAGCGACATATTTTTAAGTCGTCATAGAAAGGTATGGGGCACATGGTATCCACCAACAGGAGATTCTGACAAGACACGGTCTGGGAATCCATAAAAGTGGTCTCATCCTAAAAGAAACGAAATCATATGGGAATTTCGAAATATTTGTAACTATATGACATGCACAAGTCAAATTTTCGAATTACCACCTTATAATCATAACGTACATGGAACAGGTTGGAGAATGGTCGGCTTGACTTGGGGTGAAATCCATGGATATGTCACCTTTATTCCTGCCGACCAACGTCCACCGTAATCTCAAGTCAAGGCCTGAGAGTGCAGACTCGAAACTAGGTATGCAAAGAAACACAGGAATATAATCTTCCCAAAAACGTTTGACATGTCGAAAGAAGATCTCATGATAAAAGTATGATGTACATGTACTGAAATCAATGTTCTCAGAAATGTCGTTAATGGGCTCAACGTATAGGGTATGAGAAAAACAAAATCACTATCGCAAGAAATCAGAATTTGACTAATTCTGTTACCTGAGAGACATTCAAAATCCTGAAACTGACTGTTGATTCAATTTGCCTACCAACCATTACCATGTGCTCCTGAAATTATCCAAGCCTTGAAGTCCATGCACTGCCGAAATTTGAAATTCATCGGTACCCGATAATTATGGTTCGTGAAGCATGGCATCCTCACTCGTTAAGTTCCTCATGTCCTCATCTATGACATTCGTAGATTTGTGGATGGAGGCGACTTCTTGTCGCGTTTCTGGACCCGGCCTGACAGCTTTAGCACGGACGAGGTAGGGGCATCCATCATGGAGTGTGCTTCAGTCATTGGCGTTCCTGGTTCTTCAAAAAGCGTTTTAATAAACGCTCATCCACATCAGATTTGGCGCCCGTGTAGGAGTCGTCGCTGCTCTCGGTAAGTTCTTTGTCTTTTGAACTTTTAGGCTTGGATTTCTGTTCAGAGACGGAACAGATGCTTTCAGAGTGAAGGTTTCTGGCCTGAATTCACCATAATTTACAAATAATCAACAAAACATTATTGCAGATTCTGCCAGGAAAAGACCGACAACCACAGAAGTGTCGTCAGCTAGATGGAACGGGCACGTTAGTCCGCTTCAGGTCTCCCTGCTCGTTCATAGTCTGTATGCTGATAGAGGCCTGAACAAAGGCCGCCTTTAACTTTATCTTAGAAATAGCCAATCCACACAAATGCCGTCAGTTGTCTGTAGTACATGGGTTGAGGGTAGGAGTTACGAATTTAGTAGAAACTGAACGAGAGTTAGACTTGTCAGTGTTTATGCCACGACGGGACGTGACGTCGTAGCCGGCCTGCCTGTTTCCTGGGATGTCGTAGCCTTGTCGTGGTTGGGGGACACCCCCCTTTAAGGGGGGCGTCCACCAACCACGACAAGGCTTGTCGGGGGCCTGTCGGGCGCCTTCTGACAAGGTTACGACAAAATCGAACATGTTCGATTTTGGAGCCTTGTCGTGGCGTTTCGTGGCGTGTTGTGAGGTTGTCGCAGAGGTCTACGCAACCTACGACACGCCCTGACAATGCTGTCGCAGAGCTTCCCTTCTCACGACAAGGCTACGACAAGGCGCCGACGGGAACTTTCTTGTCGGGGCTTGTCATAACCTTGTCGTGGTTGGTGGACACCCCCCTTTACTACGCGAAGCGCTAGCTGAGCGTAGTGAGGAACATACCTGACCAGAGTGGCATAGACACTGACAAGTCTAACTCAAGTTCGGTTTCGTATTTATCCTACCCTGTCTCTACCCTTTTGGATTACTAAAATATGAATATCGATTGAACGACCAACCAAAGTCCAACCGGAACTTTTTTCGGAGCAGCTCACAATCTGTTCGCTGATTGGTCGATTTTTTTTTATGCCCCTAAAAGCATAAATCACTTTATGTCATGGCATGCAGCATAAAATTTGCCTATGTTATGCCTATGGACCGTTTTTATTAGGGGTAGGATAATTTGTTGTTCATGTCATATGGATCGCTACAGTGTGGTAACACCTCAGACAAGATGAATTGTCAGTAGTGCACCAACACTTACCGGGTCAGATATCCCTCTACGACTACTTACTCTGATCATTATGAAGACACACTTCCAAGGCCGCTCCTTGAGGTAAACAGCTTTCTGATATCGGCACTAAAACCATCCATCAAGCAAAGCCGGCCTGTTTCCTGCACGGTGTCGCGCTAGTTGAGTCTTGAGAGGTTCATCCGGTTAGCAGGTGGCAAGTCTGGGCATTCCGCCCATCAATCAGTGTCCCCTAAGTTCTGTCATCACACCAGTTCTCAGAGCCTGACACCGTAATGTGGGATATTTTAGAGCATGCACATTCTGAATGCATGCCGGTCCTTCATTGTGGCAGTTCTGACATCCCACAGTCACAGTGCTTATATATTAAGGCTCATTTGAGCTGCTCCGTCTGGAGAATATCGATCATTCACAATGAGAGTCTCTCCCTCGTGCCTTTCCGTACAGCAGCTGGCTCTGGGAAAACGTCGTCACTAAGATATTATATTGCATCTTACGTCGGATGCTTTTTCTTCAGAACATTTGCTTTATCATTCGCATCATGTTACAGTCTTCCCTTTCGTTGTACGCACATTCAGTTGTTGTATCATTATATTCCTGTATGCGAATATCTAACAAATACTGCGCGCTGCTAGGGGTGCAGTATGTCATGTACAGTAGCTAAGGCCTAATCCTATAGACTAGCTAACCCAGTGACAAGAAAAGAGAATTCAGAATATCTTCTATACTAAATGAAGAAGACAGATAACCATACACAGATATGTATTAATAACATATATTATAACAAAGTATACAGTTACATAACAATTCTCATCAACATACAAAATCATATACACTTCTGTAGTGTACATATGATATAAGTCCTCTTGGTCTAAGCAGTACTCACAGTCTATCACTTTCAGTTATTGTTCAATGTCTCCTTGACTTGTGGATATAGATGATCCAAAGTAGTGGTAGCAGTCATCAGTCTCTATTCCTCCAGTGCTGGGGTGGTAGAAGATCATGGAGAAACCCAATCCTCAGTCATGGCCTCTGTAGCATAGAGTCCTATGGTGTTTCAAGCCTGACACTGCAGTGGTGGTAATGCTGAGTAGCATGGAGATGTTGACGCCACGGTGTCTGGGTTCCAAGTGAGCTGTGAGTTGAAATCTGCTTCCTTATATACCCTATCGGGGGGTCAGTCCAAACGAAGACAGGGGATGGTTCAAACGCTGGGGGTGGCAGTCCAAACAGTTAGGCCTTAACCTCTATCTGGAGCGAGGACCTGTTAGGAAGCACCCTGTGATATTCTCAATACATACATCACACCTCCCTCCTTAAACAAAAAAAAAGATTTTTCTTTTTTTTCTAACATCATACATCAAGAAATATGTTATACAATATAATATATGGCATTTTGCAACATACATTTACCTTTTGTCAAAATTACACTTAGTACCTTTTACCATCTTTGGGTAATAACACAATAGTATGTACATAATTAAAGGAAACATTTAAGAAGCTCGTGACAAAGCATCAGCACAGACATTGTCTACACCTCGTGCATGAAAAATCTCAAGATTGTATTCTTGCAACAGCAAACTCCAGTTTAGCAATCGCCTGTTTTTGTTTTTCATCTTCTGCAAGAATGTCAGGGGGTTGTGATCTGTATACACAAGTACTGGATCTAGAGGGGATGACACATAAACACTGAAGTGTTGTAAGGCCAACACTAATGCCAAAGTTTCCTTTTCAACAGTTGAATAGTTCTTTTGGTGACAATTGAACTTCTTTGAAAAGTAGCATACAGGGTGCTGAACACCATTGTCGTCGTTCTGCAGTAGCACTGCACCTACCCCATGGTCACTTGCATCAACCATCAAAATGAACTTCTTACCAAAGTCTGGAGCCGTCAGAACAGGTCCAGAACACAAAATAGATTTCACTTTCCCAAAAGCATCATCACACTCTTTGGACCAGATAAAGTCTTTCTTTTTCTTTAACAGGTTTGTAAGTGGAGCAGTGATGTCAGAGAAATTCTTACAGAACTTCCTGTAATATCCAGCCATGCCAAGAAACCTCATTAAACCTCTCTTGTTTGCTGGAACTGGATATTCCACAATACTCTTGATTTTGGCTTCGACTGGTGCAACCTGACCTAGACCAACAACATGTCCAAGATAAATCACCTTTGCCTGTCCAAATTCACTTTTTGTCAGGTTTACAGTTAGGTTTGCTTGTTTGAGCCTCTCTAACACAGATTGCAGCCTGCACAAATGCTCTTCCCAGGTGTCACTGTAAACCACAATATCATCAACATACACTTCCACACCTGGCAGACCTTTCAAACACTGGTTCATCATTCTTTGAAAAGTGGCTGGAGCATTCTTCATACCAAATGGCATCACCTTGTATTGATACAAACCATCAGGAGTAACAAAAGCAGACACTCGCTTTGCTCTATCACTCAAAGGAACAGCCCAGTAACCTTTGAGTAAGTCACACTTGGTGACATACTTGGCTTTGCCAATTTTGTCTATGCAGTCATCTATTCTTGGAATAGGATATGAGTCTGTCTTGCTGAGATCATTTACTTTGCGAAAATCAGTGCAAAATCTAACAGAACCATCTGGCTTGGGTACAAGTATACAAGGAGATGACCAGTCACTGTTGCTTGGCTCAATGATGTTATTCTCTAACATGTAAGATACCTCTTTGCTCATTTTCTCAGCCTTGTGTGGGCTAACTCTGTAAGGATGTTGTTTGATAGGGAGAGCTTCTCCCACATCTACATCATGGATAGCAATATTTGTTTGACTAGGAACATCCGGAAAGACATCCTTATACTCTCTGAGCAATGTGCTCAATTCCTCTTTCTGTACAGGAGGCAGGTGCCCTAACTTGGCATCTAGATTTGCAAGAACATTTGAGTTTTTCAGTTTTACACTGTAGTCTATAGGTACAAAATCAGTTGTTTCTCCCTCATCACTCAGTGCATTCATACAACAGCCAACAGTCTTGACACTGTCAGAACTTTCTCTGTCATAATAAGGCTTCAACATGTTGATGTGACATAACTGGGTAGATCGTCTTCGGTCAGGAGTTTTAACAACATAGTTCACCTCTCCAATTCTTTTGACTACCTCATAAGGACCATGGTAGCGAGCCTTGAGTGTATGCCCAGTAATGGGTAGCAACACCAGGACCTTGTCTCCCACAGAGAATATACGCTCTTGGGATTTCATGTCAAACTGGTCTTTCATCTTTCTTTGAGCTTCTTTCAGATTCTCACGTGCTAACTCACAAACACGAACTAGCCTGGTTCTAACTTTGGAAACATAATCCAAGACATTGTTGTTTTCAGGGTTATCTCCTAACCAATGTTCCTTCAATACCTTCAATGGACCTCGTACACTGTGGCCAAAAACCAGTTCAAAAGGACTGAATCCTAAGGATTCTTGAACAGACTCTCGAGCAGCAAATAACAGCATACCAATACCTTCATCCCAATCTTTCTCATTCTCAAAGCAGTAAGTCCGCATCATGTTCTTGAGAGTGCAGTGGAATCTTTCCAATGCACCTTGAGACTCTGGGTGGTAAGCACTGGACTTCACCTGCTTTATACCTAGTTCGTGAACTACTTGCTGGAACAAGCCAGACATGAAGTTTGAGCCTTGATCAGACTGAATCTCTCGTGGAAGGCCAACCAATGAGAAGAAATTAATCAAAGCTTTGACTATCTTTGGGGCAGAGATATTTCTGAGTGGTATAGCCTCAGGAAATCTTGTAGAAGCACACATTATTGTGAGCAAGTACTGATTACTAGATCGAGTTTTGGGCAGAGGACCTACACAGTCAATAATGACATGGCTGAATGCTTCTCCCACTGCGGGAATGGGCCGTAATGGAGCAACAGGGATCTTTTGATTAGGTTTCCCAACCATTTGACATGTGTGACAGGTTCTACAAAATTGGGCAACATCTTGCCTCATCTTAGGCCAATAGAAGTGCCTCATGATCTTTTCGGATGTCTTGTTAACACCCAAATAACCACCCATGGGTAGTTCATGTGCTACATTAAGAACCTCAGAGCGATAAGCCCTAGGAAGCACAATTTGGTAAACAATAGACCAGTCCTCTGATGCTGGGACATCTGGTGGTCTCCATTTTCTCATGAGAACACCATCCTTAAAGAAGTACCCTGTCGAGACTTTGTCAAGCTCCTCATCTAAGAGGGCATGGTGGGTAAGCGATAGAATATCAGGATCTTGCTTTTGTTCAGCAATCAACTTACTCCTACCAAGAGGGACATCATTATCCAAGTTAGTCTTGTCATCATTTTGACTTGACCCTAGTTGAGAACTGACAGAAGGATAACCTTTAAAATGTTCATCCTTTGAGTTGATAAATGTCTGAGACAAATCAATAATATCAGCCTCAGTCTCAACATCCACAGAATGTTTTTGGCTTAACTGTTTAGCCTGAGCCCTAGTCACAGCACAAGAGGGATAACTTCACCTATCTCCTCATCAATAACATCATCTTCTGATGACAAAGTGACTGGCTCAAGAACCATCTTTGGTTCTACAAAGACTTTTTCCCCTGCTAGATCATTTCCTAGCAACATTGATACACCGTCAACTGGCAGTTCAGATTTTACTGCAACTTCAACAGACCCTGATACCAAATCAGACTCTAGTCTGATTGTGTGAAGAGGTACACTTATGAAACCACACTCAACACCACGAATAATGACATATTCACCAGTAGCTGAACTTGAACTGAAAGGCAAAGCATTTTCTAAAACCATGGATTGAGATGCCCCAGTATCTCTCAAGATACGAATGGGGACAGAATCTGCAGTGTGACTACCTAGAGATACATTACCTTCAAGTACAAATGGTTTGTATTCTTCTCTGACATCAGTTACCTTATCTGTATCAAATGGCACAATAACACACTCTGACTTTTTGGATGTTATGAATGCATTTGGCTTGGGCTCAGCTTTCTTCTTTTTCAGTGCCCAACACTCAGACATAATGTGACCCAGTTTGTGACAGTAATGACATTTTAGACCTGAACTCCTTCCTGAGTACTCACCTTTTGGCTTCACACTAGATTTCAGATCTTTGCTATCACCACCTTTTGCTCCAAGACTAGAATTGCTCCCTTGAGGTGCACTCTTCTTTTGTTGAACACTAGTCTTATGGGTTATGGCATAATCATCAGCAAGAGTGGACATTTCATGCAAGGACATTACTTTCTTTTCATCGAGATAAGTCTTGAGATCATTGTATGTGCAGCGCTTAAATTCTTCAACAAGGCACAGTTGTCTGAGTTTATCAAAACTATCCTCCACTTCCAAAGATTTGCACCACCTGTCAAAGTACACTTCCTTTTCATGAGCAAACTCTACATAGGTTTGATTATCTTGCTTACGGTAACTCCTAAACTTCTGATGATATGCCTCTGGTACCAGTTCATAAGCCTTGAGAACAGCAGCTTTGACCTTTTCATAATCTAGACTGTCATTCAAAGACAGTGCCGAATAAGCTTCCTGAGCTTTACCCCTCAAAACACTCTGTAACATCAGTGCCCACTTCTCTTTTGGCCATTTCATGCTTTGGGCAACCTTCTCAAAATGTTGAAAGTACTTGTCAACCTCATTTTCATTGAATGATGGCACTAGCCGTACATCTTTACTAACATCACAAATGTTCCGTTGGTTTGTCCTCTCAGAAGCAAGCTGTAGCTCCATTTCTTTAAGCCTAAGTTCTTTGTCAGCCTGAATACGATCATGCTCTCTTTCCTTTTCAGCCTGAATCTGAGCAAGCTCTCTCTCTTTTTCAGCCTGGACTTGAGCAAGCTCTTTTTCAGCCTGAATCCGATCATGCTCTCTTTCCTTTTCAGCCTGAATCTGAGCAAGCTCTCTCTCTTTTTCAGCCTGGACTTGAGCTAGCTCTTTTTCAGCCTGAAGTCGAGCATGTTCTACTTCTAGTTGTTTGAGTTTTATCTCTCTCTCTAAAACCTCTTTACGACCTGCTTCTGAGGGACCACTAAAATCTGATTCATGTAAAACATCTTCTGGTAATAACTCATCATCAACCAATATTTCAACAATCGCTTTTTTCAGTTCAGCTTTTCGGCTAGACCTTTTCACATCAAGTTCTAACTCCCTAGCAATTGCTAACAATTCATCCCTTCTGAACTGTTCTAATTCCTCCACAGAAGGTGACTGTAGAAAAGCTTGGTACTTAGACATTCTGATTTGTTGTACTTATAATCAAGAGAACAGTTTTTCATATCCCGGACAAGCCCCCAATTTCTGTCACATACAGTAGCTAAGGCCTAATCCTATAGACTAGCTAACCCAGTGACAAGAAAAGAGAATTCAGAATATCTTCTATACTAAATGAAGAAGACAGATAACCATACACAGATATGTATTAATAACATATATTATAACAAAGTATACAGTTACATAACAATTCTCATCAACATACAAAATCATATACACTTCTGTAGTGTACATATGATATAAGTCCTCTTGGTCTAAGCAGTACTCACAGTCTATCACTTTCAGTTATTGTTCAATGTCTCCTTGACTTGTGGATATAGATGATCCAAAGTAGTGGTAGCAGTCATCAGTCTCTATTCCTCCAGTGCTGGGGTGGTAGAAGATCATGGAGAAACCCAATCCTCAGTCATGGCCTCTGTAGCATAGAGTCCTATGGTGTTTCAAGCCTGACACTGCAGTGGTGGTAATGCTGAGTAGCATGGAGATGTTGACGCCACGGTGTCTGGGTTCCAAGTGAGCTGTGAGTTGAAATCTGCTTCCTTATATACCCTATCGGGGGGTCAGTCCAAACGAAGACAGGGGATGGTTCAAACGCTGGGGGTGGCAGTCCAAACAGTTAGGCCTTAACCTCTATCTGGAGCGAGGACCTGTTAGGAAGCACCCTGTGATATTCTCAATACATACATCACAAGTAATAATAATGTTGGTGCGCGCCATGACTATGACCTGATAAGTCATTAGAATTTCTTCATCGATTTGAGGTATAGGATAATAAGCAAACGTCTTTACTGTGGACGAAACAGTTCTCGTTCTCGGTCAGTCATCGATTTTATACTGCCTGCAGCCATAGACTGTTTAATCCACACTAAGGACGTTTCCTAATATTACAATCTGTTTCATCATTGACATGTGATACGTACATTCGAGTATTTCCCAGGAGATATCATATTTCAATGATAACGAAGCTGATTGGACATCAGACCTGTCTTGGTCTGGTTTTCATGCTTATATGTATGTCATATTCCCAGCACTACCATAATTTCTGCCCACCTTTCCTGTTCTTATTAGCTAAGATACTCTATCCATCTTTAATATTCATGTATTCTGTATTCGTTCCTAATTTCCGGTGTTATTAAATGTATGTTCTAATCCACCCAGCCAATTGCTTGGCTCCCACTACAACAGAAGAAAGAGACAAATCAAGCCATAATCATATAGCGACCTTCAAAATAAACTATGGCAAGGTTGATATGACAATGTAATGATGTTGCTGGCATTCATGTGCGTACTAAACAGACATCATGGTCAGGGAAATGCCTGGCAAGATGCCTTGAAGAACTTCACAATTTCTATAGCTTAAGATACAATGTCCTTTTTTTAGCATTACTAAGCAGCCCTTGAGTACGACACCCATGTGCATTGAGGGATGTGCTGAGAAAGGCCTTCAAAGCTGAGAAGCGTTTGTTCCTCTGAAAGCTTTTATCCAGGCGCAAAGGGCAGACCACAGCTCTGAAGGCCTTTCAGTAAGAAGGGGAGCCATGGCTCGGTAAGAACCAGTAGGGCCCTAATAATTGTCTGACCCTTATCCGTTTGAAAAAGCCTTATTACAGTCCGCTTCAGAAGGATTCATCAGGCAGACCAAATAACAAGCCGGCCAGAGCCTGAAGTAAACACCGTCTGGTCACTGTCTGGAATTTCACGTAGATAAATCGCCTTGATACTATCTGATGTGATACGTCATTCGCATTCGCGTTTTTCTTTTAATATTTGCCAGTTCATTTAGACGTTTGCAGTATTTACATTTGTCTCTTGTCATGTTTTTTCCCTCCACTGGTCCAGCTGTCTAAGTCATCCATTCGAGTATTAACAATTTTCCAGCAGACTAAATTGCCTCAAATGGTCTTTCGCCTGTTAAATCTCTATGGAATTTAGGGTTATGCTGGAATCTTTCAGTATATCTAGTTAAACATTTATGACTGTGTGGGAAGAGGTCTTGCGAATCGAAAAGATAACACTAAAGAAATTCTCTCGGAAAATATCCAATGCTCCAGTGATTTATGTTCCGCGGAGAGCTCGAGGCTATTTTGTCGAGGGCCTTTAATACTTCTACAGAACTCTTGCTGAAATCCTGAATGACAATTTGTTGTTGTAAATATGTTGTACACGTTTATTGTTAATCAACATTTGTTAGAAGACCAGTGTATTTATACTGATACAAATGAAGATCTGCACAACACATAGGCATTTCGTGGTTGATATATATATTGATCAATGCGGGTATGGTTCAGTAACTCAAAGAAATATGAACGAGTTAGTAACTACGTTGAGAACCTGTAGAGCTGAAAAGGAACACACAGCATAGGTGTTCTTTATAAGGAAAGTTATGATCGCATGAGGTTCTGGCATTGAAGCAGGGGAGTAAACCTCTGTGCTGTCTGTGCTGAGCAGCAGTGAGTAAGAAGTTAAGACCTAGATGAGGTAAAGGTGAGCGTGGTTCCCTGCTCTCCTGGGAGCGGACCAGTACAAAGGTGCTGAAGGCCTCAGTCTACCTGGAGTGAGGTCGCCTTGTGGTATATGAGATGCGTGAAATCTGTCTTACTCTGTGAGTGACTTGAAAACCGACATTCAGGGAGCTTACCCTCATAGGGAGAGTACATCTGGACTCATAAAATTGTGTAGACTGCTATCAAAGGACTGAATTTAAGGATGATGGAGCGATAAGATGATGAAACGATGGACTTGTGCTAACAAATTAGATAATCTGGAACGATGTAGAGTGAATTGGACTAATAATATCTTGTGAAATCTTTAATGGAATGATGCGTAACATGTTTTGATTTTAAGAGTAACCAAAAGGTTTTGTAATGTGTCAAATACAAATAATTTCATTTGTGAAATATCTTCTGTTCTATCATACAACAAACAATGAAAAAAATCGTCCTTTATCGTTGGAGGTATCGTATCGTTCAGAACAGCAACAGAAACGAACGAACTTTATTCAACGGCCCCCAGGTGTTTAAGTTTACCTGTGGATGTATTCGCGCTGGTCACCTTTTTTTCATTGTATCAAGGTCAATATGTAAAGAAGCAATGAGGACCTGATTCCTGTCGCGATGCCTATCTTCAGTTTGCTAAAGCCGAAAAGACACGCGTTGTACCTGAAAACCTGGAACACATCTCAGAAAGTGCCAACACAGATTATGATTTCATTGGAAATTATGCAATTTGCCGTTTGCAAAAAATCGTCTCATTAACCGACAAATATTATAAATATAATTTCAATCTTGAAACTAAATGTTGTTAAAGGGGGAAATATAAAATTCTGGATGGGTGCCTTTGGGTTTACATCTTTCTCCCTCACAGTGACACAGACGTGTAGGTGTAGGGGACCAAGCCTCTGCTGGGAGATCGGCACAGGAAATCAATGAACACTGGGCGTAAAATATTTCGGACACAGGCCTGAGATCGATCGCTTCCAGGGCCTGCAACCTGACCCGTGCCTCTGGATGTGTGGCAGGTCGTGTATTAGGTCGGCCACCCACTGCTGCCTACACACTCCGTCACCACTACGATATCAACATAGCTACGACATAAATTTCCAAACCATAGCCTTGTTGGAAGGGTTTGAGTGTCGGAGGTCTGAGTAAAAAGGTGATCACGATGCCGACACATAACACGACACAAGAGATGCGCCCAAGCAAATCTCAGGAAGATTTGTTAACAATTCCTACTGGAAGAAAGATAAGAATACCACTCCGTCAGTAGAAATTACAGTATTTACAGTATTTTGATGTTGTATCTGAGTTTTCCCCCAAATGATCTTTGTAATACCAGTATTAATTCAAAGATAATTTTACTCTAGATAAAAACCTGAGATTGAAGTGTATGGTTTTGATGTAAAAGACATTACTTGTATATGTAGCTGAATATGTACAAAATACCACAGGTAATATCCAAGATAGAAAAGCAAGGTAGACAAGTCTCACGGATTTATCATGAGACACACGAATTTGGACCATTTCTCACAGTTTCGTGACTTTATAATGATTTCTCACGAAATGGAAGTTCCTACACTTGTTTACAATTTTCATTTTTACTGTGTGAAATATAATGCTATTGATAATAGTCTGTCGAACCCTTAATTCATCGAATTTTTTTGTCCGAAACTCATTAATTGATGAAGGTGTAGTATATGAGGGTGGAACATAGCTGACACATAGTAGAGAATGCTCTCGGCACATTCCGTCAAAGCCTGGACCCTACGATAAATTGCACACGTTCAATCTTGTGCGACACGGTCCTTGTATCGGAACCATGTCGGAATACCTGGGAGCTGTTTCAATAGTCAAAAAACTCTCGTGGCTGGTCTCACTAACCAAATAGCGGCACGTCGTGTTGCAATAGGAGAGGATGGCAACAGCGAGCGGCACTTTGGACCAAAGCGGCACCAACAGTGGTAGTAACCGTTTCAAAAGTTAGGGAGGACTCGCTGTTGGTGCCACTTGGCTGCCACTGTTGGCGAGAGGGTCTACCCTCTCCTACTAATTATAACATCGATTTTAAATCATATTTTATCTGATATTACAATATATTTATGTAAAGAAAAATGATAACCATTATACTATAGAAGCAAGAATGTAGTCACTGCACCACTCAACCCGTCCACACATACATCCTACTGCAGTGCTAGATCCTAAGGTATCGCTTGCTGGTCTTACAAACGAGAGCTTTATTATCGGGCACCGGAACTCAAAATTGCATGTAGAGACGTAAAATAAAAACTGAAATGTGTGGCGAATGACGAGGGATAATTTGGAATTATCAAATTATTCTTTTAATATTGATTTCTTGAATACTCTGTTCACTATGCTGGCATGGCAAACGGCAAGGGTACCCCAACAGCGATGCCACTTATGAAACGAGACTTTCTAGTTCCCACTGTTAATGCCGCTGATTGCTCTCGCTATTGTGATGGCTATTCCCCTTTATTCCCCAAACTGGCGTCGCTGTTAAGATCCCAGTGCCGTTAGCTATGCCACCATAACAAACGAGACATTTAATAAATCACTATATATCGAATGATTTAATAATCCAGTGTCAAATTATTCCTCGTATTTTCCCCACATTTCAGTTTTTATTTGACGCTTCTATATGAATTCTTAGCGGAGTTACAGAGCCTAACTATTGAAACGGGTACTACCACTGTTGGTGCCGCTTTGGTCCAAAGTGCCGCTCGCTGTTAGCGAGGTGCCGCTATTTGGTTAGTGAGAGCAACTACGAGAGGTTTTTCACCTAATGAGACAGCTCCCAGGTCCCTGGTCCAGTGTTGTGATAAAGCCTTCCCCTTCGGAGTATGTCAGGAGCTCAGTGAGTGCGGGGCTTTAAAGCCGGGCTCCAACTGCTTGTGACATGGCTCTGACATGGCTATGAATCACGGTGTTCGCATCATAGCCTTGTCGGAATGTTGGGGAATCCGGGTTTATAGAATGCCAGAGTACGAAACTAAAACAATGCATCGTCGCTGTGGCGGAATGCTGAAGAATTGTAGTTTTTCCATTCAGCGCCGCCTAGTGGTGCGTACCTTAGTTAGGGCGTCGCTCGGTCAAACATGGGTAACTCCGGCCTTCTGTGAATGGGATTCCAAGCTTTTACACCTCGAGTGTGGGCGTGGTAGGTGTTGTTTTTGGCAAGACAGGATGGTTTGGACAAAGTACAATATATGTATCAACAAAATAGTTGATAACTGTCTCGATTTTTCTGAAGGCAAAGATAAGCCTATGTTGGTCAGGCTTCTACCATTGTATGTCCATCACTGGTGTGCATTGTTTCTGTGTTTTCTTAACCATATCTAAAGTATTATTCAGGCAATATACATGCTTAACCCATCAAATTGTAGCTAGAATACCATATAATATGATGCAAAAAGTATCTGGAAATAATCTACGAAGATATTATAAACAAACTACTCTCATATACACTCCGTCATCTAATGCTACGTTGTTAGGTGAATGTTTGGCTTCAGCTATGGCGTAACCAAGCAGATAAGGTGCGAGACCGGCCAGTGGAAAAAGGCCTACTCTCTGCCGTGGTGTGTGAGAACGCTTGTCGTAGTGTGTCAGGAGCTCAGTGGGTTCCCGGCCTTTATGAGTCTCAGGCATGAAATCAGTGGACGACTTGGTGACTTAATGTCAGCGATGGGAAATGCCAGTCTGACAAGGCTTCCTACCTGGCGCCAGGTGTTCGCATGGTATCTTCGCGTGGTATCCAAATGACGCTCATGACACTGGCACGGGGACATACTATAGGTCAGAGGGCTATTGTGGACTATTATGGGAGCAGCCATCTTGTCCATGTTTTTTAAAGAGTTATATTATTGTCCCCAACGTTTTCACGTTGTTCTTATATATATATATAATTTGATTCGTTTTGTTGTCACAACATTTTTACAACTACTTCCGGTTCAAACAGAACTCTGAAATATACAATTAACACAGATATACAATGATCAGTACATCATCATATCGTGTAATGATCATTTTGGTGGATATACGATGGATACACAGTGCCAAATTTCGTTATGCATTTATCTTTTCTTATTTGCTAACGGTCGTTATCCTTCTGCTTTAAAAATATTTTTCGAGTCAGTTTGTTGGGTGTTTAGACCCAGGGAGTTCCATATCATTGCGCCCTTATAGCAAGGCGAGCGTCTGAATTTTTCTTGTCATGGTCTCGCCATAGGGATATTGTTCTTCATATTTGCCCTTGTTTTTACTGTTATGATACACTAATACCGATTTATGTTTATTTACCATCAATCGATTCTCTTTGTACTAATTCGATATCTTATTAAAATCTGTTGTATGGGTCTTGGTTAGTGTTGGGGTAGACTTGGGGTAGCTAAACTTTTTACTTCAATTATTGTATCACCTTGAAGATCGTAGAACTTTCATAGAGGATAGGATTACTTGAGTGGCTTGCCAACAGAGACACGGTGACCTCACACCCCTGTGGCCTGAGGTAATGAGGACGAACAATGAAATCTGATTATGTAACTTTAATTTCCTGAGAAACAATCTGTTGATATGTTGATATTGTTCAAACCTGAAAAGTCAATAGTCCAGAGTCTTATTCCATAGATCACTTGACATTATTTCTAGTTATCATTTCATCATTCATGTTCTATCCTTGGTAAACATCCAAGTACAAGTATAATGAATTACGGCTCTCTCATAATCAATCCACACTTTCCATGATGTTAGTCCATTCTAATGATCTGTTCCAATAAGTCCAGTGTATCCTCTCTGTGTTCTCTCCTGTTGAGAGTTAGTTCCTTACAGGTCGGTCTGTAAGTTACTCACAGAGAGGGCTACATCATGCAATTATTGTTCTCCAATAGGTGACTCCACTCCATGCAGAGTGAAGCCTCCGGCGCCTAGAATAAGCTCATCCTGGCTTTCTCGCTCTAGTTCTCTACTAGCTCTTAACCTCATACTCAAGTGCTGCTCTCCACAGCGACCGCAAAGGTATACTACTCTGCTGCCACGTCAACAACTCACATGATCATTCCCTTCCTTATACAGATGATCTGCTCTATGTCCTACTTTCGGCTATCACCATCTTACTTCGTGTTAGCGGTTCTTGTTCTCTTACCAAACCTTATCAAAATATCTATTCAAAACACTCATTACTGAAGTCACAACATAATCTCAGACGAGCGCGTAGTGCAGATCATTTTGCAGTTTCCATTGTTCTAGCCTTATCTCACGATAACAACTGATGACAGTGGGCATCTCCCTCACTACAGGGCCGCTATTCGAGAATTTCCTGGTGGATGGTGGTAAAAGAAGCAATCACTCTCTGCCTTATATCTAAGCGAGTCTTGTAATCTCAGGCAAAGAATACGGCATGCATGTTCGGCCGCATCGAGCTGGGACCCGACTATTAGCCATTACAAGGATAGGCGACTGAGCGTAATGGGACATTATGATTAATTTGTATATAGACAGGCGGAATCCAGCCTCCCACCAGAACGATCACATATTTACCTCCACACGCAATGCTGCCGTGTCCTCTCAGGATAGAAAAAAAGCTGTATATTTTCGTGAGATTATTGGTACCCGTTTTGGACCAATATTGAATTAGCTAGAAGCCTTCCATAAAGTATGTGCGCAGATTTTCTGAAATCTTTGACCCCGCGACCCGATCCCAGTCTTATTCGCACTAGAACAAAGAAGGAGCATACGCAAAATTGTCAAAACCTTTGAATCCCCCCTTGAGTGCGTGCGTACTTTATGGATTAGTCCCTATTCTATCGAAGGTGCTGGACTAAGCAGCCCCAGTACGATTTGTTGGCTACAAATGCATACTAGTAGTATGCGATATACTAGTAGTATGCGAAAATGCGAATCTTCAGCAGGCTAAAGACCAACATCACTGAAAGACGTAACTGCCTATTGATGAGTCTGTCTTAAGAGCCTGTTCCATCTGGCCAACAGTAATATGGTGATCGTCGGCTTGATCCTGGCAGAATCAGCAAAAAAAATTTGTAGTGATTATTGGTGAAAACAGACTTAAAAATGTCACCCTGGCAGTATCTGGTATCATCTGTTTCGATTTTGACAACCAGCCGATAGTACCCGAAAAAGTTAGAAATCTCTGACTTCACCCGATTACAATCCTGCCTGAGTTCCACAGTTCTGGCCCTGTATACTGTAATATGGAATGATTACAGTTAGAATCCTATTATTTTTCAAAATAATGAAGGCTGAAGGCGGGTGTACTAGGATCGGCGTACTTCTGGTGAATGGAATCACGTTCCCGACAATGCCAGACTGCCCGATGCCCCCCCGATTAGTATGTTGGGTGCTCTTCCATCACACCGATGATACCCGAATAATAATTCAGACACTGTCGGAATCAGATTTCGGTTGAGAATTCAAATGGAACCGCCCCTTAGGAGGAGACATATTAGATATATGCATCAACTAAGAGACGTTTGGAGTTATTGATGCACGTTCATCGGTGGCAGGCATTGTGGTCTGGGGCTGTCGTAAACTCATGAAGGTGCATTTACTTATGAGCTTTCCTCAGTGCAGCCAACTCAAGAGAATCGACGAGGTGTGGCACATTAATCACTTTGTGGGATCAGGCTATTAGTTGATTGGTCTTAAACAAATAGGTACATCAATAGGGCCTGGTGCGAGTGAGTAATTCAGTCTATGGGTCATGTTATGTCACCCTATTGGCAACTAGCCAACCTGCCATTTCTACAACTGCCTTTGTAGAATAAGAATATGCCAATGAGGTGGGTCAATGAGGTATTTCGGTGTCTGGTGACTGGTTATGGTCAACTGGTCATACCTGTAAGACTAGGAAACTGGCCCTCCGCACCCTTCCAATGTCGCAGTGCTGCTACGGAGAAAGATTAGGTTTTTGCAGCAAGCTCAGAGTCTATGTAACCTCTAGGCAGCGTATCTGGGTGAGAGCATCCTACTCTCAACAGGAACGACCTCATCTATTGGTATTGGGCTCAAATACAATTTGAATGTAGGAGAGGGAACATGTCTGAAATATTTAGTTAGATTCATATATAAGTAATTCTTTTACTACATTTCTGGTTGAATAGTCACCAATTTTCAGTGATACTTCGTATAGTGACTGTCACCCCATAAAAGCGCCTCCCTATCCATGTCAGATTAATAAGACAGGCTGTGGGCTGTATTCACGAAGATTCATAGTCACTACAGGTGGCATACATTTTATTACCCACCTAATACGGAGTCTCCATAGGAAATTTATAGAGTGCCTGGAATCGGCTACCTGGAGATTCTGGCATGTCAGAATCTCCTGCAGGAGATTCCGGAAAAATAGTCCTATCCATAATGAGGTCAAATCATCATGTACTTCAAAATATTTTCTTGAATCTTTATTCAATGTTAATTTTCTAGAAGCAATCATGATAATCTCATTAACCATAAAAAATCATTGTAATAACACACATTGCATGCTAAAAGTACACGCTAATGGCGAACTATATTATTGGTGTAAGTCTACACTGAATTACTGCCACACTCAACAGTGCGGTGGTGTCTGGAACTAAATGTATTACAGAAACATTTTTATTGCAATAGATTTGTTATTAATCTTGTAGGTGGGTAATAAATACAATAACGGCTGGTTATTACTACGCGTCAACTACTCAGAGATTACGGCCACTCGTACACAAAACCAGTCATTATTGTACACGTATGTAATGTATTTTCAACTAGATTCATCGTTTACATTATGAATGAATATACTAATAGATTTTTCTGATGTTACCTGTAACACTGCCATTCTATTTTTGAGTCCAAAATAAACATACAGTGAAACTTCGCTTAAGGGAACACCCCGCTCAAGGGGAAACCCCTCTGCTCGGAACGAGCTATTTAGTTAGTGTATTTTTACCCCGCTTCAGGGGTCACCCACTCTGCTCGGAACGGAGGGTTCCCCCTTAAGCGGGGTTATACTATACTTTTACTGGTTCTATTAGCAAAGGAGGATGTTTTGTTAGTTCGATTCATTTACAAGACCCGAAGGGTTATCGTCTATGGGAGCTCTTCTTAGGCGCGTTGAATTACTTTTGATCGTGGCGGGCAACATGGCGGCCAGGAACCTAGTGACGCGTTAATCCAAGGTAGAGAAATCCTGAATGAATGAGTCTCGTTCAATTCACCTCGATCATTGGCTAGGACATAAAAGGTCGGACAGTTGAGGGCAATGTTAACGAGGGTTCCTCCTTGCTGTGGGTAGTGCCGGCTCTGGAAACTAATTTCATCATTGGTATTCAGAAGTAAATCCTACTAAATATTTCAAATGTTCTCCCTTTTCTCAACGGGCCTCTGCATCCTTGCTCACCAAAGAAATGGTCTGACTAATTGCGACAGCATCAAAATCGGGGCTTAGGACTTAAAAAAAAAACCCCGACCATATGGTGTACTCTCTCGATGAGCTCCTAGGCAAAAGTGAGAGAACAGACCGCATGCTCACGTATGTTCACAAGGAGGCCTATATAGAAATCTAATAAAACTGCCGTATGTGAAGAGGAAAATGGAAATAGGATAGCAATGTTTAGAAAATAGATTTTCACCCTCCCAAGACGGAAGAGCGGATTCTATAGGGGACAGAGCCAATGCTAGTTCATGAAGCAGTCACTAGCTGGTCGGGGTACAGAACCTGTATTGCCACTTTTAATGTTTTACCATGGTTCCCTTGACTCTCTACACCCATCCCAGAGCAGGATGACACAATAATTAAACCCAGGCCATGATGTTTTTCACATGGACAATTTTATATACATATTTGAGTAAGGCTAGAGTTTTGACACAATTATCACTCACTTCTTTTTCACCTCCATTAGTGAAGACCACCTACTTTTTCACCTCCATTAGTGAAGAACACCTACTCGGTGGCGTCATGGCAGTCCCCATGGATCATAGGGTACATACCGTATATAAGTTTTACAGCATTTGTGAAATCTATTTGTGGATGGGACATAGGTGATCCAAAGCAAGAAATTAAATGATGTACTAGGTAATGATACAGATCTATAGATGTGCTGGTATGTAATTTTGTGAATTGCGAACAGACAAGCACAGATTTATTCATACGTACAAGCCCAGTACTGTAGATTAAAGTGGATAGAAAATCTTGT
Organism: Alentia gelatinosa; assembly: GCA_950022655.1. NCBI lineage: Eukaryota > Metazoa > Annelida > Polychaeta > Phyllodocida > Polynoidae > Alentia > Alentia gelatinosa. Next base: position 12,723,822 of record OX465587.1, read on the forward strand.
ACATATATGTTGGGGTAATGTTATTCTGTACATTGAAGGTGATCCTGTTTGTACCATTCATGTTTTTGTTGTTTTTGTGAAAAACAACCGGACTTCAGGCTGTAACCTCTAACAAACATAATCAGATTGCACTACTCTCTGTAAATGGCAAGGTGATAGACTGCGACATGTATGTATTTCGATTGACCTGAACAAAGAAAAAAATCTGTAATGAAGAAAAAATTTATCATTTTGATTAATCTAACTGTAAGTAGGGTTTGTGGGCATTGAGTAGTGGTTTGTTCCTTCTACACTAGATGGTGCTGCATTCCAGTTACTGCAGTGTGGTAGTTAAGGTAGGCCTGTGCATGGAGGTGCCATGGGTTCGCTCTTATTACCTAATCGAACTTGGATAAAAAGCTGGCTCCGCAGCAGGTAGACAGGTCACTTGTTGCATACCTTCTGTGCGGAAGGAAGTACTTTAGATCTCGCTAGTGCTTTGATCTCCTGTACTATCTCGGTAGTTGAGTTTGGGCAATTTAACTTCTTTTAACTGTGTCCAACTGCCCTTGTTGGTACCTAGCACACAGTACTATGGTACAAGCCTCGTGATTGAGCATTGGCTCTGCCCTATTTTAGATTCATGTAATAGGAATTTCCTGTGTCTGGTTTTGGTGTGATTAGGAGTTACCTGATCACCATCTGATTCCGAATTTGAACATCGTCGGAGCATTTATCCTACCTCTAATAAAAAACGCCATAGGCTTAACATGGAATTTGTTTATGTCACTGGGTGTGACATAAAGTGTTGTTTATGCCACTTCTTTCTAATACTGAAAAAATGTAGAAACGGGGTAGGATCAAATCTAGACGCCACTCGTTTGAGTTTGAGTTTACTTATGTCACTCATTTTGTTGGATCCATAATTTCACGAGTCGAAGACTCGTGAAATTATGGATCCAACAAAATGCGTGGCATAAATTAACTCAGACTCAAACTCGTGACGTCTCTTTATATTATACTTTCGTGTGCATGAGTTATCTTTCGCCTCCAGGGCCTTGTTTTTTAGTCAAGATTCTCTTAGGCTGAGACCGTCTAAAGACAAAAGTGTGCTATATACAAGATATCTTAGAGTATCTTAGAAATATCTTTGGCTGAGACATCTTAGGGGTGTTAGAGGTGTATTTTAGTCTAGATTATCTTAAGCTATCTCAGCTCAAATTGGCTCCAAAACGGTCTGAGCCCTGCACAACGTTGGAGGTGTCCTAGAGGTGTCCTAGAGGTGTCTTAGAGCCAAGTGACTGGGAAGTACTGGTAAGTGAGTGAGAACTGGTGAGCACTATTGGGTGAGGTTTGTTAAGTGATGACTATTAACTCAGGACTGTTGAGTGCAGACTGGTGAGTGAGGACTGGTGACAGAGGATTGATGAATGAGAACTGTCAAGTGCAGACTGGTGAGTGAGGACTTGCGAGTGAGCACTGTTGAATGTGGACTGGTAAATGAGGACTGTTGAGTGAGGACTGGTGAGTGATTACTAATGGGTGAGTGCTGGTGAGTCTGAACTGGTAAGTGAGTACTGGTAAGTGTGATCTGGTGAGTGAGGACTGGTGAGTACTGTTGAATGAGGACTGTTGATTGAGGGCTGGTGAGTGAGGCCTGCTGAATGAGGGCTGGTGAGTGAGGCCTGCTGAGTGAGGGCTGGTGAGTGAGGACTGGGGAGCGAGGACTGGTGTGAGGGCTGGGAAGTGAGGACTGGTGAGTGAGGACTGGTGAGTGAGGACTAATGAGGCCCAGGCCTTCGTCCACACCCACGTCCACACCCACCCACACCGAAAACAATCTTTTTTCACCTTTTGTAGGTGAAAATGATGTGCCAGCACTGGGGTTTGAAAACCCAACCTCCAGCACATTGCCTGATGCCTAACCTATGGCTCCACAGAGTTGGCTGATGCAATACACCCTTGAGACACTAATAAAACTTGATATGACTGCGCCAGTGCTGGACCTCGTATCCGGCAAGAGTAGCATCATAGAACCTAAGATAGTTCTATATTTCTCTCAAGCTAAGACAATTTTAGTGGCAATGTACCGTGGCGCGCTAAGACCGTGTTTATAGGACAGTAGCCATCTTTTGTCTTGAAAAAATGTCTTAGATTCTCTAAAATATCTTCTCAGATCTCAGCCTAAGACCATCTTGACTAAAAAACAGGGCCAAGGACTAGGCACTGATTTGTTTGACACCTACGAGGTGACCACTTGAAGCGAAATGTATAATTTTAGAAGTTTTCCCATTGCATTTAAAATAAAATCATGTCTTGGGGCCATCCATAAAGTACGTACGCACTAAGGGGGGTGGGGGTCCAAAATTTCTGAAATTTTGCGTATGCTCCCTCTTTGTTCTATTGCGTACAAGATTGGGAGAGGGGGTGGGGGGGGGGGGGGGGGAGGTCCAAAATTTCAGAAATTCTGCGTACGTATTTTATGGATGGTCCCTATATACGGATATCAGTGATCTTGGTGATACATGGTTCCACACAGACCAACATGTTTACAATAGCTTTTCCTTCCATGAATTGTGCTCGCATTCTTACCTGGAAAGCGCCGCGGCCAGACTTAACAGGTTTCTTTAGCCTTGGCTACAAAGCTCTACTGCCCCCCCCCCCCCTCCACTTTCTACCCCACATGTGTCGTCTACCCAGTGGCATCTAGGGGCCCGTTTAATAATCTAGGATCGTACATGAAGACCATTTTCTGTATGCCATAGAGACGATGTGGGTCAACTTTATTCAACACGTTTGGACGACTTTATGGACAGCTAATACTGCCTTTGTAAGGGACTTAAATATTGTTGAACGTCAAACCCTTGTACGAGGTACAGAAAAGGCTCTTCATGTTCGATCCTAGATTATTAAACGGGCCCATGGTTAAAGTGCATGTTAGAAATGACCTCAGATCGCTGGAGGATAGCAAGGGAGGTCTCTACCCCTTGAAGAGCGCTGCCCATGACACTGCAGGCAGTGGTTCTACTGAGTGTATTATCTTCGATGCCACCGGCACCGCTGGTAGAAGCATCACCTCTCATGGAATCCTGAAACTAGTGCATACACTTATATTAGCAGTAGTATCTCTGCGAAGGTGATGGGTATGTGATTTGGATATTAAACATGCCACCTACATACGGTGTTTTATATGTCTCAGGGATTCTCTCACGGTATGGAGTGGTGCGTTAAGCCTGATGCCCATCTACCGATTCAGGGTTGACCGATTAGTTCCCAAATCGTATAGGAGTCGGTGAACTTGTCGCAGGCAAATTACGTAACCCTTCGCTCGACTGGCGGACATTGAGGAGATGGGGTGGTGGATATTAGTCCTAAGCAAATCGGTCTACTAATCGGTGGCTCACCCTTGCCTAGCTGTCCTACATCTACCGACTAGAGCCGACTCCGTAAGGATGCCTTGGGTGAGACAAATTACTGTCCGTTTGTCGCTGACAAAGGTACATGAATGTTCCGAAATCGGTAGATGGGCATTGGGCCTTATGCTGCATTTCCATCCACCTGACGACTAAATATCTACCGATTATGTGTTAAATCAGTCGTGAGGTGGTGTCAGGTGTAAAATTGATCTTTACACAATATCGCCAACCTTCAAAGGACACACACCGTTTGCATCTGACAACTGCAAATGGCGCACCTACCATCAGTCAAGTAGGAAAAACAACTCATCTCCAGGCTCGACTGGAGCTTGATGATTGTCCCTATTTTACAGTCAAGTGTATATTTGAAATTCATACACTGGCCATCCTTTCACGCCATCTGCAATTTCAGCTTTTCATGTTGAAGAGAATTGGTGCATTCTTAATTTAAAAAGACTAGGAGCAAATGGTACGTTCATTGATGAATGAGCGTGCAATTATGAATGAATAACAATAAAAGGTTCTGGTTACAGTCTATGGATAATTTTCTGTAACCCACTTGCACCCATTTAACTTGTCATATCTGCAACTGCCTGCGTCTATAACATGCAGATAGGGAAGTGATAGCTTTCTGAAAACACGGTGGAAGTCTTTATGTAACCACTCTAATCTTTAGGGAATGAATTTGTAGCGTGCAATGAAGCTCTAAAAACAGGTATACTATATCTCTTTTACTCAGTTTCTTGTTAATATTTCATATTTTTGTATATTTGTATATTTTTATATTTCACGTATACGTCTTCCAGCCCTGTGATGTGTATAGTTTGTTTGACCTTTGTATATAGTTTGTTTAACCTTTGTATATAGTTTGTTTAACCTTTGTATATATTTCTGCTTGTGCATGATAGAAAACCAGGTAGTTGATGAATGTGCATATTCCCCTGAAAACAGTTTAGGAAATGTCACGCCGGAGGTGGTCGATCACCCCGGACTTTGTTCTGGAGGAGACACGACAACCTGTGATATATTCTATAAGAAATGCCCATCCGGTGAGGAAATTGAACCTGCCAGTCAAGGATACCGGTTCCGGTCTGGACACCATGCCTACAAATCCAGTCAGATGCGGATCTCAATTCCTACATTTTTGTCAGAAGGAAAGGTCAAAGTCATTTCCATGTAATTGGCACAAAACCGAGTTGGCTATCTCTTCTGATATCAAATAGAGTTATAGTCTGCCATGGTTATTCTTCTCAACAATTGTACAGACTTCCAGTATCGGATCGTTATCTGTCTCCAACTATGAAAATCGGGCGGACCCCTTCCTTAGGAATCGGTGTGATCATACCAGTCACAAGCTGGGGTAGTTGGGAAAGTGCTCCATTATTTTTCAACAGCAAATATGATGTACATACAACTCCTGTGCACGACCGGCCATAAACGACGCAAAGCAATGCAAGAGTCGAGGGGAGTATAGCAACATCGAGTTGTTTACTGTCGTCCAAACACAAAATATTGTTCATAGTATATGTATTACCTACCTCAACAAAAGAAACTACATTGAGCCAGGTATCCACGCCGATGCCAACAACACACTGCGACATTAAAGTGAATTGAGAATTCGCAGTAATTCTACGAGGCGGTCTGCGGCCACCTTCTGAACATTCAGAGAACTACTTCAGCGATGCGGGCGCCACCTACCAGATTCACCATCTGTCCCGCACATGCACACAACTTGAACCCACCCACCCACACCAAAAGGCACACTCTCCTACTTCGTAAAGCATTAACATCAACCATGCCATCCATAAGGTATAATGCCTATAAATTTTATAAACTCAATCTTATGAAAAAATGAAATTCTATAAAATAGTTTTGGATATATTTTTATATTCCAGACCGCCTCAATGTCATAATGACTAACACAAAGCACGGGTATGGACATAAAATATATTGAGTAAATTGGAGATACGAGATAAGTTTTAGAGGTCCATCATAACATACATTCGAGATAAGATAATAGTTCAGGAGCAATTGATGAGCCCTACGGAGTAGGAGAGAAAGAAAAAGACGAGATTGAAGAGTTTTTGTAGGGTGGGTGGGTGGTTTCTTCTCGTTGGCTGCCTAGGGTTGAAGTGAACGTCGGCGGGGTCGCGTGGGGTGACCACGTGAGGGACACATGACCGGAACGGGTTGAAAGAGTCCCTAGCGACGAGGACTGAGTCCCTAACGATTGTGCTTAGTTTCGCATTAAATCCATTTCTTCAGTTAGCCCTAATTGCTACTTTCAACTATCGCCCTGACAATACCTCACTCTCCTTGTATAGGTTGTTAACTACACGTCTAAACACAGGTATGTTTAATGGGTGTATATTTCCGTAATCAAAGGATTGAATTCAGGCCACCAAGTAATTGGTATGGGTTCCTCTAATTAAGAAACGAAAAGTAGTCGTTCAGTATGGCACCGTGTGTGATGGACACTTCCTAATGAGTCAATTACGCTGCCTAAGTTAGAAGGTTGATAATCTTGCTCAATCCCCAAAAGGGTTCGGAAAAACTTACTCACAGGGTTCACTTTTCTCAGAGAGAATACACAAAGTAACCCGCTGTCTGTTGCGAACCCGGACTTGTAAACAACCTGGGTTATGTAATCTGGGCGCGTCCTTGGCACTTCAGTGCACAGGGTCACCCGAACCACTACACAGCAGGGACTGGTATACCCCCACGTCCTCTAGTGAAGAGCAAACACACCACCAATAGACTGGCCTGATCCTTACAGACCTAATAAAATCAAATATTAATGATTAAAACATAAAAGGTCCCTGGCAAGGGGTTTCACACCATACATCGAAACATTTGCAGCATCAAGGGGAAATTGGGTCTAGTTAACTTACAAAAATACTACTGGTAGAAGGAAATGTTTACATATACACTATCCAAGATTTGGCATACAAATGATTACCATCGAGAATTTCTACTTATGAATGGTGACGTTCTCAAATCTGGATCGCACTTGGTTAAATGAAAATAGCAGGGGAAAATAAAACATTTACATTCAGCCAGAGAGTTTTCTGTAACCAACTTGCAGCCATCAACTTGCCATTTCTGCAACTGCTTGAATCTAGGAACCGAACATATCAAGCACCAGTGGGTCTTGAGGTATTTCAGTCTTTAGTGATTGGTCAGAGTCAGCTGGGCATGCCTCTAAGGACCCCGAGACACAGACACCCTGCTCATTTTCCCAATATCACAGTGACTAGCACGCAGATAGTGAAGGGGTAGTTTTTTTGCAGCACGCTGGAAGTCTATATGTGACCACTCTAATATTTAGGCAACGTATACATGGCATGCAAGCATGCTCTAATAACACAAGAAAAGGGTACCTATGTAACAAAACAAATCCTTGGGAGGTCATATAGATACTACAACAAAGCACAGCTACAGAATGAGCTAAGCAACTTAGATTGGCAAAGCCTTTACGAGTGTAAAGACCATGATGAATGTTGGGATTAAGTAATAAGCAACATAAAAGATACCATGAAGAAAATGTAACCACAGGGAAGTCTACAATTCTAGAGCCAAAATAACCCATGGGTCACCGACGAGATCATAGAAACAAATTATAGACAAAGACAGATCGTGGAAAGAGGCCCTATAGAGAAGATAACGGAGTAAAAAACAAAATGACTTAGATGTTGCCAAATAACTTGATTACAAAGAAGCCATAATAAATGTTAAAGGGTAGTACATAGAGAGTAACAGGCAAGAAGATCCGAAAGTATTCTTGAAAAAGGTAAAACAATTAGTTTCAACTGAAGGAAAAACTAATCAGGTTATTTTATAGGACTCTGTAACAATCCAAAGAGTACCATCAACCGAGCTAATTGTATTTACATTCTTGACCAACATTGGCCAAAGATTAACTAGGAATTACCCAGATGAGTGGAGACACACTGAGGAGCGAGAAAAAGAGATGGCAGACTAAATTGAAATGACACAGGAAGAGGAACATAAATTAATCAAATAAAGCAATATACATAATTCATCTGCGATAGGGCCATATTTGAGTAGGGTGTAAAAGAATAACTTTATGGTACTTTCGGAACAATTACCATTTATATTCCAATTTACAATTGACACTGGCATCGACCCGGATATATGGGAAATAGGAAAAACGTACACCGATTCCCAAAAAAGAAAAACATTTTAAATGTTACAGACCAATTTCTGAACTTCCCCTGCCAGGAAAACTTCTAGAAAACATGATACATAAACGCATCTTAGATCACCCTCCTTTAGACAACCTACTAAATAGACATCAAGGTTGGGTGAGTTGGGGGGGGGGGGGGTTCTATCAAATAGATCAACCATGGGGACAATTGGGGAATTTACAGGTGACATCTTCCACAACATGAATAACCAACAAATTACAATAGCAATGTATAAAGACTATGCTAGTGCATTTGATATAGTCGATCATGGAGAGGTGTGAGGCCCTGGGGTCTTTAGTAGTTACTGACCTTTGCCTGGGCCCAGGACAGGATTATTGTGAAACTTGAGCCGGTTCAGTTGGTGTCGCCAGGGAAGATGACTGTTGGCTGGGACCAGACAAAGGAGACATGTGTGGAGCCGATTTAAAGATGAGACGTGGGTGAAACTCACGGTTTGGGTTCTGCTGGTGGCGAGTTTGCTGGTTTAGGACGTGTTGCTGCGACTTTGTAGAAGTTTTCGTTGAACAGGGCAAGTTTGTAGCTGGTGGTGCACCCCTCTCATAAGATCTCACACTCTCTAAGTCGAATTCTGTACTCCCACTACGCTCTATGGAGAAGAATTCTTAACAAACTAGGCTTAGAGCCTTGAGAATCCACTGACCTGCCTCCCGTGATAAAGACGTACATCTATGCAACCAAAGATTCCTATAATCTCAAAAGGAATACTGTGTGCCAGTGGATTCTCAAGGCTCTAAGCCTAGTTCGTCAAGAATTCCTCTCCCATAGAGCGCAGTGAAAACCTTGTACAGATTACGACTTAGAGAGTGTGAGATCTTAAGAGAGGGTTGCTTAAATTGTGTGCTTGCCCCGCCATGTGGTGATTGGCAGTGAGCTGCAGTCGAGCGGGGTCAGACGTCCATTTCGCCATTCGTGATGGTTCTAGGCAAGTTTGTCAGTAGACTTGCTCAAGTCTTTGATTATGAACATTCATTAAATGATTTAGGTCAGGAATGTAGAGAGGTTCCACATCCAAAGAGTTGTGGTGCTGAGAATCACAGATAATCAGCCCAGAGCATGAAAACAAGCTACTATCATGGACAAACAAACTTGTAAATACAAGGCAGAGATTAGACTTGCTCAAGTCTTTGATTATGAACATTCATTAAATGATTAAAGAAAATCGGAATACAATTCATTACAGGATGTATCCTTCTCTGACTGGCCCATGAATCAAAGACTTGTCCACTCTGACCAGAATCTCCTGTTTATGACCCCAAGCCACCCACTGTAACCCTATACCTCCCTCTACCCCTCCCCCTCCCCTCCTCCAGTTCCCTGGCCGCCTGTGTTGTCATAGCAATATATTTCGCCTACTTCTGACTGTGACCCGATTGAGATCAAAGTGATAGGGTATCAATCTCCCAGCAGATATCCTGACCAGTAGCCAGACCTCCGCTTGGGGAGTGTGGCACAAAATCGCGCCAGTCTACACGGCCGATTATGGCTGAAACCAGTCCCTGTATCACTCAGAAGGGGTGGAGGGGTAGGACACAGAGACTGAGGTCAGTCTAGTTTGTCAGGTAAACGTCAGGGTCCACAGGGAGTTCCTTTCTCGTTGGCATCCCAGGTTGAAGTAGGCGAGGGCAGTGTGTGGAGTGGGGTGGTCACATGACCGGAGCCACGTAACCGGAACCACGTGAGCGAGCGTCCGTAGCAACCTTCTCCTGTTCACATATTACTGCCAACTCTTCCGGTTAGCCCTAATGCAAAATGTAGTACCCAAATGTCATCTTGGCCCCAGAGCCCACTGGAAATAGGTTCTACGGATCTTAGCAGAAACTCCAGAATAAAGAACAAAAGAAAAAAGTATAGGAAAAGACCTTCAGCGTGCTGAAAATATTATCCCTTCACTACGTGTGTGACAACTGTGTAATAGGGTGCACATAGACAGTATCAAGGTGTATCAGAAGATTGCACAGCTCATCACGTTCAATCACTACAGACTGAAGTCTGTTAGTGGGAAATTGGTGCTTGACACAGTTGGACCCTCCAGGCACTTGTAGAAGTGGTTGATAGCAAATTACCCCTATAATCGATAAAACACATACCTGTTAATTCTTGATTCGTTTCATAATTCTATGCTCATTAATCAATGATGAAAATACCAATTTTCATAATAGAATAACCACTAACCCGTCTTTCTGGTGGTGGGAGAGAGTGGTCGTAATTGGCATGATAAGGGAACTACTACTAAGTAGAGTTGGTCGCTGAGACCATCTATGTGGTTATCTAGGGCTACGACAAGTGCCGACATGAAAGTTCTAATCTGCGCCTTGTCGACTTATATCAGGTGATTCGTAATAGGGTGGGATTTTCAAAACCTGCTAAATAGGCCAAAATAGGCTTATTTAAGGCTAATATTGAATAAACGTATCTCATCAATGTAAAAGTGACATTTTTTGGTGCATCTTTTAATAGTGTTTTATTCCAACATGGGTTTTGTATAGCTCTGAGGAATTTGTCCTTAAGAAAATCAACAAAAACTGTGATTTTCTAGCATTTTTCATGATTTTCACTTTTTTTTCAAAATCTGGGAGGCACAATTTTTAGCCAATTGCTTCTATTAACTTGTTCAAAGCATATGTCATGAGAAGTGTAGAAAATATAGTTTTGAAAATTGAAAATTTGAAAAAATATTAAAATGGTCAAAACTATCCAGGGCCTTTCAATTTCCCAACAGAAAGCCCCATAGAGCATGTTGTCTGACAGCTCAATATTGAGAGGATAATACTATGAAATATACAATGAGAAATTATGAAAATCCCAACACAATCGGATCATCCATTCATAATAGAATAACAAATATCCCTTATATCCCTACCACTTATAAATACACAGGTTGTTGTTTTTTTCTAAATGATTAAACCACTTTTTTTCTAAGTGGTTTACTTTGTAAAATGTAGATTACTATCATTTCATTAACATTATAAAGGATTATAATTCCTGATATTATTGTATTCATTGCTCTGAGTAGTTTGAAAACGTGTTGTCCAACACCCCTGTGTTGTCCGATATCCCTGTGTTGTCCAAGACCCCAAATATGGTTCAGAGCTTTTGTTTAAAATCTCATATATGATAAAGCTGTTTGCAGTCAAATATAATATATGTCACCATATAATATTAGTTTTGTCCCTTCAAATTATAAGCATTTACAACGTTTTTTGAAATTTCAAATATTTTAGGGGGTGGACAACATGCAGTATTATACACAATTTCAAAAGGCTCTCAAATCTAAACCATTCATCTGATTTTGGTGGAATAAAGTTTTTCTGGAAGGTACTTAGTCAGAGACTAATATGAAATATAAAAAGAAGTATCATTCTAAAATTATTTTTTGGGTGCCTGATTCAAGGCTGAAAGCGTAATTTAGCAGGTTTTAAAAATCCGACCCAATATCCATCAAAATATTGGCATGGATTCCATTTTCTTTCTTCGTATTGTTCTCGTCTAGACTCTCGATCTGTAAGTGACATTACCAGGGACGTACTTTTCTCGTGGACATAGAGCTTGGTTAGCAGATTATGATTCTTTAATCTTGTATACAAAAAGAAATTAGGAGAAAAAGATCTAAGTAGCAATATCCGATGCATTGAAGGTAGTGTTGGATGTAAATTCATATAACAAAAGATGACACGGAATCTAAATATCTACCACAACATTTTTTACTGATAATAAATACTCCTCGAAAAAAGAAATATTGGCATGGATCTTAAAAAAGCCTTCTGAGGCACCGCATTTTGAAGAAAGAACATTAATCAAATCATACTCCTATGCCGCTTTATACATTACCCCAAATCCCAGGATGAAACAAGAGGAAAGCCGGAGTGGGCTAAAAAAAATTTGTTAAATTTTATAGGTCTTATTGATATTAATAAGTAGACATACAATAAATATCAATAATAAGAATAAATGTATAATTGACAGATGTATTTTGTTGTCAATTATGAACAATTTATGAGATAATAATGAAGTTATTATGTAATATTACATAGATATGAAGAACATGTAATAATAAAATAATAAAAATAGCCCTACGAGTGGAATGAGTAGGAGAGAAAAGGTGAGGGTGGGTGGGTAGGAAAAATAGTGGTGGTGTTTCACCAGGGGGGGGGGGGGGGGGGCAATGACCACCCCTGACCAAAGGCCATGGGTAACCCATTATAAGTTACCATAGCAACGGTAACCATCCTTGTAAACTAATGATAACATAACTATATCATAATATTTACAAAACGTTGATTCTAAGGAAATCATATTGTAAAATTACCAGGAACCTCAAATCATTAACGACTACTTATTCAATCATAAAACCAACCAGCCACCTTGGCAACCGATTAGTATGAACTGTTTATGCTCTTTTATGCACTGGAGACTTACAATACAAAGACAAATACTTTACGTGAAAAAGGCCAGTAAGATGCTGAAACGTACTTGTCGACCTTTCAGTTTATTGTTTTAGTTTCCCTATAATGACTCTACTTATAAAAACTTGTCCAACACCCCAGGGAGTCGGACAACACATTTTAAATTTTCCCCCCTAATATATACAAAGGGCACGATCTCGACAGGCTATGCTTGGAGTTGCTCCCTTACATAGAGACAGACAGAACTAGAACTGTCCATGGAGATTGAATTGCTATGGCAGTGAGATTCCCGTGTAAAGAAAAAATCAACCTGCTCTTCTTTTTTGTAAGTATTCAGTCCGATTAGCTTTTTCATTTATTTCTATCAATGTTGAAAACTAAATTTCATTGGGTAATTTACATATTCAACGGGATTATTGGCATAATTTGTAAGAACTTCTCTAGTCAAGCCGATTGGCTGTCTAGTCCTGTTATAGTGTTTTGTCTAATTTTCCTGTATCTGATTATATGTGAGGTATGTGTTGTATATATTTGCTTTGTTTCCTTATGGCTACATGGAAGAACGCCCCGCTCTTGTCTGCGATAAAAAAATCCTTACCCTGCCACAAGCAGTGTGACTGCCTCCGCCATTTTACAATAGCGCAAAGTTTGCTGGTCCCTAAATAACACAGAAATCGAACACTGTTAGTGTGATGTATGTATTGAGAATATCACAGGGTACTTCCTAACAGGTCCTCGCTCCGGATAGAGGTTAAGGCCTAACTGTTTGGACTGCCACCCCCAGCGTTTGAACCATCCCCTGTCTTCGTTTGGACTGACCCCCCGATAGGGTATATAAGGAAGCAGATTTCAACTCACAGCTCACTTGGAACCCAGACACCGTGGCGTCAACATCTCCATGCTACTCAGCATTACCACCACTGCAGTGTCAGGCTTGAAACACCATAGGACTCTATGCTACAGAGGCCATGACTGAGGATTGGGTTTCTCCATGATCTTCTACCACCCCAGCACTGGAGGAATAGAGACTGATGACTGCTACCACTACTTTGGATCATCTATATCCACAAGTCAAGGAGACATTGAACAATAACTGAAAGTGATAGACTGTGAGTACTGCTTAGACCAAGAGGACTTATATCATATGTACACTACAGAGGTGTATATGATTCTGTATGTTGATGAGAATTGTTATGTAACTGTATACTTTGTTATAATATATGTTATTAATACATATCTGTGTATGGTTATCTGTCTTCTTCATTTAGTATAGAAGATATTCTGAATTCTCTTTTCTTGTCACTGGGTTAGCTAGTCTATAGGATTAGGCCTAAGCTACTGTATGTGACAGAAATTGGGGGCTCGTCCGGGATTTATGAAAAACTGTTCTCTTGATGATAAGTACAACAAATTGAAATGTCTTAGTACCAAGCTTTTCTACAGTCACCCTCTGTGGAGGAACTAGAACAGTTCAGAAGGGATGAATTGTTAGCAATAGCTAGGGAGTTAGAACTTGATGTGAAAAGGTCTAGCCGAAAAGCTGAACTGAAAAGAGCTATTGTTGAAATATTGGTTGATGATGAGTTATTACCAGAAGATGTTTTACATGAATCAGATTTTAGTGGTTCCTCAGAAGCAGGTCGTAAAGAGGTTTTAGAGAGAGAGATAAAACTCAAACAACTGGAAGTAGAACATGCTCGACTTCAGGCTGAAAGGGAAAGAGAAAAAGAGCTTGCTCAGATTCAGGCTGAAAAAGAGCTTGCTCAGATTCAGGCTGAAAAAGAGCTTGCTCAGATTCAGGCTGAAAAAGAGCTTGCTCGGGTTCAGGCTGAAAAAGAGCTTGCTCAAGTCCAGGCTGAAAAAGAGAGAGAGCTTGCTCAGATTCAGGTTGAAAAGGAAAGAGAGCATGATCGGATTCAGGCTGACAAAGAACTTAGGCTTAAAGAAATGGAGCTACAGCTTGCTGCTGAGAGGACAAACCAACGGAACATTTGTGATGTTAGTAAAGATGTACGGCTAGTGCCATCATTCAATGAAAATGAGGTTGACAAGTACTTTCAACATTTTGAGAAGGTTGCCCAAAGCATGAAATGGCCAAAAGAGAAGTGGGCACTGATGTTACAGAGTGTTTTGAGGGGTAAAGCTCAGGAAGCTTATTCGGCACTATCTTTGAATGACAGTCTAGATTATGAAAAGGTCAAAGCTGCTGTTCTCAAGGCTTATGAACTGGTACCAGAGGCATATCGTCAGAAGTTTAGGAGTTACCGTAAACAAGATAATCAAACCTATGTAGAGTTTGCTCATGAAAAGGAAGTGTACTTTGACAGGTGGTGCAAATCTATGGAAGTGGAGGATAGTTTTGATAAACTCAGACAACTGTGCCTTGTTGAAGAATTTAAGCGTTGCACATACAATGATCTCAAGACTTATCTCGATGAAAAGAAAGTAATGTCCTTGCATGAAATGTCCACTCTTGCTGATGATTATGCCATAACCCATAAGACTAGTGTTCAACAAAAGAAGAGTGCACCTCAAGGGAGCAATTCTAGTCTTGGAGCAAAAGGTGGTGATAGCAAAGATCTGAAATCTAGTGTGAAGCCAAAAGGTGAGTACTCAGGAAGGAGTTCAGGTCTAAAATGTCATTACTGTCACAAACTGGGTCACATTATGTCTGAGTGTTGGGCACTGAAAAAGAAGAAAGCTGAGCCCAAATGCATTCATAACAAAAAAGTCAGAGTGTGTTATTGTGCCATTTGTTACAGATAAGGTAACTGATATCAGAGAAGAATACAAACCATTTGTACTTGAAGGTAATGTGTCTCTAGGTAGTGACACTGCAGATTCTGTCCCCATTCGTATCTTGAGAGATACTGGGGCATCTCAATCCATGGTTTTAGAAAATGCTTTGCCTTTCAGTTCAAGTTCAGCCACTGGTGAATATGTCATTATTCGTGGTGTTGAGTGTGGTTTCATGAGTGTACCTCTTCACACAATCAGACTAGAGTCTGATTTGGTATCAGGGTCTGTTGAAGTTGCAGTAAAATCTGAACTGCCAGTTGACGGTGTATCAATGTTGCTAGGAAATGATCTAGCAGGGGAAAAAGTCTTTGTAGAACCAAAGATGGTTCTTGAGCCAGTCACTTTGTCATCAGAAGATGATGTCATTGATGAGGAGATAGGTGAAGTTTATCCCTCTTGTGCTGTGACTAGGGCTCAGGCAAAAGAGTTAAGCCAAAAGCATTCTGTGGATGTTGAAACTGAGGATGATATCATTGATTTGTCTCTGACAATTATCAACTCAAAGGATGAACACCTTAAAGGTCATTCTTTTGTCGGTTCTCAACCAGGGTCAAGTCAAAATGATGACAAGACTAACTTGAGTAATGAAGTCCCTCTTGGTAGGAGTAAGTTAATTACTGAACAAAGGCAAGATCCTGAGATGTCATTGCTTACCCGCCATGCACTTTCAGAAGAAGAGCTTGACAAAGTCTCCACAGGGTACTTCTTTAAAGATGGTGTTCTCATGAGAAAATAGAGACCACCAGATGTCCCAGCATCAGAGAACTGGTCTATTGTTTACCAAATTGTGCTTCCTAGGGCTTATCGCTCTGAGGTTCTCAATGTAGCACATGAACTACCCATGGGTGGTCATTTGGGTGTTAACAAGACATCCGAAAAGATCATGAGGCACTTCTATTGGCCTAAGATGAGGCAAGATGTTGCCCAATTTTGTAGAACCTGTCACACATGTCAAATGGTTGGGAAACCTAATCAAAAGATCCCTGTTGCTCCACTACGGCCCATTCCCGCAGTAGGAGAAGCATTCAGCCATGTCATTATTGACTGTGTAGGTCCTCTGCCCAAAACTCGATCTGGTAATCAGTACTTGCTCACAATAATGTGTGCTTCTACAAGATTTCCTGAGGCTATACCACTCAGAAATATCTCTGCCCCAAAGATAGTCAAAGCTTTGATTAATTTCTTCTCACTGGTTGGCCTTCCACAAGAGATTCAGTCTGATCAAGGCTCAAACTTCATGTCTGGCTTGTTTCAACAAGTAGTTCATGAACTAGGTATAAAGCAGGTTAAGTCCAGTGCTTACCATCCAGAGTCTCAAGGTGCATTGGAAAGATTCCACTGCACCCTCAAGAACATGATGAGAACTTACTGCTTTGAGAATGAGAAAGATTGGGATGAAGGTATTGGTATGTTGTTGTTCGCTGCTCGAGAGTCTGTTCAAGAATAATTGGGATTCAGTCCTTTTGAGCTGGTCTTTGGTCATACAGTACGAGGTCCCTTGAAGGTATTGAAGGAACATTGGTTAGGAGATAACCCTGAAAATAACAATGTCTTGGATTATGTTTCCAAAGTTAGAACCAGGCTAGTTCGTGTTTGTGAGTTAGCACGTGAAAACCTGAAAGAAGCCCAAAGAAAGATGAAGGACCAATTTGATAAGAAATCCCAAGAGCGTGAATTTTCTGTGGGAGACAAGGTGCTGGTGTTACTACCCATTACTGGGCATACACTCAAGGCTCGTTACCATGGTCCTTATGAGGTAGTCAAAAGAATTGGTGAGGTGAACTATGTTGTCAAAACTCCTGACCGAAGACGATCTACTCAGTTGTGTCATATCAACATGTTGAAGCCTTACTATAACAGAGAAAGTTCCAACAGTGTCAAGACAGTTGGGTGCATGAATGCACTGAGTAATGAGGAAGAAACAACTGATTTTGTACCTATAGACTACAGTGTAAAACTGAACAACTCAAATGTTCTTGCAAATCTAGATGCCAAGTTAGGGCACCTGCCTCCAGTACAGAAAGAGGAATTGAGCATATTGCTCAGAGAATATAAGGAAGTCTTTCCTGATGTTCCTAGTCAAACTGATATTGCCATCCATGACGTAGATGTGGGAGAAGCTCTCCCTATCAAACAACATCCTTACAGAGTTAGCCCACACAAGGCTGAGAAAATGAGCAAAGAGGTATCTTACATGTTAGAGAATAACATCATTGAGCCAAGCAACAGTGACTGGTCATCTCCTTGTATACTTGTACCCAAGCCAGATGGTTCTGTTAGATTTTGCACTGATTTTCGCAAAGTAAATGATCTCAGCAAGACAGACTCATATCCTATTCCAAGAATAGATGACTGTATAGACAAAATTGGCAAAGCCAAGTATATCACCAAGTGTGACTTACTCAAAGGTTACTGGGCTGTTCCTTTGAGCAACAGAGCAAAGCGAGTGTCTGCTTTTGTTACTCCTGATGGCTTGTATCAATACAAAGTGATGCCATTTGGTATGAAGAATGCTCCAGCAACTTTTCAAAGAATGATGAACCAGTGTTTGAAAGGTATGCCAGGCGTGGAGGTGTATGTTGATGATATTGTGGTTTACAGTGACACCTGGGAAGATCATTTGTGTAGGCTGCAATCTGTGTTAGAGAGGCTCAAACAAGCAAACCTTACTGTAAACCTGACAAAAAGTGAGTTTGGACAGGCAAAGGTGATTTATCTTGGACATGTTGTTGGTCTAGGTCAGGTTGCACCAGTTGAAACCAAAATGAAGAGTATTGTTGAATATCCAGTTCCAGCAAACAAGAGAAGTTTGATGAGATTTCTTGGCATGGCTGGATATTACAGGAAGTTCTGTAAGAATTTTGCTGAGATAACTGCTCCACTGACAAACTTGTTAAAGAAAAAGGAAAACTTCATTTGGTCCAAAGAATGTGATGATGCTTTTGATAAAGTGAAATCTATTTTGTGTTCTGGACCTATTCTGACGGCTCCAGACTTTGGCAAGAAGTTCATTTTGATGGTTGATGCAAGTGACCATGGGGTAGGTGCAGTGCTACTGCAGAATGACGACAATGGTGTTCAGCACCCTGTATGCTACTTTTCAAAGAAGTTCAATTGTCA
This sequence comes from Alentia gelatinosa, assembly GCA_950022655.1. Classification (NCBI taxonomy): domain Eukaryota; kingdom Metazoa; phylum Annelida; class Polychaeta; order Phyllodocida; family Polynoidae; genus Alentia; species Alentia gelatinosa. The sequence continues at coordinate 12,741,768 of OX465587.1, forward strand.
CCAAAAGAACTATTCAACTGTTGAAAAGGAAACTTTGGCATTAGTGTTGGCCTTACAACACTTCAGTGTTTATGTGTCATCCCCTCTAGATCCAGTACTTGTGTATACAGATCACAACCCCCTGACATTCTTGCAGAAGATGAAAAACAAAAACAGGCGATTGTTGAACTGGAGTTTGCTGTTGCAAGAATACAATCTTGAGATTTTTCATGTACGAGGTGTAGACAATGTCTGTGCTGATGCATTGTCACAAGCTTCTTAAATGCTATTTTTGATTATGTACATACTGTGATTTCAAGTGTTATTACCCAAAGATGGTAAAAGGTACTAAATGTGATTTTGACAAAAGGTAAATGTATGTTGCAGAATGCCATATATTACATTGTATTACATATTTCTTGATGTATGACGTTAGAAAAAAAGAAAAATTCTTTTTTTTTGTTTAAGGAGGGAGGTGTGATGTATGTATTGAGAATATCACAGGGTGCTTCCTAACAGGTCCTCGCTCCAGATAGAGGTTAAGGCCTAACTGTTTGGACTGCCACCCCCAGCGTTTGAACCATCCCCTGTCTTCGTTTGGACTGACCCCCTGATAGGGTATATAAGGAAGCAGATTTCAACTTACAGCTCACTTGGAACCCAGACACCGTGGCGTCAACATCTCCATGCTACTCAGCATTACCACCACTGCAGTGTCAGGCTTGAAACACCATAGGACTCTATGCTACAGAGGCCATGACTGAGGATTGGGTTTCTCCATGATCTTCTACCACCCCAGCACTGGAGGAATAGAGACTGATGACTGCTACCACTACTTTGGATCATCTATATCCACAAGTCAAGGAGACATTGAACAATAACTGAAAGTGATAGACTGTGAGTACTGCTTAGACCAAGAGGACTTATATCATATGTACACTACAGAAGTGTATATGATTCTGTATGTTGATGAGAATTGTTATGTAACTGTATACTTTGTTATAATATATGTTATTAATACATATCTGTGTATGGTTATCTGTCTTCTTCATTTAGTATAGAAGATATTCTGAATTCTCTTTTCTTGTCACTGGGTTAGCTAGTCTATAGGATTAGGCCTTAGCTACTGTATGTGACAGTTAGTCTAGCATCCTTTTAGCCACCACCGCCTATTTGAATATTCATGCCTTGCCATCCCATAGCTTTTGCTCTGGAGACTATACTGCGGCCAAAATCCACCAGATAGCGCGTCTATAGGCTCTAGCGACAAAGTCGCTAGTATTTTGAAAAAAAGAAGATTAAAATCAGCCCAATCTTGAGCTGTGGTTCTGCCTGGCAGGTGGCGGTTCAGATCCTGCCCTGACCCAGGCCTGTGGTATGGTTTTATTCAATTTAGTCTAACAGTCTGAAATCAATAAATCTAGATCAGAATCTATATATGGTTCTGCCACAGTTATAAATTTAAATTCTTTTGTTTAAAGACACGCACCCACCAACGCCTTTTCACCACGATATACCACGCGGTATAATCATGGTTATAAAATAGTAGTGTATCGATAGGTCAGGCTTCCAGAGGTATGAGTCCGCTTTATTAACGTTTATTGTACTCATTGACACCTCGGTGAAAGCAATTATCATCCTTGACAGATGCTCTTAGGCAACAAAGGTAAAGGTAATCAGAGGTTTTGAACCCTGAGATTGGATTACTTCCTCAGAACCTCTAGGCGTCAATTCTGAAGTAGTTCTCATTGGACAAGGCAGTTCAGAAAGGTAACTCAAGTGTAAGTACAGTTAGTATTTCAAAACATATATATATATCAGATTGCAAACCTGAATGGAGTGTCCAAATAAATCCTTTTACTGACAAAACTGATAATTTTACTGATAACATATAACTTGTTTGAATCCAATTGCACTTTTCCTGCATTGTATTTCGTCATGATAAGGCTTTGGCCAGATATCTAGATTTTGTCTCGCAGCCATACCTGCGGACATGTGTGCGGATTCGCCGCCTGCAGCTCCACCTGCTCGACCCCAGTGGTCTTCAGCGGGGTAAATTTAGATGGGCTGTTATCACGCTATAGTACGACTTCCCCTAGCTCCTGTTACATACAACTTCATTTATTTAAATCACTCCAACACCACCTACTGGAAATCATAGAAAAGATTGTATGTAACCAAAACTATTAAACTAGCTGAGGTTTCTAATGTATCATACCTTCACCATGGGCGATACTATTATTTAATATATACCCATGCCGTATTTACTGTAAATACGTACCGTTTTGACATATAACGTAAAAATACTGTACGGACCACTGGTCCGTATACTAAAATACGGACCACCTTGCCAAACACGTTTATTAATGTATCGGTTGTTAAAAATTAAATTAATGATTTAAAATTTTGTTTTGGGGTATATAGTAAATATATAACGTCCAACCATGCTTGTACAAGTCACAGAACTCGATGATAATTCATGGTTTGTACGGAACTCGGCATAAATGCCTCGTTTTTTTATATCTAAAAGCTTGTTTAAATAGAGGCTTCCCATAACGGAAGAGTAAATCTACTCTTGTACCGGATGCACCCCTCTTTCTCTTTTCAACTTCCCAAATACTCATCTTACAAAAGATCTGAATACTATCTAAAGACAACGAATACTACTCAATTTAGCCTCAGTCAGGCAAACAAAATGATTAATTAATTTCTTTTGTTCCCGTGGTCATAAACAGGGTAGATTCCTTAAAATACCTGATGTTATCAATCCAAAGAAAGGTTTTGCAGTAACATTATTTTCTAGAGTGCTATAATGCCCGTTCCTATATGATATGTTCTCATAATTTCCCACAAATAATAATCAGTATGACTTAATATGTAAATACCAAAGCACTTAGTGCCTGGATGTTGTCATTAGTGACTAACTGGAGGTTGCGGTAATGTGAGAACAGTTTAGAGACTGAGTTACTAAGAACGCCTCACGTACTCACTGGTCACGTGCACCAACCTCACGTGACCACCCCCGTCTGATGCAGCCCTCTCATAAGATCTCACACTCTCTAAGTCGTTTTCTGTACAAGGTTCTCACTGCGCTCTATAGGAGAAGAATTCTTAACGAACTAGGTTTAGAGCCTTGAGAATCCACTGGCGCACAGTTTTCCTGCTAGGTGGCATCATTGAGATTATAGGAATCTTTGGGTTGCATTGATGTACGTCTTTAGCACGGGAGGCAGGCCCGTGGATTCTCAAGGCCCTAAGTCTAGTTCGTTAAGAATTCTTCTCCATAGAGCGTAGTGACAGTACAGAATACGACTTAGAGAGTGTGAGATTTATGAGAGGTGTGCGTCAGGCCCCTCCTCCAACACTCAAGCACAACCACTCGGATCCACGCACCCACCCGACAAAACTCTCTGTCCCTGGATCACCATAGTAAGATCTCTCCTGTGTTAGTCATTAGGAATAGATTGGAAGAACTGTATCATGTACAGAAATGAATAAAATGCCTAAATGAAAAAAAGATGTAGCAAGAAAACTGTGAAATATCTGAGAATATATTCTGTGCCTCGTTTATGCCGCGCATTTCTCAGAATGCAATTTGATTACCAACGATTGGACGACCACTCCATGTTTCGTTCCAGTTAAGCCCAATGCTCATCTACCGAATTCGGAACATTTATGTACCTTTGTCGGTGACAAACGGACGGTAGAGGGGGGCGTCCACCAACAACGACAAGGCTACGACAATGGGTTCCCGACAAGGTCCACGACTGGCCTACGACTGGAAGCCTTGTCGTGGTTGGTAGACCCCAGCTCCTGACAAGAGTCTACGACAAGGCCATGACAAGGTCATGATTGGGCTGCGATTGGAAGCTTGTCGGGAGCCTTCCGACAAGGCTACGACAACATCGAACATGTTCAATTTTTACTACAACTGGACTCTTGTCGTAGAGTGTCATGGTTTACTCAAAATCACTGTTGTAGTGTGTCAGTACTATGGGCGTCTTTTTTACGGGAACCAGCGATATCTACGACAAGCCCCGACAATGCTGTCGCAGACCCCCCCCCCCCCTTCTTACGACAAGGCTGCGACAAGGCGCCGATTGGAACTTTCATGTAGGCACTTGTCGTAGCCCTGTCGTGGTTGGTGGACTCTCAGCCCAGGCATCCTAACGGAGTCGGCCGTAGTCGGTAGATGTAGGACAGCTAGGCAAGGGTGAGCCACAGATTAGTGAACCACCTCTTTTAGTGGCCTTTTGTCGCAGACAAGTTGTGGTTTCTCTGTTCAAAAATCGGTGGCGAAAAGTTTATCATCATGTTGACATGCAACGGAACATTGGTAAATGGGGCTTGATTGGGTGGCCGACACGGGCCAATGTATTGCGTAATTTGCTTGTGACAAGTTCACCGACTCCTATACGATTTGCAAACTTATCATTCAACCCTTAATCGGTAGATGGGCATTGGGATTTAGTGTTTGATATTGATACATATCGCCAGTATCATAATCTTGTGTCTCGCATTAGTAATTAGTATAAAGGCAATATGATATGAACTGAACCATATACATTACAGATTACAGAAGTCGTAATTTGTTGTCAGGACTATGTGCCACAGGCACGAGCAATATCATGCCTTGAATGTGGCTGTCAATTATTCAACCATCACCAGCAAATTAATCATTCATTAAAAACGGAATTCTGCATTGTCAGGGAATGAGCAATTTATTTACCACAATCTTGTTTAATAACGAAAAAAGAAGGAAATTATCACAAAACGGTGTTCCGTTGGAGAAGGAGGATGTGGGAATGGTTATTTAATGAAATGACGCAATCAATTTGGGACGCATGAGCTGATTGGCCTGATTGGGAAGATACCGGTCCATGGTTAGGCATAAGACCTAGAATTCATGATATTATGTTGCATCGTCCTGCTTATTACAAAGTATTTGCAAATAATATATTTTTTAAAACGCATATTTTCTCGAATCAAGCATCTCCTTATACCGACTGGTAATAACACAATTTTCAAACTTCGAAATTGTTATGTATAGAAAATATCAGTGGCTCACGATCTACAAATGACATTGATCAGTGCTTTATTCTAGACTTTTATCAGACAATGAAATATTGAAAAAAGCATTTCTGGGTACATTATCAATACACAGTGTGTATCTCCTAAACGTGAAATTGAAGCTGTCGATACACGAGGGCCTGTCAGAACGTCTTTTAGAACTGGAAACATTTTGGAAAATCATTTTCTAAAGATTTTGGAACTTGACATTCCCTATCCAAGAATATGGTATCTGGTAAAATGATATGCAATCTGTCTCCCAGAATTCAATAACGCTAAACGCTAATCATTCATTCCTATTCATTAATGAGACTCTGATATTGGGTCGAGCAATTTAATGGCGGTGATTCTAGAAACAGGCATCTGTTCTTTATAGCGGAGCTCTATTTATGCCCCAGTCACACTGGCGTAAAAAACGGCGTTTTCCCGTGTACGCACGTCTACATTCTTCAACGCATTTTGAAATATACAAATGCTTGGCGATGCGAGGGAGGACGCGGAAATACGCAGATGAAAGTCGGAATGGCAAACGAACGTAAACAAAACGCGGAAAATACGTAGTGGCAGTATTAGTTTTAAAAATTTCAAACTTTTCTCTGTGCGTTTGGAATACGTAAATGATGCTCAAGTCACACTGACGTAAAAAAACGCCGTTTTCCGTGTACGCATGTGTGCGCCTTTTACCCAGTTAGAAATCTACAAATAAGCCATAAAACGCCGCAAAGCGTAGAAATATGTAAACGAAAGTCAAAATCCGGAAACAAGCGTAGAAAAAACGTAGATAAATGTGGTGTCGGGATGAGTTTTAAAAATCTCTAAGCATTTTAGATGCGTTAATGAATGCAGTAAAACGTCCCAATACGTACAGAAGCGTAAATAAGCATTGATGAACGTTGAAAAACATACTAAAGAGTTGAAGCAAAGCAAACAGATACGTTCCCCATCCATAGCCGATACGTGGTCCCCACCACCTCAAATAAGTAGTAAAAACGCCAGAATTTACGCCAGTATGACATGATTGCGTAGTAAAATATGAATGCGATGTACTTGCGTAGTAAATACGCGGAAGTCGCGTCCTTTCAAATACATAAAAGAAACGCCGTTTTATTACGCCAGTGTGACTGGGGCATTAACGCAGTAAAACACCGCAATACGTACAGAACCGTAAATAAGCGTTGATGAACGTTGAGAAACGTAATAGAACATGACGTTAAGTCAACAGAAGTGTTCCGAATTCGTAGCCGATATGTGGTACCCACCATCTGAAAAATGTAGTAAAAACGTAGTAAAAACGCCAGAATTTACGCCAGTATGACAGGAATACGTACTAAAATATAAATGCGTTGGCTTCGCGTAGCACATACGCGGAACTCGCGTCCTTTCAAATACTTGGAAGAAACGGCATTTTTTACACTAGTGTGACTGGAGATGATTGTTGAAAATAGGGGAGGCAACCGAAATAATCTCTTAACTCAATCATTTTACTATTGCTTGGAAATATAAGTCGTTAGCGCACAACATGTTCAGTGATGCTTTTATGAGCATTCGTTGATGCCCCAGTCACACTGGCGTAAAAAAAGACGTTTCTTCTACGTATTTGAATTGGTGAGGACCACGTATTAGCTACGGATTTGGAACGTATTTGTTTGCTTTGCTCTAACGTTTTAGTACGCTTCTCAACGTTCATCAACGCTTATCTACGCTTCTGTGCGTATTGTGGCGCTTTTTCGGCGCATTCCCAATTTCTTTTACGTATCTCCGCGTTTTGGGGCGTTTTACAACGTATTTGTAGATTTACAAATGCGTAGAAGAACGTAGACGTGCGTACATGGAAAAACGCCGTTGTTTACGCCAGTGTGACTGGGGCACAAAGAGAACACATTACAGCTAAGTCTTCACTCCCTTGTTGACACTGCTAACCCACATTCCGCTAATTGATGCAAGGACGGGGATGGTTTTGAGGTCAACAAGCCTTGAGAGGCAAACCTAGTCTTTAGCCTTTCCACAATAGGAACTACTGGATTTGTATAACCATTACTGACTCGCAAAGGATGATTACTTCTGTTACAATTACCGTGTAAAGTTCCGGTCTCTACATCCCTATCATGATCAATCATATTGGTTTCCATGCGAAGAGATTAGTCATCTAATCTGTCCATATTTATTAACACCAAAATGATTACATCACATATAAAAGAAATGCGTGTATGTTATTTACCATGTACCTATATGCGTCTCTATTTACAAGTAAATCCCAAAATACTCCCCAAAGTGCTAAGAATCTAGAATAACTTAAAAACTGTCCCAAGAAGGCAGATCGGGGCAGCGATATAAGTGACCACAAGAGGTAAAGCGCTGGATCTCTGCAAGGAGAATGTGTATGGCAGGCATGTGGTGAATGTGATGTTTACCCTTATTATCGCTCTTCCTAGTTCACAGCACAGAGCTGACAAGCTCATCATGTAACAAAATACCATGTGCTAACTGTATATAAGATAAAGAATCTGTCATTCAAATCAGTTAAGTTCTTGATTTATAGTAGTACCTAGTATATCTACGTTTGAATTATAATTCCCGTATTCTTAAAGTCTAAACCTAGATAGTCTTGGCCTCTGGGCTTGACAACCTAATTCACTTTCCTGACCAAGTAACCGAGCTTTTCACTAATGACCGTCTTCAGTAAATTAAGCGCACCCGACAGCCGCTACGATGTAGAAGTAAAATGAAGCTATAGCTCAACTCATTTGTCAGTAACGTGTCGAGGGTTTCTGTTAATTCAACTTAGTTTTGAATGTAAGTTGTCAATTAGTCTGCAAACGTGAACTTGATATTTCTAACTACGTCGTCATGGCCAACGGGAATGAACGTTGGAAGGATGTTTTTCGAATGTGTAAAACTTGTCTCATTCTGACAGGTCACATAGACTATGCTGCTGAGTATACAGATATCAATTACCTATACCATTTCATTATTCTAATCTTTCTTTCCTTTCTCATACTATTGTATTGGACCTGATGTATTGTGAAAACAAACAATTATATTGTATATCGTACGACGTGCCAGAAAAAACTTAACTTAGGTTGAGAGGCACTTGAACTAAATAAAAAAAAAAAAAAAAAAATTGACCTTAGTATAGTGGCAATACACCAACGTCCCCGAGACTCACACCTGTTAACAACCTGCTAGATCGCAATGGCAAGTACCCAACGTTTCTCGGGTGGCATCCCATAAGAACTGACGCTTTATAAAGCCAGGCACCCACTACTTGCGATATGTCTCCGACATGGTTACAACTTGGCCAAGAATCAAAATTACTGCACCATGGAAAATGAGTGGTGCCTAACGTCTCGACTTTGGGGTGGTGTACTTCATCTTCTACATACCTGTGGTGGATTGCAAGCACGTAAACCCCATCAGAAATAGCGAAAAAATCATTAACCTATTTTGGCTGATGGAAGAGGGATTTAGGGTTTCAGACTGCCACGTTTAGCACCGATCTAATCCATCACAATTTTTGGTGTGCCAAGTCAAGGCACCTAAATACGACTTTTGGGTAGTTTCGGCTTATATCGGGTCTAGGTGGAATACTTGCTTATCTAAAAAAAAAAACACCCTTATTTTTGACATATACCGTATCATGATATTCTTGTCTCATATTGTTCATATAAATCTTTAAGATAATTGCGGTGTACTGCCCTTGATCTGCCAAAGGTAAATACAAGGAATTGCTAAGGAATTTCTCTCCTCAGTCATTATGAAAGAGCAACCATGAACGAGATTGAGCCTGACAGATACACATTACAGGTAGGGTTTCCTGTGACCTCTCCAGTGGGATTTCAACTCTTAAAAGACACTGCAGAGGGAGCCTCACTTTTTGGTCAGTAAATTGTTCTGTTAATGCAGCTATGGTAGCGTATTGTTCCTAATTATTTCCCCATGGGCGATTGGAATGAACATTGTACGCCTGTTCCTTCCAATGCTGTAAATTAATGTGTACTAGCAAGTATTTGCCTGTTGCTCTTTAATCACAGGCAAATTGATTCAGCAGCAATATACTACAGCTTGTGATTTATGGTTATATGGTTATTATTTGATTGTAACTATTTTCGATGGTATGTAGACACATAAAAATTGGATTGAATACCAATAACACAAACTCTTTGTTTAAGTCTATCTTCCGCAAAGCAGTTTACGATGGGCACACAGGCTCACGTGTGGTCCTTTTGTTAAAGTTTTGAGCTGGTTGAAATACTTGGAGTTATCAAAATGTAGAGGTTCATATAACAAAAACTTCGCTACCTGAACAGAATAGGTTCTGGTGAAGCGGTAGAAATGAATATCATTATACATTATGGCAGGTATCATACATCATTGTACAGATGGAGGTACATCCATGGAACAGATGAGACGTTTTGCAAGATGTTACCTTATTGAATTGCATCCTGAGGATGTGTCAAAAATTATGTTTATTGAATTTCCTCCTAAATTTATTTATGAATTTGCTATGTATTTTCTATAAATCAAATGTTCCTCTATGTACATTCTAATTTATCAATATATTATTCTTATCAACCAATGGTAAAGCGGTCTACCTTATCACTTTAGAATTGGTAAGAAGATATAAACAATAAGGGAATGGGCCGAAGGTACGCCTATATAATACCGAGTACTTGTTAATTAATCTAAAAACTATGCTTCCAATAATTAGACGTAAAACCGATGGAGACTAAGTAGAATGAAGACAAATACATCATTTTGAGTAAAAATAGCTCTAGGTGAAAGGTGTTCTCTCTCTCCATCATTTCACTACCCCTGTAGCGAATCCCCCAAAGGAGGGCTGTATAACACCCGCCATGGGGGTGGGACAGGAGATAGATGGAGTAGCTCCCTGCACGGACGAGCAGCTCACAGCCTCCGAGCAAATAAGGCCCCACTGTTGACCGATTGGTGAGATGTTTGGTGTCGGCCAATCTGAGCGTAATCCGTTGAGAGGCATGTTTGGTTAGTCCCTGGAATCTGGTCGTGCTCAGTTAACCCTCCCTGGATAAATTATTATACACGTATATATTCATGACGTATATACTATAAGTACGCATGGTTTCGCCATATAATTTAAAAGATGTTTTATATGGCAAAATATGGAACATTTTCTGAATGCATCGACTAAAACATCTGCATGGTGATATTCTCTGCGTAGCTGACATAGCTATATCCAAGGGAATGTGAGGGTCAACTACGAGAAGAATATGACTATGCCGAGCAAAATCATAGTAGTGTTTCATTTATTATCATATATCTATGCACAAACTCAGAGTAAATACACACTGCCCCTGGGAGGGCGTACTAATACCGCACATATTGTGTAGTACACCATGTATCTTTGTATCCATATACAGATTGCCTGCTTTGAACCGTAAAGCGGGCGTCTACCAACCACGACAAGGCTACGATAATGGGTTCCCGTCAAGGTCCACGACAGGCCTACGATTGGAAGGCCTGTCATAGCCTTGTCATGGTTGGTTGCCCCTGGTTCCCGACAAGAGGCTACAACAAGGCTGTGACATGAAGCTTGTCGGGGGCCTGTCAGGGGCCTGTCGGGGACCTTCCAACAAGGTTATGACAAAATTGAACATGTTCGATTTTTGCCACGACTGGAGCCTTGTCATTGCGTGTCGTGGTGTGTTGGGAGGTTGTCGCAGAGGTCTACGATAGAATATTTATGTGGAGCGTGCAACCTACGACACACCCCGACAACGCTGTCGCAGAACTCCCCATTCTCACGACAAGGCTGCGACAAGGCTATGATTGGAACTTTCTTGTCGGCACTTTTTGTAGCCCTGTCGTGGTTGGTGGATGCCCGCCTCTAGTATGGCATGCTTTGAGTTTACTACGGCGTCCTTTGAACCTTACTACGGTGTGCGTTAAGTTTAGTAGGACGCGCTTTGTAAAAAATATTTCATTCTGATTGGTTGAGAGGCAGGAAGTACAAATTTGGGCGGAAAATTAAAAAATGGCAGACACCATTGATTTGTGAGGTTGGAGATGTTTTATAAACTTCCCTGCATGAGCAAACATGCGTGGTGAACAAATATTGAAGTATCAAACATTTGCCATTCACCTGATGCAGTTTAGAAGGTGTAAATATGCAAAATCAATAACAACAAGATGACTCACTAAGTTTTTCAGCAGGCATTACACGCACAGACACATCACACTAATGCAGTCTATGAATTGTTGACGACATATGGCCTAATTTGGCAGTGCGGGAGCAAGAGTGAACTTGTTGTTATTCTACCCCTAATATAAAATCCCAAGGCGTAACGTTGGGTCTAGATGATGTAAATAGCACATGCAAGCACGCTCAAATAAGGTCTTCTCCCATTCCGAGTAAGGTTATAACAGATAGGCATGGCAGTTTGAATTGAATAATCCAGATTATGTGTTGCTATCCGTAGTAGTACAACGACGTCTCAGGCAATAGCAGTTTAGTTTGGGATTTGCCCTTAGAGGCGCTGCGCTGGTGACACACTTATGAATAGCCTTTTATTAAACCAACGTAGCAATGTCGGGATAGATATTCGAGAGCAGAATTTGTGATTATTTTCCATATTGATCTGATTCAGCCATTTGCACACTTTTAAGCATTAGGATTTGAGTAACTGGACTAAAAGCGTCAAGAACTATATCCGCTCCTAGAGCAGACCAAACAACTGCCCTGAAGGCAAATAACTTTGGCGCAAAACAGTGTGAACTGCTACTTGCTCCGACAATAACAAGTAGCAAATGGATATCCAGCACGCAGTTATGATTGGTTGATGAGTTTGTATTCACCTTTTAGTAATGCAAAAGTATAGAGAAGGGAAGAATAAAATCAAGACCGGATGAGTTTTAATCTTGGGTCCCGTATGCGACTCCTGGAGTTTTTGGCTATGGATTTTACTTGGTTTTGCCTCGTGAAATCGCTACGCCAAACTTCAGCCTTCGCATACGGGACCCAAGTTTAAAATACTTCTAATTTTACAATAATACAGCATTCACATCTAAAGTGTGAACTGTGGGTGTGTATGAAGACGGGGCGTATCACAAATCTCTTCCTCTTCCCACCGCTTGTGACCACGTAATAGAGAGACAGGGGAAGCGGACACGGGGAGGTTCCTGTGTCCTACTGCGTACTCTACCTTCGGCGTGTTTGATTGGCTGAGGCGTGCACATGACCCCAAGCGGCATGTTTTCATTGGATGCGAGCACTCGGCGTGTGCTGCCGGCGTTCGACTATGAGTCTGAGTTCGCTTGACCTCACAGCGCAGTGATGTTCGACTATTCGACTGAGGCTGACTTGTGTGTATTGTCACACAGCTCCTATTGGATTCTCTTACAGCAGAGAAGCAACAGTGGGGAAAGACGCTTTCCCTACTGGCCCAGGATTGTTCAAAGCTGGGAGGAGAGGCCTATGGTGTATTTTAGTCGTAGTGCTGACACAAACCAAGTCTGTCAGTGACGTTTGAATCTCGTTACATCGGGTGGGGAAATGTTTCGTTCCCTACTCGTGTATTGGATTTTTCTTCGTTTACTGATGTTCTCCCCAACTCAAACCAAGTCGTGCCGGGTAAGGAACTCCGGCTCCCAGCGCTTGAGTGGTGAACTTTAGGGTGCTTCAGGCGCAAACAAATCTTTTGAAAACGGATCTCTCTATCAGATGTAGTCCCAATAGCTTCATCGTCCATCCTCTTGGGTTATGACTGTATTTGTGTTAAATTTCGTCCGTTCCTTAGGAGTATACACTCTTAGGTTGGGAAAAATTTGTGATTGCAGGAGTGTTGTTTTTTGAAGAATGGAATTGCTGGAACGAAGTAGCGTATTGTATAAACGAGTCTGAGCTGTCTAAACTTTATAGTTGATAATTATCTTGGTTTAATTTAGAGAAAAATAAGCATATTTCAGCTGGGTCTGCCAATCTAATATTGTGTGTACAGTTTGGGTATACCTGTATTATCTAAGCTATATCTGAAGTATTATTGAGTTGATATGCATGTATGACTTATCAAATTTTAGCTGGAATACCATAAAATACAGCTCAATCACTTTTATTACTATGGAAATAATGTACTTTGGTATTATGAATGTATCATGTTCATACACTCAGTGATCCAGCGACCTGTGGAAAAAACCCTAAAGTTATGGAGTGTAGAAAAAGGGGTGATGGTGGGGATGCTTCGTGATATGTGTTGGGCATGGAGGAGGCAGCATTCGCTAGGTGTAGTGTTATGGTATATATTAAGATGTATACTCTCCAAATAGATTTGAACAATCAATTTGCACCCATATCCTTGCGTCCCGTTTTATTGTGTAACTCATCTTCAGTCAGAAAACCAGCTGTTGAAGGACGACTTCAATCAGGAGATTATTCGAGCTAAATACCATGGGAAAGGGCAATCTTATACCTACTTTTGAACTTTGAAAATAAGATAAGATTAGCAAGTTTACAATTATCCAGGGGCCTGTTGAATAAGTTAGAAGAACCTTTTATGAACGCCAACAAAACGCAGGGATAATGTGGATCAACTTTATTCATTACTTATGGATGACTTTTGGCTAGGAAGGACAGTCTTAGTGAACAACCTTTATCAAATGACATCCCCTTGTACGAGGTCTCCTTGTGTCCTGTTAATAGGTCTTAATAAGATCATACCATAACACTATCAATTACATGGTAAAAGTCTTGGCCGACAGAAGTAATTTGCTGTAAATAATTAGTCAATGAAGCAAAATTTGAATTGCTCAGCAATACATAGCGGTAGACAAAGGGTCATGTACTGTCAGGAATCGTATTAATACGTTAAAGTAAATTTACTGTAGGCGAATTGATGTCTGTACATGGTCTTTTCTAGGGGGTTCATTTGTAACGAACATAATGCATGATATGCCGTGAAGCTTTGTACCTACATACAGATTGCATGCTTTGAACCTTACTACGGCGTGCTTTGAACCGTATTACTGGGTACTTTGACCTTACTACGGTGTGCTTTGAACCTTATTACTGGGTACTTTGACCTTACTACGGTGTGCTTTGAACCGTATTACTGGGTACTTTGACCTTACTACGGTGTGCTTTGAACCTTATTACTGGGTACTTTGACCTTACTACGGTGTGCTTTGAGCAAATAAAGCTTTCTGATTGGCTGAAAGGCCGGAAGCATGGATTTGGGAGGAATATTAAAAAAATGACAGACCCCTTCACTTCTCAAGTCCCGAGGTGTCTGACAAGCCCCCTGGAATGAGTTATCTTGTGTATTGACCAAATATTAAGGTATCTAATATGGGGCATTCACCTGATACCTTATCAGGTTAAATATGCATATCAGATCGGAAGCAATACTCGCCGGGAAGTCACACCGACTAGAATGAATATACTGTATGTGTGTGTGACGTCATTATCAGGGTTTCCCTACACTCTGGGAAATCCCGATAATGATGTCATCGGTGGCTCCACTGTAAGTCGGCGGAACTTCACGCCGAGTATTGTTATCGTTCGCTCTCCCGTATTTAATGTATTTAAACAGTATGGTGTCCCTTGTTAGATATCTTGATATTTGGTGAATCCAGACAATAACTTGTTCCTGGCGTCTGCTAGACGTCTCACAACTCACAAAGTGAAACACTGCGAACCAAGTTGCCTTGGTGACAGCACGGCCAGATATTGCTCAGTGCGCATGCATGAAAATATGTAAATGACCGTCACTCTCCTTATCATAGTCTCTGTACATAGTGTGAGGCCTGAGCGAATATAACCTTGGCTGGGAGATTGTATTTGAATTCCGCGTCAATCTTGTGATATACTTCCTACGCTGGTTGGGAGTGACAGTGTCAAAAGAGTCAAGTTACGGTCAGTTTTGGCGGATTATAAACAATTTAAGGTAGATAATAATTAAAAAACATAGTAATGGCGCCAATACAATGATACTTATTCTCGGTGAGGACAGAATTCCTTCAGAACTCGTCTGTCCTACACCTTGAATTTAAGTATCATTGTATAGGCCTCATGACTATGTTTTTACTTCATACTCCACTCATTTGAATGGGCTGTAATCGTCACTCAGCCTCACCTCGATGATGATTGCGGCCCTTCCAATCTCGTGGAGTATTGTGTATTCTTATGATTCTCGATGCATAGATATTCGACCATAGGTATATTAGGGAAACGTCCTTACCGTAGACGAAACTTTTGTTCGAGGTAAATAGCGGAAAATGCCATTTTTCAAGGTGAAAAGGTTTGGTTACGTTTTAACGCCTATTTCTTCCGACGGTCGATAGGTTATTGTTGTATGACGATTTTAGGACATAATTGAGATATTTCACTGATGTGATTCTTCGCTAATATTGATATGTATCTCAGGTATATTACGATTGAATAATCACCTTAACAATGCACATAGCAGGCAGGGACATTATCATCAATGCATCTCTAAGATCCAGTGGTATTTCATACATGTTTGTGAAAAAGTATAAAGTAATATGTCATTATCCACCTAATACAAAGTGTCCGTAGAAAACATATGGGATCATGTATCTACATACCCGGAGCATATATATGTTGTATGCTCCGGGATATGCACATGTATGTTCTGGGTTATGATGAAAGGGCATATGGCCATTAGGAGTTGTCTCTGCAATATCGTCATGCGCGCTTGGATATTCCTACTCCTCGATGCACTGTTTACACTAAGAGAATCAAGTTTCCACATGGATAGAAGAATTGGGAAGCAGAGAGGAGATGTGATCTCGTGTGTTTTATGTGTTTGTGTCAGGTAATGTATTTGCTAATTGATCTTGCCGGGTCCCTTGGGCATTTCATTTCGGATGATTTAAGAAGCGAGGATTTCTTATTTGCCACTTAAGACAGTACGCACAATAGAAAGGCTTTTCTTCTAGAAGCCATCCAATCCCGCTATCTTCAGCTTGAGAGATTACAATCATAGGATAAGTTTAAATACTTTTTTTTCATCATTTTTATTGGCCTCAGTTGGCGATTCTTACATTTTTGTTTTTTTAATTATACAGATTTGCCAATAAACTGGCTGGCCATCAGCCGTGGCTAGTTTTCTTTGCCGCCACATTTTAACAAGTCTAGCTCTGCGCAGTATGCCTCTTACGTCCACAAAAATACTCAGTTATCATCATTATATCAACAGTACTGTTTCTTTCACTATATCTATGAATAATCAAATATACACACTTATTATACATAGGTAATTCATAGTAGATAGCTAATAATATCTATATACTTGATCAAAAAGCGAGGGTTATAGTGGAAGTAGCCTAACTTATTCATTCTGTATTAATAGACCTCATCATTTTTCGTATACGACGCATATAATTATACATATACATACTGCGGTGAATGTCCTACAAATTGTGTTAAAATTAAGAATTTTATTTTGATTCGGCGAGGCAGAAAGGTATGTGTGTGTGCGAGGCACCACAGGTGTATATATACATCACACCTCAGCATTCCCGCCATTCACTCTACGCACACACACACTCAACAATCTGAAAGCCATCTTGGAACTCAGTTAAGGCAAAAGTATTATCTAAAAATTTGATTAACCTATTAGTAGCAATTTTTTCGAGAATTTTAGCCTGAAACTGTATTATAGATTTTTTTGTGGGGGTTTATTACGACCAGTTCTGTCTTTTGCGACAGATCTTCCACTGATCTTAGATTGTTGCAATCACTTGGGTTCCCTCCTTTTGTCATTGGTGTAACAAAAGTGCTTTTCCAAGAGGTTGGAATATGTCCAGCTGAAAATATTTCATTACATAATCCAGTGAATTGTCTATTATGTATTTGTAGAAAATCTCTTAAGATCACAGTAGAGATACTCGTAAGTCCCGATGGTTTGTGAATATTGGTTTCTTTTAATAATTGTCTCATTTCCTCTGTGTCAGTTGTAATGGCTTGCATAATACTATCTGAACGCCTATCGTAGAACTTCCTTGGTATTGTCTTATTACTTGGTGAAAAAATTCGTATTCGTCGGCCCGAAATTTTTGGTTCCCTCTCTCTACCACAGGCATATAACCACCCGACTGGAAAAGCAGTATCAAACACCAAACCTAAGCACTGGCGTTCATAACAGAAACGAGTAAGCACCCACCATAAGCAGAATCACCATCAACCTCCCCCCACCAAGAAAGGACCACACTCTGCACTACGATATAGCGCGACCAGGTCATGACCCCGTTTCGGCAGGACGACCTCGACCAATGAACGGCCGCAGGACTCTTCAGTCAGCGGCTGCACCAATAAGAGACTAGCTTACAGGACTGGAAGGGAGACACCGCACCAAAACACGGCGTCGCTCACCCCATACCTGCCTCAGAGTGGTCATGTCAGTGGTTTGTGAATGTCTATGCTGCGTCACTACATATTGTCTTATTACTTGCTAAGTTTGGACCTATCTCGGTAAAAAAAAAAGTTAATGTAGTTTGGTATCTCATTATTCGGGATTTGAATATTATCTTCATCATTTAACTCAATATTTGTATTTTCTTTATTTTCCACACTAGGAATAATCCCTTGTATACTACGCCAAAACTTTTTAGGGTTAGATTTGTTTACTTCTATCTGTTGTAGGGTATATTCCTGACGTGCTTCTCTAATTAGCTTGTTTATAATATTTCTTTCAGCCCGTGCTTCTGCTATATCATCTGGGTTTTTTTCGATTTTTTTTGCCTTAGACCACAGCAGGTTTTTTGATCTTATTCTATTTGCAATATCTCCTGTCATCCAGAGCTCATCTTTCATTTTGATTTCTTCCTGCTTCTTCTTGTTAACAAAGATAATTTCATGATCACTGATATCAATGCTTAGTACACCAGCTTTATATATATTACTCGAATTTGTAAAGATAAGTTCTAATATAGAGTTGTTTTCTGAAAACCTTGTTATGCTCTTAATCAGTTGTTTTAACCCAATTTGATTCATAATGCATTTACATATATGTCCCTTTCTAGGGTCATTTTTTTATTTTTTTTATTTCACTGAAGTAACAGAGACAGTCTGCCGGTTAGCAGGTTTTGTATGCCTTCCAATAATACATTTGTACATATGTCTGTCAACACAACAACATTCATCTTAGAAATTGAAATTAGTGAATTGGTGAGATGAGTTAATGAGATGAGATGGTTCCATATGACCACATTTCTAGGCATTTGTTTGCGTAGTCCATCGCCTACATTCCTTCTTCACAAAAGCTTTATACCTGGACACCATTTCACAATCTTGAACCTCCTTAGGCAATGCATTCCAATGGAGCATTCCCTCATAAAGGGGATTGCGTTTGAAATGGCCAGTTCGTGGTCGTTTGAGACACAACTGCCTCTTCATTTGGTTTCTAGTTCTAGGACTTACAGCTGGCTTCAGATTCTTACAATACCGTTTCATGAAGACCATTTTCAGATATTTCCTACGAGTTATAAGCATGTCAACACGACATCTTTCATGGAGATCAGTTACACTTAAGTCACCCACTCTCGAGCGAATACATACTCTCAGGGCTCTGTTCTGTAGCCTTTGCAATCTATCCAACAACTTTATTGTGGCACCGTTTATAAAATATCCAGAATAATCAAATATAGGTAAAATCATGGTTTTATAAATTTTGATACTAATAGCTGTACTTATGAATTTTCGGATCCTTAAAAGCTGGTAAATACGTTGATTGACCTTTTTTATGGTATCAGTTATCATACTACTCCATGTCAGGTTTGAATCCAAGACAATCCCCAAATACTTAAAAGTATTACATCGAGGTATTTTCTCCCCTCCAATAGATATCTGATTTTTATCAATAACTACCGCCTGATTCTTTATCATCGACGGTGATCCGAATATACAGAGTTTCGTCTTCTTAGCATTTATGATCATAGAATTTTTGTAACACCAATCAGTCAAAAGCATTGCATCGTGTTGTAGGCGTACAAGACTATCTTTAACATTTTTATCATTACTATACAAAACAAAATCGTCTGCATAAAAAATGTGTTTACTATTAAAACCAATATCCTTAATGTCACTAATAAAACAATTAAATAAGAACGGGCCTAAAATACTGCCCTGAGGGACTCCTGCAGTGTTTGACGTGCTAGAGGACAGGGTGCTGCCAACTCTAGTACATTGTGTTCTGTTACTTAGATAACCATCAATACATGACACCATTTCGCTCCCTACATTAAAATTATCCGATAACTTGTTTAAAATTAACTTTCTGTCAACCCGGTCAAACGCTTTACTAAAGTCAATAAATAAACAACTCGTTAAACGCCCATTATCCCGATGTGTATAAAGATCATTTACTAAATGCATTACCGCGTCAGTCGTACCTCTCTCCTGCCTAAAACCAAATTGTTGCTCGTTAGACAAACCATTATTTTCTACAAAGTTGATAAAATAAGTATGGATAATCCGTTCGAACAATTTTCCTTGCAGAGGTAAGATGGATATCGGTCTCCAGTCATTTGGATCTTCAGAGTTTGTTGTCTTTGGTATTGGTATAATTTCAGCAGAGGCCCAACTATCAGGAAAAACTGAGTAGTCAATAATATTCTGAAATAGGATTCGTAATTGGTCTGTGAGAACAATAAACGAGTCGGAAAGGGCCCTCGTGTTAACTCCAAAGACTCCACTTGCTTTGTTCACATCTATTTCTTTTGTGGCACTATATACCATGTCTAACGTTACTTGAAGTTTTCCCAGTTTTCCTTGACCTCTAGCTTCCTGCCAGTCATCAACGACAATGGTAGGGTCACTCTTACATATAGAAGCAAAATATTCATTCAAAAAGTTGACCATTGGTTTTCCTTCTAGATATACTTTGTTTTCCTTGTCATATAGCTTAGTTGATTCAGATTCATGAGCAGGGTCATATCTAAGTTCATGTCCCCTATAAGGAAGATTTCATACTTATTTAGTGAGTTTATTTCGTTAAAAGTCATGTTTAAAGTATCAATGAATACTTTTTTGTCACCTTCAGGAGGCCTATAGACATTTATTGATAAAATGTTTTTTTTTGTTTACCTTTATTTAGGGTAATAACTTGCATTTCAATTTCTTTTGTGCTTGTATTTGACCTACTAAATACATAATCATCGTATACCAGGCTATCCCTTATTAAAATTAAAACCCCTCCTCCAATTTTCGGTTTTGGGTCTGTTGGATTGACTCTCCATGATCTATCTACTCTTGATATTTTATATCCAGGAATTCTAAACGAGTCTAAAACATCATATTCTATCATCCAACTTTCACTAATAGTTAAAATATCAATTGGCTTATCTTTAAGTTCAAGTTGAAACCTCTCGTATTTAGATTTATAGCTGCAACAATTATAATGGGCTATTGTTATTCCCTTAAGTTTTGCTAGGTCTTGAAAGTTTTCAGGTTCAATCATTATTTCCTATGGGAATTTTAACATACCCAGTACATAACTGGCGTTTCCATATACTGCTTTAATCAATTACGCTACATACAGATACAGTAAAAGTTGTGGTGGATAACCATATAAAACCACAAACATAAGGGCATTTTCTACACAGATTCGTCATCAATACAAATAGTAACAACATTATATAATACATAAAACGTAAAACAAAATCCAAAGCACAGTCTCGACACTCTTGGTCGCTGTACATCGGTAAACCATCCGACCTTAGACAATTCGGTCACCGCTGGAGAGTATATTATATTTCAGCATGATAACCTTTAAACATAATATCTAGATAATATTCCAGTATACTTTCAAATGTAATCATCCTGTATAAACTCACAAGTCAGAAAGATACAACCAAATATTGGTACAATCAAAAACACTTTCCACTTACATATTTTTGAGATCTTAAAGTCATATTCCATATTAGACTTATATATATATAGATATATAGTTATTCTTAAGTAGGATAATATGTATTTGCCATGTATAGTATATGGTATCTTCCTATGTGTTAATTATATCATAAAAGACACATATAGGTATTCTAACTATGTTGTTATTGTTACATCTATATCCTGGGGTTGGTACACATAATATTTCCGAAGTATGCAGATATTGCATATAATAAACATTTCCTTGTACTACTAAGGCTAGATATCGTATATAAGGCTATGTTTATATAAATCATTTATTTCTGAAACCATGTATCAGTCGAACTGACTCAGTGAACCTGTTACATCAGTTCCGTAGTTACATCTAATTAAATTTACATGCTTTAATGATCTATTTGGCCCAAATTTCTTTCAACTTTTCATCAGGTTCAATCATTGATTTTTTAAATGCTTTGACTAGTCTGAGCCATATTTGACATTTCAATATACTACCTACACCAATCATGATAAATATATATCATTAAACGCCTTAGTAGATAACCGTACGGTATCAATTTAAGGGCACTTCACATACAGGAAAGCCACCGATACAGATGGTGACCATAGTGAACAATAAACAATAAACTATAAAACAAAACCCAATGTACAGCCTCGACACTCTTGGTCGCTATACATCGGTGTGTCCATACCACCTTAGGCAGCCAGAGTCCCCAACGGAGAATGTGACTTATTTCTCTGTCATAAACTCATACTTTTATATATATAAACATATCGGTTTAGTTATCTAGTCATCATTGAGCCTCGAATCTAATGGATATAAGGTATGACAATAGGAATAAGGTATGACAATAATAATAATTTGGGTGTTTTCAAGGTGAAACAATTTTTCTACATTCTGAAACTCACTTATATAGCTATAAAAAGAGGGAGGCCACTCCGATAGCATTATTTTACTATCACATCGATTATTTGTTTGCATTATGGACTTTAAATATTGTCTCATAGACAGCGTTACCTGAGTTTCTGGTGCCAGACGAAGGAGTTGTTTGAAGTTACAACGGAGTGGATCGGGTGCTGGCAGGTGGGTCAACACCTCATCTGCTCACCACTACATCAGCAAGATTCGCTCTCGTATAAGTACACGGGTCGCGCCTACTTCCAGGGGGAGGGGATACTCACATTCTTCAGTTAGACAAGAGATGCAGCTTCTGACCACCAGCTACCCGGCAGATTAAAAAAAAAAAAAATTTATACTGACCATTGCTCAGTTGAGAATATGTCGACTGGTTTCAATGCATGACCAGTTACAATATATACAATAATTTACATTTGATTGAATATAGTTGCATAATGACAAAGAAATCACAATAAAAGGTGACAATACAGAAAGTAAGGATAATATATCTGACAGCGATGCGTAATAAGGTTTGAGTTCCCACAACATGATTTTGTTTATAAAAGATAAAACCTTTATAACTGATAAGACCTTTTCTATAATTGTCTGGTCTGAATTCTGGAAGATACTTAAACCCACCTTGAATATTGCAAGACGCACAATATACCAGTATAATATCCGAGATCACAATATTAGGTGCATTTCCTAGATATGTGGCACACAGATCGAAACACTACAGTGTTATCAACCTCTGTGACCATTGTGCTTGTTGTGAAGGACAAGGTTACCAAACAAAATGAGAGAATTCTTTAGGGAAGTTGTGGTCGGGCAGAGTCTGGCCGCCCTAATTTGGACGTAACCTGATGAGAGATATTTTTCCTTGTGATACTTGGCCTCCCTGAGGCGCAACCAAACGACACTATAATAGGCCTCCCGATAAGATCCAACATATAAGATTTTTTGGTAGCCTATAAGAAGCTTTTTTGAAGAAAAAATCCCTCGTGTGAAATACTTGGCGGAATTCTAACAGTCTGAATATAATAGTTTCATATCAGAATTATAATTCACATTTATATTTCGATTCGATCGTTTTAGTGTCTGAATAATGATAAAATAATATGGTATATATAAACCTGTAAAAATGATTCATTCAATACTTAACAAATTATAGTATATACTGATATTAAAATTATTCCTTAGAATGAATCGTGATGTAAGCACGATGATACACACCAATAAGCAACGATTAGAATTTTCAGGGATCCCAATACAAGTCAACCGTAGAAACATTGTCCACTGCCACGATTTTGTCTGAAATTTTATTCCAGTCTTGACAAGAATCGGCATTGGTGGGTGCATGGCTTATATATAAAGCTATCCACTTTGATGTAATTCAGACCAAGTAGAGCAATATTCTACAATTTGTTTCGTGCGTCGCACGGAATAAAACATTAAGTAAAATCAGCCCGGATCGCGTGACATTCGTTCAGATCGCAGTCAACTTCCAACGAAGGCAAGAACGTCATTAAGCTGAACGACTCTGTCAGCACGTCAGTCCTTTAGTGCAATATTAGGAGACCATTTGTTAATTGAGAACAATGGTGGGCCAATATTCTTTTCTCTTTCGTTTTCCCGGATTCGAGCAAGTCAGTCAGAAATACCAGGCTGACATGACAAGGCAGTCTACACGGACATCTGAAGGAATTCAATTTGGAGATGAAAGAATGTACTTCAGGCCGTGAATTATATAAAAATAAATAAAGGATGAGCCGATCTGTTTTGGAACAAACGTGACTACTACCAACATGGGGATCACATTTTGGGATATGTTGGAAATGCATAGGACGATTCATTGAAAGAATCACATAAATCAATAAAGTTTCGTCTTGCATATGAGCTCAGAGATTAAAACCGACCCCAAATTTTTACTTTCTATAATTGTCATCGACAATGCTTTCATGATGGAGGAATCAGTCCATGTATATCCAATACAATGAGGTGGGCAAACCTTGTGTTTATTCTCTAATAAGAAGTATTCAATCATGAAGGTAGTCATTGTTCTCCTGCACCTGATTGCCTATCTACAATATCCTTTACATATATATATATATATATATATCACTATATAACTTGTTATATGTATATAAATTGTAGAGACTCAGGATACGTTTCTATCGTATCGAGGGGGTTACCCGGTTGCGCTTCACCCTGGTAACCGTTACATCACGTTGTCTTCACTACACGCGGTAGCCAATTGGGTTACGTCACGTTCTAACAGTTAACGGATACTTGTATCGTTTTCTCAGCAGGGAAAACACGTATATTTTAGTCTCCTTACTTTTATCGGATTATCGATGATATGGGAAGAAGGAAGACTCAGAAGAAAGAAGCCCAGTGGGAGCAGGAAGCCTCTGAAGAAGAATTCTTGGACTTGGAAAAAACAAATGAGGGAAAACGGACGTTTTCCTTCTCCCACACCAGTAAGGTGGGCGAAGTTTCTGAGGGGGATGCGGCCTGCGGTGGCGACGTTAAAGATGCAGTAACAAGTGCAGCAAAAACGATGGAAGGAAGGATGGACGGCTTGGAAAAAACTATTACTACGTTGGTGGAGATGATGTCTGTGAAAGGAGATAGGGGCCGTAGCAAGGAGAAGATTTCAAGGAAAAAACGTTCTTCAAAAAATGATTATTCTGAAGATTCAAGTGATTCATCTCGTGAAGATCGTTCAACTTCGAGAGGAAAACGTCGAAACAAGCGAGGTAAATACGATCACGAACGTTATTTGCAGAAAAGTGATAAAGTAAACTCCTTCGAGAAATTGACATTAATAAACCTTCGTATGATGAAAGACCTATCGGAAAACGATAAGCCTATCGCAGGATTATTAGAACACATGATTTTGTTAACCGAGAAGGCTGATACAAAAGTGTTCGCGAACGAGGCTTTAATAAATTATGATAAGTCTGTTAAGACTCGTGTGGATAAAGACGGGATAGAAACGTTGAAAGACATTAACCCAGCAGATATCGTCAGGCATTTGAGTTACGACGGCTCACTCAATGCTAGATTACAAAAACAAAAGTCTGTAAAAAACGTTGTGAATGGTTATTGTTTCAACTACAACAAAGGAGAGGGTTTATGTAAGTACCAAAATTGCAAATATCGCCATTTCTGCTCTGTATGTAATGCTGGTTCGCATGGTGCTTTCATTTGCTCAAAAAACGCAAAAAGCGCCCCAGGTAAATGAAACAACGCAGTCGGTGAAACTAAAAGTATCCATTTGGGGAATGGAGATCTAAATATAGAAGAATTTAGGTCATCTGAAGTTGACTCGTTAATTGATACATTGTTTGTACATAACGCTGTAAATAGTTTTGCCGATAGCTCAGGTTTAAATAATAATGACGTTGTTTCAGAAAATTTGAATCGTTGGGATGATAATGTTTTCGTTGATAACATTGAGAACTTTTTAACCGCAAAAGATTTCAAACCGTTATATGATGCGAGTTTGAATCTTGTTGATGAAACGTTGTACATTTGTGATAGTTCTTTGGGAAATATAAATGTAGGACGTAAATGTTTGGAAAACGTATGCGATTGCGTGTATTACATTGGTAATGCTATCGCTCAGTTAAAACCATGTCGTGCGGCTTTTCACGTTTTTAATAACCTACCATCAAGTTTATCAGTGGAGGATAAGAACTTTATTTGGAGAGGTTTAACAGAGGGTTTCAGAATTGTTAATAACGACTGTAATGCCAATTACGATTGCGAAAATTACAATTCGATTTTAGATGAAAAGTTCAAATGTAAAATGGATATTATTATATCTGAAGAATTGTTGTCGGGTAAGATTCAAATCGCTGATGTAAAGCCTAACTGTATCCACTCACTGGGGGCGGTTGAAAAAAGTAATGGAGGCCTAAGGCCTATCACAGATTGCTCTAGGCCTGAAAGCCTTAGTATCAATAACTTTATGTCAGATACCTTTGAGAGTTTTAGATATAATTGTATCTATGATGCGGTAGATCACTTGGAAAAAGGTTTTTTCATGTCTGTTGTTGATATTAAATCGGCATACCGAGCGGTAAATGTTAATTATCAACATGTAAAATTTCAAGGAATTAGATGGGAAGAAAATATCTATGTTGATAACCGTTTATGTTTTGGTTTACGCTGTGCACCAAATATATTTACTCGTATTTCAAATTTTGTTGTAAATATCGCAGAACAGCAGGGGGTTGGTCGTGTAGTGAATTATCTAGACGATTTTTTAATTTTCGGTAAAACAGAAAATGAATGTTTGTCAAAAAGGGATCATTTCATTGGTATTCTGGAAAATCTAGGATTTGAAGTATCAAGATCAAAAGTTACTTTTCCGAGTCAAATTGTAGTCTTTTTGGGAATTACCATAAATTCTTCAGATCTTACACTCTCGTTACCACTAGAGAAGGTGGAAAAATTATCGGGAAAAATAGGTTTTGTTATGGAAAAAGGTAGAGGCTCCAAGAAAGAATTGGAGTCAATAGGTGGATTAGTATCATTTTGTTCTCAGGTGGTCCGTGGCGGCCGTACTTTCAGCAGACGTATATTTGATTTGAGCTCGGATTGTCCTAAAAATGGTGAAATTCTCCTAAATAACGAGATTACCGAAGATTTTAACTGGTGGTTAAGATTTTGTGCTATTTTTAATGGTATTTGCTTCATTCAAAAAGATTTAATAGACTGCCCTATGGTCTCTGACTCATCAAGTAAAGGTTTTGGGGCCTGGTTTGGAAAAGATTATTTGTATGGTACTTGGAGTGATAATGAAATCTGTAGTATCCCTGTACATCATTTTGAAAAATCACCGGAATTTGATATTTTTGATATGAATATCAACGTTTTAGAATTATGGCCAGTCTTACAGGGTCTTAAAAAATGGGGAAATCAATGTAAAAATGCTAGTATACATGTAATAACTGACAACATGCAAGTTTTGGCAATGTTAAATACCGGAAGGTCTAGAAATGTCACCTGTATGAAATGGCTACGAGAAATTTTTTGGTTTTGTTTTGTTTTTAACATAAACATCCAGGCATCCTATATAAAATCTGACGATAATATCCTAGCAGATTATCTCTCTCGTTTAGAATACAATGGCTATGTTGATAAATGCCAAAAAGTGTTAGAGGATAATGGTATGTGTTGTTTCTCCAACAGGAGTTCGGGTACAGATTCTCGAAGAGAGGAAAGAGATGTTTATCCAAAACTGTTTATCAAAGAACTCGATAAAAGCGAGGGAACAACAGTGGCGTTGCTATGAAAAGTTTTGTAAAACTAACTGTTTTGTTAGTTATCCCTCAACAAGTTCGGTCTTGTGTTTGTATGTATCTCATTTATCTGAATTTTTGACTCCGGTCTCTATCAAGAATTATATTTCTGCGGTAAATTTCAAAAATAAATTGCTTGGCCACTTAGATATGTCATCGGATTTTGCTCTTAAGATGGTCATAAAAGGGGTAATAAGATGTAACAAAACTAAGCCTATCATTAGGCATCCACTTATCCCCTCAGAGTTACTCCGGTTTTAC
The DNA here is from genome assembly GCA_950022655.1 of Alentia gelatinosa. Classification (NCBI taxonomy): domain Eukaryota; kingdom Metazoa; phylum Annelida; class Polychaeta; order Phyllodocida; family Polynoidae; genus Alentia; species Alentia gelatinosa. The sequence continues at coordinate 12,769,165 of OX465587.1, forward strand.
TCAATTCTGGATATGTCTAAAGAAAATGATCTAGTTTTTTGGGTATCGCTTGTTTTTGGTTTTCGATCGCTACTCAGAAATTCACATTTCACGTTTTCTGAACATTGTTTAAGAAAAAGCGATATTCAGGTTTTCGATACCCACGTAACTATTAATGTTAGTTCATCAAAGGTGGACCAATTCGGCACTAAGCCACTTTGTATTTATCTTAATTCTTTAGGTGATTCACCTTTTTGCGTGGTATCAGGCCTAAAAAGAGTTTTTTCTCTCCAAAAACCAAAAGAGAATGATTTTATTTTTCAATTGTCTAAGGGGAGTTTAAGGTTACCACTTACCTACAATTCTTTAAACTCTAAAATTAAGGAATTATCTTCCTCATGTGGTATGGACCCGTTTAATATTTCTTGTCATTCTCTACGCCACGGTGGGGCGTCTTATCTAAAATCTTTGGGTATGGATATCCAAGATATCAAAATCCGGGGCAATTGGTCCTCATCGGCTGTGATGAAATATATCCATAATTTAGGATATAAAGAATCTTGGGACTCTTTGTCTAAAAATCTTTAAGAGAGCTCATAATTTCTCTCTTGTATTTGGAGGGTTTTTGCCCGGTTTTTATGTGATTACCTCCAAATACCTCGTTCTTATTTATTCGCTATGTTGTTTAATTATTATCCATCTCGTATCAATATTATATCACTATATAACTTGTTATATGTATATAAATTGTAGAGACTCAGGATACGTTTCTATCGTATCGAGGGGGTTACCCGGTTGCGCTTCACCCTGGTAACCGTTACATCACGTTGTCTTCACTACACGCGGTAGCCAATTGGGTTACGTCACGTTCTAACAGTTAACGGATACTTGTATCGTTTTCTCAGCAGGGAAAACACGTATATTTTAGTCTTACCGTTTAACTATGTCTGAATAAACCCGGTTTTTATGTGATTACCTCCAAATACCTCGTTCTTATTTATTCGCTATGTTGTTTAATTATTATCCATCTCGTATCAATATTATATATATATATATATATATATATATATATATATATATATATATAGCCAAACACACTTTGCTGGTATGGTAAAATATCTTTGAATGCGCTAGTTCTAATGTAGTGGTGGTGGTTTCATGAAAAGATATGATGACTAATCCAATCTGAAAGCATTATAGTTTTTTACACTAACATTTCTAAGACAATGACACAGATCTAAAAATAAAAGTTTCCTCCCAGCACATTTTGAATAGCTTTTCGACACCGTCATGTTTTATGGAATATTTAATCTATTATTCATAACTATATGTATAGAGTACAAATCAAACGTTCAATCTATAGAAACATCAAAATCGCTCAAACTCGTTCTCCAAGCTCGTTTATTATTGTTATCGAAAGAAACGCGGTATGAGATGACGTCCCAACAAGGTGAACCTGTTTGAGTAAAATATCGGTTGGAGACATTACCTCTATCCACCCTCATAAAAACTGATATTATCAGACTCTCTATGGCCACTGGAGCCCACTAAAAACAGGGTACCCACACCCTAGTGAGTACTTCAGTATAAATAAAAGCTTAAAAAAACCCCAAAAAAACAAACCCTCCTCATGCTCCATCTGAGGCACACCTGTGAACGGCTAAGTGCCGCTCACTTTCCATTTCCTCTCACTTCGTTCTCCAAATCTCTCATTTCCGCAGCTCCTTATAATCAAGTGTTCATCGTCCTCTTAGTACGTCGCGAACCCCTTTCCCTCCTCAAACGACGGTGGTGCGTTTCACAAAGCGCGGCCTCCAGAGACCATTAAGCGGGATCTCAAGTTCTACGATGTGCACACCTTTGCCGCACATGCGAAAAAGCCCATTTGAAAGGACGTCCCTCAGTTTCCACAACTAGCTCGGCAAAAACATCTCAATGCCCGTTAATCTGCCTCAGACGTGGCGCGGGGGGTCCGTCAGATGAAAGCGGTCACACGCTAAAGAACTATCCACTATCATGACGACTGTAGCCAGCCATCAGATCTGTGTCGATGATAAATGCCACCTTCTTCTTCTCTTCTCAGTTCTATTACATGGGTTCCTCTTATTTCATCTTGAGAAACGATCATGTATAAGATCATGTTACTATGGTCCACAAACTTAGAAGTCAATGCCTCCCGGCATTAGAAATATCCAACCATGTTCATATTTCAAAATGTATGGTTACTTACATTTATGTATATCTATTTTATTTTTTTTATAGAAAAAGCGTTCATTTATAATACAAAATTATCAAATAACGTGACAATCTTCCATGTATGCGTCTTAACAACAAACATACATAAACGGCACAAAGGCAGTAAAAAAGAAAATGAAGGATGGGCAATTGAGACAGATTACGAACTTTACGGAATTCGTTTTGGCTGTAAACATGGCCAGCGTCGGCCAAGGCGTAAACAGATCACTATTTTGTCTCTTTTCGACTGTTGACACCACCGTAAACACACCGATTTTATGTTGCCTAAATGTTTGTTTTCGGTGTTGAACAGTTGCGCACGCGCGTGTTTGTTTGTGACTACGAACATTATTGTAACTAGATATACAGTTATTTGCGTCAGAGTTTTACAGTCGTAAACACTAAGGCACACACGCCCACTATGTGCGTAATCAATATTACTTAAACGCACATTTACAGACATTTACCGTTCGCATCAAAGATGTTTATTCAGTTTAAAAATAAAGATGGCCTCCCCCTGCCTATCCCCCGCCTACTGCCCGCCTACCCCTGGCCTATCCCCCGCCTACTGCCCGCCTACCCCTGGCCTAGCCCCCGCCTAGCCCCCGCCTCCCCCAGTGTGTGTGGATGGATTAGTCCTCTGCCTTCACGCAATATCAAAGTATTGTTTATGGGTGGGCAGATGTGTTGGTGGCGGCGGCAGCCGGCGGCGGCTGTGATACCGACCTCGACTACAACCCAGGCCTATAAACATACGCTTATACAGTGTGCTTCACATTCATCCAGACCCAGACATAGTGTTTTGATTTTATGATAAAAATTGATAATATAACATTGAATTTTCCATATACCACAGACTTAATGCTAATGGCAATTGAGATATACCACAGTGGTGTCCCCTATGTGCAGAGATCGTAATTATTGTATAGTGGTGTAAATACAACAAAATTAGGCATATATTTTAGGCGTCTATTTTACCTGACCTATTGTATAATTTTCCTTGGTATTATATTCAAACGATCAGTGTTGCGCAATGTGCGAGTAGACCTGGCCTGCTATATACCTTACTACATCAATGAATTTAGCTTTATTGTTAGAAATTAAATTGTCAATTATTGACAACGCACACAAATGGAATCATAGTAAATGTATATAAGCTATGATGTAAACGGACGTAAATATTGTATATATCGGTATTAAAAAACCACTACGCGGAAATTCCATGCAAAGTTTATAGACGAATGTTTACGCAAATACTGATATGAGTTACCACCAGTAGTGAGATAGCACATACAAACGCTAGTCGTTTGTAGGGGTTAATCGGGAGGAAAACATAAACGCCCGTTTATGTTGGCGTCAAGTGAATGTAAAAAATCACGGGGTTGTAGACGCCAAAGAGACCAAAAAAGAATGTGTTGACGGAGAGCGTAAACAATCGTAAATGCCAACTTTCGCACTGTGGCCGAACTGAATAATCTGACATAAGCAGACGACCTGCAGTTGCCACACGCTTGGTGTTAACATTAGACAATTTCTATCACTCTAATGCTGAAAGGCGTCAGGAGGTACAAAATGCTGGAATTAGCAGCCAGAATCGTTAAGTGTAAACGCCGGGATAGTTGTTTTACATTGGATTGGCCATAAGCATTGTTCTACGTTCACACATCCTAGAGATATGGAATCTTAAAACTCAACAGGCAGATAACAGAGAGAAGTTCACATGTGGCCCTGCAGCAGATTGTGGCCAGTTGTTTCATCTCCTAGCCAGAAGGGTATTGTGCTGTCTAAGCAATGTATCCAGTTACTGTGGGAGGCTTCTGTATTGTTGCCCATTATCTTGATAACATGCCACGTGCATCTGACATTCGCTAATCGAAAACTTGAAGGTGAGAATAGAGGAGATGAAGCTGCATTGAGAGACCGCTAGCGTACATCGGCTGGCGAATTCTCCGTTCTGTTAAAAAGAGTTAACAAAGCTGGAATAATACATTTGAAGACATCGCAAACTATCAATAGTGGTAACACACTGGGAAACTTTTGGCTAATCGAAAGGTACCTTCTGAGGGATTATTCCCAGCGTTTAAGTTTCAAATAAAGATCGTCTCCCGCCATTGGTTTGAAACCCCGACCATCGAATCGCCACAGGCCCCGACTTCAATAGACTGTACACAAGATGAAACAGCTGAAAAGTCTAATGAGGTGAGGAACGAATTTCTAAACTTCAGTCCGGAGGACGAAATAAAAAGGATGTTTAATGAACTCTTAGACATAGTGAAGGACTTTACTGATTTACAAAAAAAATACGGAATGTGTACCAGAGTTTGGAAAGCGTATTGAACATAATGAATTGTGATTTGACGCTCTAGAAAGGAAGGAAAGGCTAGAGAAGAAAAGTATACAGATTCAATTTTGAGAACTGAGTGCTAGAAGGCAAACTGGATTGGATTGGATTAATGCTCCTTAATCTAATTCCTATTAGATCTTCTTATATGCTTGGTGTGTTTCGATCAATGATAGATGGAATCCGTTATTTGTGAGACATGGAGAGAAGAAGGTTCGTTGCTGTCTTTACAGTGCTACAGTGTTACAGTGGTTTGCTATACTATATGTACAACAAAGCTGTCATTCCAGAGGATTAACTCGCCGGCAGATTAATTCTGAATGAACAAGATATGTACAGAGATAAAATGATCGGAGAGTCTATTGCTGCTCCTAACAACTGGCAGGACGAAGCGCCCCGGCTAATGCGGAATACATTAAGAGCTAAGTTCGAGCACATAGAATGGCTTAAGGAATCACAGTTATATCTACAAAAAGAACAAGATGGTGGAGGCCACAAGATACAATGTATGGTTGGCAGGCTAAACCATCAAAGAACTGCTTCGAAATGGAAACTACAACGATCAAAACAAGCTTGGCATCATCCTACAGGAAATCTACTTGGCGTTCACAACGTGACGTCATTGGTGTTTGAAGATTCACACATTGGAAGTCAAATTACTTACTTTCTCTATACTGATTCAAACCTACTCTTTAACAGCTACTCTCGGCAATATAGATAAACCTACTGTTATTGATCAACCACGGCAAATACTTGCAGGATTACTTAGGTTAGAAATACACTGTTTGATGGACCTGTCTTCTCTGTTACTAAAATTCACATTGAAGTTAGAACGCAACCCGCTTTATAAAGGTAGCACGGAATGGAATGGTCTGCCAACAAACTACTAGAAACATCCAAGACTATAAAGCCTTCAAGTGATAGCAGAAACAATGGGTCTGAACACAGAACTTTGTTTAACCTTTACCATTATCACCGTTGTACCACTCCTGCTTTGTATCAGATTATTTTACCGACTCGACAAAAGTTTACAATTTTCCGGTAAATTTGATACTCGGTATTAGGATAGATGACAAAGTCAACTCTAACTTGGTACATTTGTCACAGAATACTTAAGCGACTTCATACAATCAATCTGCATGTGGTGGCCGCCTAACACTCGAAGGTGTCCTTTTTATGTCTTCTTTTACCTTAAAATGAGTCATATGCACTGCCCATGTACAAACTATTGCTCCAACTCAGTTTTACGGACGTTCAAAACTGACATTGTATGCAGAACAGATACGAACCATTCATATTTATTTTCTTTTCATGTTTTATTCTATTTCTTTGTAAATATGTATACCTCTTAGATAATAAAAAAAACCCGGAATATACTCTCATACTGGCCCAATTCGCCGATGCCTGTTTAAAAAAAAAGTTCCTTTTTTAAATAATACATATCAAAGTGTAGTGGTTGGGTGATCTAGCATTGTAGGTGTTTCATCCGCTCTTCGGAAGGTGGTGCGGAGAGTCAATCCCCGCTGCGTAGTGATTCCGGGCAACGCCGCACATATGAGTGGTGCGGTGGACGCCGGGATTACGTAACTCGGAGTATATATACCCGGGTTTGCAGTAGGCCGACAGGCTGTCCTCGCATGTCTCTCCATTAAGAGTAGACCCTTGGAGCCTCACACTTGGTAAGGGTTTTCAAAATCCTTGTGGTGGTAGGCGAGGCTGAGACTCCGGTTGAAAATTAGCCTCCCCAGCATTACCTGGCACCAGCTGCCAGGGTACTGTTCTTTGAGAGTGATCTAACTGGGATCACTCTGCGAAGTTTGAATAAACAACCCATTTGTTTATTAAAGTTGTGGAGTTGTGTTCTGTGTCACTAGGTAGCTCATACCTGCCGAAAATACCGAACCGACCTACGTAATAGTGCGTAGGGTGGGATATCGCCGGGAACTAGGTCATAAAGTTTCAGCCAAATGCGGATGAAATAGGGTCTGGAACTTTAACCGAGGTTGGGGAAGGAAGATCAGGAGCGGCAGAGGTCTGAGATGCCCACGGGCAAAGATCTGGTCCAGAGGGACGCCGAGGTGCACTGCAGTGTGAGCTCCTTTGGGCCAGAAGGAGTGCATGGTGGACGCGTCGGTGTCTTGAAATCCGGCCACTATGAGGGCGGCCCGGATAAAGCGAGAAGGTGCCGAAGCGTCAGAGGTCGGCCGGAGGCAATGATGAATGCTGGAGAGTTAAGCGAGGTCACAGCTGAAGGCACGTAGTAGTAGAAGAGCAAATAGCCTAAAAATGGGTAAAATTGACCCCCGAAAGTCTACTGGCTGAAACTTGCCATATTAGTCAATTATGACCTCAGGAATCTGAATCTGATACTTGTTTGTTCCAAAAAGTGTAGCATCATACTAGTTTCCATGGTAACAGAAGGAAAACAAAATTTAATACATACTGACATATAATACATACTTTTATAAGAAAAGGTGAATAAATGCATTTTTTCTGTCGGTAAAATTTATCATTCTTTGGCCAAAAGTGTACAGTATGGAAATATGCCCTTTTCTGTTTTCTTAGAAGAATTGTTGCCATGGTAATTTATAGGCTTCCCATGCGGAGACCGGGCAGTATGGCTGTAAATAGGGAGATAGCGTCAGACTTGTCTCGGTTGTCTTTGAAGATGACATGCGGAGGAGGAGGCCGATGGTGACGTGTACGAGATCCGCCCTGCACAGAATGTGGGGCCCGTCCAGGTCGGAGTGGCATGTGCCAGAAGGTTGGGCGCTTGAAGGTATAAGAAGATAGTGAGGAGCGCCGCTGCAGGAAGGTCAAGTATCACACGGACACCCCCTCACTCCCTATTGGGCGTGTTAGGTTGTGGGAAGTCAAAGCAGGAGTCAACGAAGGAGGGGGCTCTGAGAGGGCTGACCACAGCTCCCAACGTGATTTCTTTTCACGTAAACTCTGTAGTTTTCATTGAGGCCATTGGTTCTCAGATATGGAAGTGTGCCAGCATGGAGTTGTCCCATTACCTTAAGTCCATATAAGGAATAGAGTACACTGAGTAGCCAATGACTGCATTCGCAGGGAAACCCGACCTTCACCCTGACCTCCTTACATGATATTTTCTAGCACCTTGGTAGGGCTATACAGTCGAGAGTTGACCTCGAATCTTAGGGGCCACAACCTCCCTAGTGGGGTGGCTGCGATGTAACCAACAGGCGACCCATACTCCAACAAATCACACCTTTTCCTGACATGATACAAGCTAATCAACATCCCCTGACCATTATTCTTAGCAGACTAAATAGTTGGGCTTCACTGAGGCGACGATAGCCCTGTACAAATTTGCTAATTCAAGATAATCACAACCGAAAGAACTGTGAGGGCAACATGACCGCAACATGGACGCTTATATACGCCAATAGATAAGGCGTATACACAGCCGAAAAAAGGTATACGCAAAAGCATACCTATATACGCCAGGTGCATATGTATGTAAAATGGTGGTTCTCGTGCAGGGTAACTGATCGTATTTCATCCAGAGAATTCTATAGTTTGTATTTATAAGCAATCTATTCTGCTACTGGCAACAGTAGAATCAAGTCCACAGCCACATATCTGAACGATCTCTGCAGGCTAAGCAGCATTCAACTGCACAGCTCTACCTCTCTCTATTATATAGCAGGTAGCAATTAAATTCAGCTGCTCTTAGCATTTTAAATGCCGGAATTCGACTCGCCAGGTAGTAGCCAGATTCCCATACTCCCGACGCCCATATGATCCTTCTAAAGCAGAATGAAAAAAGGCAGGAGGCATACAGCCAGCGGCGATCAACACACCAGAGTGTCATTGCTCCTGCTTTTGTGGTATCGCTGTCTTTAATAGGATCGCAGATCTATTTTTATGATTACTTTAAGGATCCGACTTGAAAACCTTTGCTCCCGTATATCATATCGTATCCCTATATTCACACGACATCGTTAATTTTTATGATATGAAAGCGATACAGCATTTCAGGGGCATATATATTTAATGAGACAGGGGAAGAAGGTCCGCGTAAAAATAATACTAAAACATCACATTTTACGCGGCGATGCGGATAGAGTCTCAGGGTTTTACCTACAAGAGGCACTTTTATCAGCCACAAATCGTATAATCCTGAGGAGGGGAATAATGATTTATATAAAAGAAAGGAAATGGGAAAAAGAGACCACATGATAATCTGGAAAAATGGCAAAGAACATTTTTCGACTGTTTTTAAATGGAACACGCAAACAAACCCATACCAGTCATATTTATGGCAGGAACTCTAGCAGAAAAAAGACCCCGCCGACATCATGCACACGCAGTAGTAGGTAGAAACCAAACGAGAGTTAGTAGTGTTTATGTTTATTACACGACAGGCAGGTCACGTTACCGCGTGAGGCGTTAGCCAAGTGCAGTGAGTAGCCGACCTGACCGGAGTGCGATAAACACTAAAGTGGGATTCACACGGTGGGATTCACATACCTCACAGGCCGTTTGTCTGAGACAAAACCTGTTGAGATTCTGTACTGGAACATAATCTCCTCGTGCTGAGACAACTTTTTTCCCTTGCAATTGTCGGCGACAATCAACCCTAAGAAGGATAAGAATCTTATGAGATTTTGACTTTAAACAGGTTGAAAAGTGCACCCCTCTCATGGTGCAAATTTGGAGGGGCATTTTGGTGAGACAAATGTATTTCACACATTCTCCCCCAATCTTAGAGTCTCAGTGGTCCCAAATAACACCCATTCACACGGGGGAGTACCCTGAGTTGGCGATTCTGTACCCTGTGTACCCTGTGTAAGGGTGTAGGGGTGAGACTATGTACATGTTAAGTCTTACCATGTGAATTGAATCTGCCATGTTACCTTGAGACTGTAGAACATCTCAATCTGTGAAACTCTTTACCCAGCTGGAAATAGTAGCTGACTGGTGCAAAGGTGTGAAGTACACCAGTCTCGGGTCCATTTGTCCCATAGTGTGAATCCCGCTTTAAGTGGGATTCACACGGTGGGATTCACGTACCTCGCAGGCCGTTTGTCTGAGGCTGTAGAACACCCACATCTGAGAAACTTTGTACCCAGCTGGAAATAGTAGCCGACTGGTGCAAAGGTGTGAAGTACACCAGTCTCAGGTCCATTTGTCCCATAGTGTGAATCCCACTTTACACTACAAACTTGAGTTCAGTTTAGTACATCGTACCCTGACTCTACGACATAGTAATTGTAGTTCTCTCAAGGTACTTGGTCAAGAGAAGTTTGCGGTTGCCAAATTGCCAAGTAAGGTCAAAAGTTGTCAACAATTCATAGACCGCACAAGTGTGATGTCACTCACGTTCTGACCAATGATTGTTCAATTTTGTTATTACCCTTGTGCAATGAATAGTACTTAACTACACACTCGCCCGAATACAGTGACCCAATGTTCAGCCTATGGCGTGGTTTATCAGGGGCAGGATAATATCGCAAAACGCTACAGCGTGACAGTTGGCTTTACATGATGAGCATGACACCACGCTCCCAATGACCGCTCCACCACCACTGAGCCAATCAACCAAAAAACTGTAACTGTTGGAGCCGGCAACATATCAGGCCATCCGATATGACCGTGCAGGATTAGTTGATGGCATGTCCTGAGGCCAAAGGCGGAGAGACGTATTTTATGGGGCAAAAGACCGAGGATGGCATGCTACAGACTCAGTCACTACGCTTCTTATTATCGTTAAATATTGTAGTTGGACTACTAGGATTTTCTTTAGATTTCATCTAGTCAGAACCCAGGGAGTAAGGATGAATGCATGGAAGTATCTAAAACAATTTGTAAGCATCTCTATGTATTTGTGTGTTATCAGTTTGGATTTGTAGTGTTTCAGAATTGTACAAAGCATAGAACCAATATGTAGTATTTCTTGGTGGATACGCAGGGCATCAGAATCATCGCTGGATAGGTATCAATCGCCGGATATTCATAGCTACCAGAGGATGGTAGGTCAGCAGGGGGACGCGCTCTGCCTGGACAATCACTTGACTCTAGCATGCAAGGCACGTGTGGAGACAGCCAATGAGGCTCTGACACGATCCCTGGTTGGACCAAATTGAACTGACATGGTGTTGGGCGATTGGATGATGGTAAAGAGCAAAGAAGGGTGAAATGAAACAAAAGCTTGGCAGTATTGCAGAGAGTTAACCCTTAAAGACGGGGTTACGTGAAAAGGCCTTGTTGGTTAGGGTGGGTATTTCTGACTGGTATAATACCAGGGGACTGGCTAATCTTTGTATAGACCTGTGCTCTTTTATTTGATCATGTGATATAGCGCATCATCCTTATTCATATTATTTGTTTTATCAAATAGTGTTAAATACTATACCATAGAATTTATATTCTCTGAAAGTTTCATATTTATTGATAGAAAATGTCGTCATCAAACAATTAAACTGTAAATATTACCAAATTTCATAAATAATGCATCAAGGCATTATCCGGTATATGCTGGGGAATATCTCAAGGCATCATCAAGTCTATGCTGGGGAATGCCTCTAGGCATTGTTCGCCCTGAAAGGGCTGAAAAGAACAGAGGACAAAGAGCAAAGAGCAAAGGAGAGGCCATGCACCAATGGCCTAGAGAAGCCGAGACTCCTGTAGCAGCAGGATTGTAGTGACTGTAATCGGCTTTCTCATCTCACGCCTTGTTAACTCACGCAATCCTGTAAGTACCAACCTTATTTCACCCTGAGAATACCACGTGCACACCTTGCTACCATTTGTGTTTAATGCTTGTGAATTGAATGATTTCATCATTGAATTGCATCATCGGTCCATCGGCTTGTAAAATTCCAGTATATACATCCCTATCATGACCAATTATATTGGATTCTATGCGAAGAGATTAAGTCATCCAAATTGCCCATATTCATTACTACCCAAAATGATTGCATTAGTACAGTCGCCATCTTGTGGTAGCTCCCTCCCTGTCTTGATGTTGACCGTATGGCAGCCATGTAGCGAACGGCATATTTACCCTCATTATCACTTAATCTAGTTCCCGGTCTGGCCACATGGGGGCAGGGCACCCTCACATGACACTGACACCTGAGTTGTCAGTGACATGAGCGGCAGACAGAGTTTACAAGCCTACCCTGAACTCAGATGCCACCTGCTGTGTGTATATAGACTGGATGCACATGCCATTTCATCAACTTCTGCATTAAAGCTAGTTAAGTTCTTGACTCATAGTAATACATTGTACCTCTGTGTTTGGGTTGTTACTCCTTTCTTTTTAAGGTCTACAGCTAGCTAGTCTGGGCCTCTAGAAATCGTGCCAAATCATATTGTAACAGCTTGTGGTACTCAGTTGGTTTACAACACTCAAGTCCAAGGTTTGAATCCCAAGATAAATCTCACATTTATCATTGCTCCCAAACTTTGTCAATAGTCATGTTATTTCATAGACAGAGTAGTTAGATAATTGGGGGATAGGTTATTTTGAGGAAAGGTTCTCGCAGATATTTTAACATTATCATATACCATGAAAAACACCATTTTATATACTTACTACGGGCACAGTTCACCCAAACATTATTCATACTGCAATCCTAGAAGCGGGTGGTGTTTCATAGACGTTCAGCAATGATTTTGATGTGCATGACATATAGAGACATGGTTACTGTGACTGAATGGAATCTGTTCCTCTCTACTTTGGTCAAAAATACTCACCGAGTTCTGACCAAAGGAACAGATGTAATTCAGTCACACTCACGAAGTCTCGTTATTATCATAAACCGGGATATCATTAAAAACTTTATCTTACAAATAACTCTTTCAGCATCTCGCCCTAGAGGCACGTATGAATCCCTGAATATTCACCTATACACCACTCCGCGGTCACAATGTCGTTATGGAGAGTGATAGCAGGGGTTGAAGCAGAGATTGATAACCGCAAGTTCCACGAAAGATCTACTGGGAGAGTGAATGGTAGTGATGACGTCACAAAGTAATTTTTGCTCTAAAGTCAAGCGGACATTATCGGGGCGTCTAGTTAAGATTAATGCCAATCCGAATAATGAACACAGATCAGTGTATTTGTCTCCTTCCAGTCACAGTAAGGTTATCAGATCAGTGTGCATTTGAAATTTAATAATCCAGCATGTAACACCACATAGTGAATTTGTCCAAGTCGCGATATTGGCGAGAATCATGTCAGATTTGTGGCCCATATATACTTGTAGCCAATGCTGGAGACACACCAAGCGAGTAACGCGGCGATTTCCCGAATTGCCAACACAAAATGGCGGATATGTGAGCTAATATTTCATATTTTACCTGACTATCGCGTCAGAGATGCTAAATCATTGGTTGGCAATATTACTATAAAATGATATCGCACATACACGCAATTTTTTGTTGACGATTCTGGAGATCGCTGCCTTGACTCGCTTGGTGTGTCTCCGCCTTTAATGTCGTGATGCCTTCAGTAGCGACTTCAGAATAAAGGATCGACAGCGGAATTCAGTGTCTGTGTTATATCGCCGACTAGAAATGACAACGTCAAACTCTGCCCTATACAGACATTATCACACTATATGAAAAACTGAATGTCGAATGGATAGGAACTCCCAGCCCTCCTGCCAAAAGCAAGCTGGGTTTTACAACATGAAGCTGTCAGTGTCTGTGCTATTTGGACTCACTTCGCTGCCCAGCCGGATATCGACACGGTCGCCTTACAGTTGGATTTATATATCAGAAATGACAACGTCAAACTCTGTATGCTGATCTGTGTGAGCTATTCGGATCGACATTAATCTCAACTGATCGTATTGCCGAACTATAGCTCTGGATCGGAGAAATGGCCCCCATTTGTTTGTTTATTTTTACTTCGCAAATATCAAAAAGTCACGTGGTATGGAGGGACGTAAGGTCAAACTTTTCGTCACTCGGGGACAAACGGGTTTTGTTCGCCCGGAGAGTAAAAGTAATACTTTCGCCCATATTATCATGAATCATCACAACATTTCATATAATTGTTTATATGGCATGAGTTGTCTTCGCGGAATGATATCACGAAGCGGAGATGAGTGATATCTGTAGCAGAAGATAACGAATGGCATGTAAGCAATTATATGAAATTGAGTGATGTTAAGATTTTATCCTACCCTGTCACATGTTTTTAACTTCATATGTCACCAGTGGCATATAAATATTTTATGGCATAACCGTGGCATACAGGCCCACCATGTTAAGTCTATGGAGATTTATATGAGGGGTTGGATAAGTAATAATATATTGCCTTCGTCAGTGCTGAGATGTAACGGTGTAAGTGTGTTTAAATCTGGCAAATGACTGCTTTTCTCCAATAGTTCTCAGGAATTAACGTCAGTGTGATTTTCTTTTCATTTTCAGTCTGCTGCAAAAACTTTGGTATTCTTGGCTGTTATCTGGGAAACGATGACTGAATGGACCTGTCATAACCTCTCTATCTCTGAACTCAGTGGTAATATCACTTCTATTGGCCTCTTGAACAGACTTTCGTTTTCCGCGACCCACGCGTGTGCTCTCTTTATTACAAAACGGTTTCCATTAGGTAAGCAGTACGTGCGAACTTAAAAGGCTGGTAGCTTTTTAAGGTAATTCGTTTCTTTAAATTTTAAACACACATCTTTGTCAATTTACATTTGCCATCGTTTCTTTTCTACCGTTTCTCATATTTCATACCATATTTTCACTTTGTTCTCCTTGTGGCCTGACCGTTTGCTCCCCCCAACCCATAGATGTAATTTAAGTTTGTCAACTCTGATCTGTGTGCTGGCACTGGGTCAAGGAGAACATCAGGAAAGGTGAAACCATGAGGTTTGCCATCAGGAGGAGTACCATCATGAAGGGGGCAATCAGGTGCGCATTGTGGTGGAAAGAGAAAGACACTCACAGGAACAGCAGTCACAGGAACAGCAGTCACAGGAACAGCAGTCACAGGAACAGCAGTCACAGGAACAGCAGTCACAGAAACAGCAGTCACATGAACAGCAGTCACAGGAACAGCAGTCACAGGAACAGCAGTCACAGGAACAGCAGTCACAGGAACAGCAGTCACGGGAACAGCAGTCACGGGAACAGCAGTCACGGATACAGCAGTCACAGGAACAGCAGTCACAGGAACAGCAGTCACAGGAACAGCAGTCACAGGAACAGCAGTCACAGGAACAGCAGTCACAGGAACAGCAGTCACAAGAACAGCAGTCACAGGAACAGCAGTCACAGCAACAGCAGACCTAAGGGCAGCAGCCATTGATATGGGAGAATGTAACGAATACATCTGACAGATTTATTAATAGCCTGAATTGACATTTCAAGACTCCGTCTTTCTCCATGTCCTTTGTAAGGACACTCCATTCTGATTTAACGTGGATCTTCCTATGGCAGTCATAGTGCTCGGAGATTCCTTTCATATATCAAACAGCCCCCGGCCCACAACTATGTGCATTCATATCTGCCCTATATCATGCTTATTCCACATCATAGATCACCCGGCAGCACCGACTAATCACGTCCGGAACGGTGGCTGGTATGCTTCTCGAAGGGGTTCTGCCGTAATTGCCTTTTTTATGTGTAATATACACCATCTTCTCGACATATGTACATTCTCTTAGCTTTTCGTGTTTTTCTTTTATACAGGGACAAAAGGATATACATATATATATATATATATATATATATATATATATATATAATCGGCGAATGATGCTATACGTCACACACACACACACACACACACACACACACACACACACACACACACACACACACACACACACAAACACATATATATATATATATATATATATATATATATATGTGTGTGTGTGTGTGTGTGTGTGACGTATAGCATCATTCGCCGATTGGCGTTCTACCATATGATAGCCAGTGACAGACAGAACATTGGCTACATAGACATTACATACACAATAGACATTACAGAGACAACTACCTTGACCTTGATCAAAATCAAGATGGTGGCAAAACCTGATGACTCGATGGTCTTAATATATTTGCCAAATATCTAAGAAATCAACTTAATACTCTTGGAGAAATGACAAGATATGTCTCAATTTCACAACTCTCTGAAATTTGATGATGTCCTACCAGGAAATTAATGACAGGTATGGAACTCATATCACATTTTTGGATATGTTCACGATGAGGTCAGCGATACCAGGGCTCCGGATTTTGGAGGTAGGGGGGGGGGGGGGAGATCGATGAAAGAAAGAGGTTATTAATTCAGATACCAGGGGAAAATCCAAGGGATGTTCTCCAGCTGAGGAGTAAATTTGTGTACAATTATATTATTGATAGGAAATCTTTGATTCCAAGTGCTAGGAGAAGATGGGGGGATGTGTGCCCAGAGGTAGACATGAGAGCAAGGGAGTGGAAGATATGGAGTAAATTGCCTTATTTAACTACACGAAAACTAAAATTCAGTCTCTGCAATATCGCATCATGAACAAAACAATAACATGTAATGTTTATTTATCCAAACGGAAAATAGTGTCATCTGAGGAATGTAATTTCTGTTATAGAAGGGATGATATCCAACACTTCTTCATTGAGTGCCATGATGTTCGGGAGTTTTGAGGTACAATTAAGAAACGGATTGCTGTTATACATGGTGAAGATATGTTCCTGATAAGAGCGAAGGATATCTTATTAGGAATTCAGGGCCAAGGTCATAAGGTAAAAATGATGAATTATGTTGTTCTGTATGCTAAGGCATTTATACACCGCCAAAGACTTTTTTACGCAAATGACCTAGACTGGTTGCAGTTCCTGAGGGAACTGAAATATAAGCTATCGGTGGAAGGCAGACATGTTATTTGGAAAACAAAATGTATAAATTTCAACATCTTTCTCATATATGGAAGAGTTTGTAATCTGGTGCTGCTAAAAGGCTCTCCAAGTGTTATGTCCTTGTTATTGGTCCTGCTTGTCTATTGTTGTTTTTTCTTGGTGTAAGGGTTGTGCTTATGAAGGTAATGGTTTGGGAAAGCACTCAGTTAGTATGGTAATTGTTATGAATAATTCTTTGTATATATGTTACCTCCAGAAATGAGACGGGTGGTTGGACTACTTGATTGTGTGACATAGTATCTAAGGGCCAGAGGAAAGGGACTGACAAGAAATTAAGATAATCTATGGAATAATATGCCTATATTGAAGAGAGCAGGAGGTGGAAAAGCATGATGAAGAGGAAAACAGACAATGTCACCAAAGGAGAAGGAGACTAACGAGAACAGATAGAATATTCCTGAAAATCAAATTTTGAATGACTGATAAATATATGGAGAATCAGCAGTGTAGTAGATTGGAGAAATGGTGGTAAACTAGAATAGGGAGACCTGAAGGTTGTAGTCCAGTAAGGGGTAGAGGTATACTAGGTAACCATGTAATTATAAAGTTAAAATATCAAAAAAAGGAGCAAGACGAAAGATGTGTGTAAGAGACTGCTACAAGTGTACAGTCAGAGAGATATGAGAACAAGACAACAAGGAAATAATGCAATGTACTGTATGCTGTATACTGAAAAATAAATGCTGTGCTCTATTAAAAAAAATAAAATAAAAGGTCAAATGGACACATTTACAGAAAAATGGCTACCATAACTGGAATGGCCAAAGTCTTAGCTTTAATTTGATACAATGAAATTGCTGATAAACTTCCATGGAACGAAACTCCTTAGATAACAACATTTCAGGGAACTGGCCCCTTGACTAATAGTACTTGCACCATAAACATGCCTACATCCCTACTATATAACTTCACAATAATTACCTTTATAGATCAATAATTATGCTGGATGCAGCCAATATTAAAGGACATCTCTCAAAGATCTTCCTTTTTTAGTAGCATTGTTGTTCAACTGTCCATATCGAAATCACACAGAAAGTACAAAGATGAGTGATAAACCTATAACGCTTACGATAGACCCGCCCTGAAAAAATGCCCGTTCTAAGATTCCGGACACTGGCTATAGGTATGCCATAAAGCATATGACTCGATAGTAAATGGCTACTAGCGTGCGGCATCAGTTGGCAGGGTGATAGGTTGTCGGGTATGGGGTGCCACCTGTAAATATTCATATTGAAATTCTAGGGAAAAAATGCTTTAATTTGTATTTTGCTAGGTATTTCATCTCCCCTTTTTTTAAATACGATTCCATAATAGACCAATTGATTTGCGTTTGGCGATTATAGGTTAATCAATTTCAGCTTACCAGATTAAATCATTAAGTCATAAAAAATGGTATGTACATGTTAGCTATTATTTACCTGATCATTGAACGATACGCTAATCTATTGGTGGGAGATATTACTTTGATATAACACGTTACATACTTGTCATTTTTTGTTGACAATTCCAAATATCGGTGCCTTTTTCTCGCTTGGTGTGTCCCCGGCTTCGCGAAGAAATCACGTTGTAGGGAAAATGATGCTGAGGACACACGAAGGGAGCGAAGGCGGTGATCTCAGGAACAGCCAATACAAAATGGAATATATATGAGATATTATCTCATAGTAATATCTCCTTCAGATGATTTTGTATCTTGGAAGCAAAAATCATGTGAAATATGAAATCATAGCTCACATACACTCCATGTTATGGTTGGTTGACGTTGCTTTGACATTGTAACATTTTGTTAGCGCCAAATCGCGGCAAATCCCGGGGCGCAACGAAAAAAAAAAAATTAACACTACACTCCAATTTTTGTTGGTGATTCCAAAAATCATTGTCTGTTTTTCGCTTGTGTATCCCCGGCTTCCAGAACTAGGAGCAAATAGAATGTTCATCATTGATGAATGAGCGTGCACTTATGAATGAATGATAATAAAAGGTTTCAGTTACATTCAGTCTGTGGATAGTTTTCTGTAACCCACTTGTACCCACACAACCCATTTCTGCAACCGCCTGAGTCTAGGATCCAAACATATCAGCACCAGTGGGTCAATGAGGTATTTTGGTGTCTATAGTGATTGGTCATGGTCAGTTGGGCATGCCTTTCAGACCCTGAGACCCTGAGACACAATCACAGTGAATAGCACGCAGATAATGAAGGGATATAGTTTTCTCAACACGCTGAAAGTGTATATGAGCACTCCAACCTTTAATAGCCAGCGTATATATAGCGCGATCAAGCACGCTCTAAAAATCACGTTGTAGGGAAATGATACTCACAGCACGCCATAGCGACTGGCTGCCTCGCTCTGTGAGTAGTGCCGGAAACGGGCGCTAGGGGCGGGCTGTTAACACGTCACCGCCCGCGGGAACGTCAGGCCACGTGACCCGTCTCACGGCGTCCTCCCGACTCGCCGCTTTATCCTGCTCCCTGCCCGTCTCCCGGGGACGCCCAGTCCGGGCACTCAATTTGTTTAACCCTGCGGGACGTCTTTTGAGCGCGCCACTGGGTAACGATTTGGTCTTGGGAAGTCCTGGGGCCAGTTGAAATATAGGCTCGTACATTGAGACCTAAATTCGTTTGCTAAAAGACAGTCATAAGGCCCGTTTCCATTGGCCGCGGAAAGCGGTGTAGATTTTCAAAAGTTCTCCTGATAGCCCATTTCCATTTTGCGTCAGCAGTGCTACTGGTCCGTCGGTGGTTCCTGACTGTATATTGTTGACGGCCAATGGAAATGGGCTCACAGGAGAACTCAAATAATCTACATCGTTTTCGTCGGCCAATGGAACCGGGCCTTAAGCCGACCATAAGGTTGTCCATAAGTGTTGATCCACATTGTCTCTGGTTCTCCTTGGCTTAAGAGGAAAAAGGGTCTTCATGGACGAGCCTAGATTATTGAACGAGCCCCAGGGCCTGGTGGAGTATCTCTCTCACTGTCTCTCTCTCCCGCTCTCTCATTTCCTCTCTCCTCCTCTCGCATTCTGGTTACAGAAGCAGACAGTAACAGGACACTGGAGGAGCTGATTTTATTGAGTATCCCGGAGAAAAGAATGTAGAAGTTGATTAAGTATTCTTTATACATGGAACAAACGCACCTGGTATACATAGCCAATAATCGGTGGTTTTGTGGATAGGCGGCCGTAAACCACGAGAGGTTGACGCGTAGTAATACACGAGCGCTAGCGAGTGTATTACGAGGTCAACCGCGAGGTCAACCGCGAGGTCAACAGCGAGCATTTATTATCCATTTTTTCGAATAAATTAAACCCAGTACTTGCCATATAAACGGGTATAACATTAGGAACTATTTCTTTGCTCTATAGCAAAAGGGACTATTTTTCCCGTATACCATGGTTTGAGGCCGTATACCACAGATTTGAATCCTTATATCACAGTTATGGTATCTGACAGGTTGTATACAATGGGTCGTGGTTTACTGAGTCCCTGTGGTTTACTGAGTTTTCAACGGGGACATTCTATACGATGGATAATAAAACAGGGGTTGAGTAAGGACTCTTGAAATACCCCTCCGCCATCAAACCACTGAGGCGTCTGCAGAGTCTTTCCCACAGGCCCTTTGATAATCTAGGATTGTACATATCGACCCTTTTCTGTATATTATTAGAGCGTGCTTGCACACGCTAAATACATCATCGATAGGTTAGATTGGTCACATTGAACTTTAAGTGTGCTTCCAGAAAACTATCCCTTTACTACCTGCATGCTGGTCACTGTGATAGTGAGTACAGAGTAGAGAGCCAGCGTCTCAGGGTCTTAGGGGCGTGCCCAGCTGACCATGACCAATCACTCAAGACCAGAATACCTCAAGACCCATTGGCGCTTGATGTGTTTGGATCCTAGACTATGGTGGTTGAAGAAACGGCAAGTTGACTGTGTGCAAGTGGGTCACAGAAAACAATGAATTGGCTGAATTTAACCCAAACATTTTAGTTGTTATTCATTTATGATTGTACGCTCATTCATCCATTATGAAAATTCTGGGCTGGTAGGAGAGTAACAAACTGTTCCCGCCAATGGGTCAAGGCCGTAGCGGGCAAATGTTTAATTACCCATTCTGGTTCTTTGTTACCTATTTTATGACTTATCTTAATACCAAAGAAGCAAAATGTAAGGTTTCGTCCAGTTTGCCATAAGCCAATAGGTAAAACTGAACTATTTTCATTTGCCTAAAGCCCATAAGAGAGCGACATTTTCCACAGATTCTCCCCGATCCGATCACCGATCATAATCGGGAACTAGAATGTTGCTGTCTTATACCATTTGCCGATCACACATCTCCACTTTATGACCTTGTACAGCGACCCGATTGAGATCAAAGAGAGCCGCCGGGAGCCGAGTCGGGGTGAGCCACGGGCCGCTGGTGTGGATTCATAGAAAATAATTCAAAGTTTGATAACTTTGGTTCTAATCAAGATATTCGGAAACAGTTTCCATATTCAATATCACCTCCGTGTCCCCTACAAATCGGTATAAAGGCACTTGTAAATCGGACTAGGGGATAGGTAGCATCGATGTTCAAATGGCATTCTCAGAATCCAGAACAGTCGGTGAAGTGCGTACAGCGACACGATTATGGTTGGGCAGAGTCGGTCATTACCCCCACGCTAGTAATGGCTGACCCGATTAGAATCGGGTCTGTGAAGTGCGTACAGCGACCCGATTCTGACCAACCCAACGGGTTCACCGGACAAAGGTGTGATCGGGCACAATGGTCAGGTCGCTGTCTTATAGGATAAATATATATAGGAAATGTAATGTAAATATGGGTTTCTCCAATTCTTTCAAAAACGGCGACTTTCAATTCTGAGTACGACATACTGTTACAGATTAAAGAAAGTGGCAAGAATTTTACTGTCTGAAAACAAAATTTCTCTATCTCAATCATAAAAAAGAGATCAAACCTCACATTTCTTGGGTCTTGGCCATTATGCGTGACCGAATGTAATTGCTTTGAATTATAATCAATTTGTAGTAGAAGAAATTATTTTTTCTGAACTACGGAGCAGCAACTCCAACGAAACGGATAAAAGATTATACAACATTGTAGTAGAAGAAGGCACAACCTTGAGAAAAAGAAATTAATTGGGAATACAAGGTGATGTTTATTTGCTGTTAGAATACAACGTTTAGAATTTGATGATCCGTCATCAGGTAGTGATAACATCAGTATCAGGTCAGTAAACAACAATTATTGAGTCGATTGGGAATAATTAGGTTGGTTGCTTGGCAACCAATAAAGTTTCAGTTAGTGAGAAACAGGTATAGTTCGATTCTTTGAGATAATTCGATATTTCAATCTATAATGTAAAAGGAAATTACGATTAATTTGTCCAGGATAACTATTCAAATATCACCAGCCAGACATAAAACTTTCATAAACTGGAAATGTGTCAATTGCTCGGAGCAAAACGACATTAAACACTGATGGTGGAAATTTACAGAATGAACAATAAGCATAAATATGGAATTACGGATCATAATTCTTTTTCAAATCCTCAACCAAATTAAAAATGTAGAACTCCCTGAAGGACATGTAAGTTTACTGCACCGATTTATGTGAGTTGTTTTGCCTTAAAATGATTTCTGTATTTGGTGAAATATATATATATATTTTTTTTATTCAAGAAACATTTTAACGACAGCGTTATTCGCACAATACTATGGCGATCTTCCATAACGAAGTCACATATAGGATTACATCAAGACAGACAAAACATAAGAACAATTTACAGTACAAGACATCACATTCATCCAACTCATACATAAATATCACAGATCTTTTGATCGGGTAAGAATGATCTTTTGGTCACACTTAGTCAAGGTCTTTATTATTTGACAGTGCTGGAAGAATTTCCTTAACCCTCATTTTAAAATGATCTCCTCTGTGTAGTTGCTGAATTGAGCTTGGCAAACGTTCCCAATAGATTTGCCCATGATTTAAAGGTGAAAGTCTAAATTTCTCTAATTTTATTCTTGGTCATTTTAACTTTATTTTTTCATCATTTCTTGTTCTTCTATCTACTATATCAAACACGTGTAAAGGTTCCTCAGCCCACCATTTCATTAATGTAAGCAAGTGAGTCGCTCTTCTGGTGTTTAGTGTTCTGATTTTGCATAATTCATCTAACTTATCTCTATTTATGTCCCTTGCTGTCTTTATACCTATAGCTAACCTTAGGGTTTTATTCACTAGCACCTGCAACTTTAATCTAGCAGTCTTTGCCATGCAGTATTATATTACATCCGCATACTCTAATACCGGTAGGAGCATATGTTTTACTAATTTTAAAGTTGTATCCCTCTCTATTTTGATTTATGCCTTCTGCTATTAGTAAATTATGGGTTTTGTATTAATAAGAGAATCTACTATATTATTGATAAATATTACAAATAGCAAGGGTTCTATGACAGAGCCTTGCGGGACTCCACACATTACTAAGTCTTCTTGCGATACTATAGTACCTAATTTTGTCTTTACTTTTCTGTGCTTAAGATAGTTGTCTACTATTTCTGTTATGATTAAGCTAAGTTTTGCATTTCTTGATTTTTCTATAAGGATTTTAGGACCGAATCGAATGTTTTTCGAAAATCTATATATGTAATTAAATTTACATTTTTATTGTTTAATTGAAAAATTATTTCCTTAATTAGGCTAAATATTGCTTGAGCTGTTGAACATTTAGGGAATAAAACATACTGGCTTGTTGATATGAATTGTCTTTCGTTTAGTTGGTTAAGTATTCTTGAATGCATGACTTTTTCATATATTTTAGACAAATGTTTAATACAGTGATTGGGTGCCAGCAATTAAATTGTTGTAGATCTCCATCCTTTGGTAGCGGGGTAATAGTCCCTATTTTAAGTATGTTTGGAAAATATATGTCTTTTAGGGCCTTGTTAATTAGATCCACTAAGATTATTGGTTTCGCTAAGAAAAGACTTTTCAGTTTACCTGATTTTACATGTATTTTTCATGTATATAAAGCGCAGCACCACCTCCTGATTTCTTTTCTACATAGTTTCTGTCACTCCTATACATTAACATATTATTCAGATCAAGCAGATTTCTCGTATATCTATCCGTCAACCAGGTTTCCGTAACTGCCAGGATATCAATACAATGGAAGGTTGTTCTTAACTCATCAAGGTGTTTATGCAAACTCCACACATTTACATTAACAAATTTCATTCCCTTTAGGTTTCGCAACACATTTGTTGTAACATAATACATTATCTCAATGTATCACTTAAGTACTTGATCACAATATGAACTACAGATTTCATGTTAACAATGGTACAAACAATCTTATCATTTTCAGAATCAGTCACACGACAAGTCAGGACAACTTCAGGGACCCTCAGCCAGCTCCAGGTCGGCGTCAATGAAGGCTGCTGGAAGCCACACTTGTCGGCCGCACCTCGCAATGAAATCGTCCCGCTCGTGTTTGCCGCGGACCACTCTGCGAGCCCCCTCATCCTGCGTTAGTAAGACAATCATCGATTCAACGTGAGTGTCATTCCAAAGTACATATGCTGCCACAACCACAGCCAGAGCTGCTTTGTGTAGTAAATCCGGGGAGGTATCCCCATCCTCGGAATTCCAGCGCCAGGTCACATGAACTCCATCGCAACAAGCGTGGGCGTCGACGTTTGTTACACTAAGCATCATGAAAGTTGACTTGGTGAGCGTGGCAAACAGATGAACCCCGTTCGCTGCATGAGCATAACACAGAAACCGGTCAGGTCAGCTGTGACCTGGTGACCTAGCCTGACCACTGAAGAGAGGCGGGCGGCTCACAGAGCCGCAAATATGCGAGCCGTAAACCGGCAAGCATGTCTTACACAGTGAGCGACATGTATTAATTTTCCGAGTAGAGATTGTAGGTCGAGTAGGTTGGCCCAGACTTTGTGGCGCCAAGCGCGGCATGTGTCAACAACGTCCATCAGCTTGTCCGCGGGTATAGCAACTTAGAAACAGTGTCAATAGTAAAACCCAACCATGTGAGCTGGGTCGTGGGTGGAAAACACTTATTTGTCACTAGCTGGAGGCCCAGAATGTCCGCCAACTCGAGGAACGTTTGATAGTCCTTAGTTGCGTTTTCACGCAACGCCGCCACACCGACGTAATCGTCGAGGTAAGCGAGACAAGTTACTCCCATGTCCCGTAACATGAAAACAACAGCGTTAGTGGTTCTCTGGCATGCGATTGAAGAAGACCTGCATCTAAACGGCGGGCAACGGTCCACTTAATAACAGCCGTTAACACAGAAACACATGAAAGGCCCGTCTGCTGGATCCAGCCGTAGTTGTTGATAGGCACAGCTTAAATCCGCTGACCATACCCACGCCACCTCCCCAGCCCTCTCGATCTTAGCTAGGAGAGTGCCAATGGTGGGTAGCAAACAAGACGTTTTAGCCACTCTGGTATCACCAGTCCAGAGACAACAGGCCTACGGGCCCCACAGTAATTATAACAAGAACAATGAACAATCGTGGAGTTATCACGGGCTAGGTCTGGGAAACGTGCCCAAAATTCAACAGGACAAGGTGGTCTAGCAAACCCTATCTCCGTGTGTATGTTTACTAGACTGCGAATGCTTTGTTCAACTCCCTCCAGGTTGTCCGCCCCGGGGGGTCTGGGGGCGCTACCCCCTCTTCCTGGCTGAAAGCCCTGACCCGTTCACTGTGCTCCTGCGCCGGCAGGCTTGCGGCCTGCCGCAGGCCTAAAGGGCGCGGCCTGCGAGGTCGCAGGACCGCCATGGGCGCCTGCTGAGACAGCCTGCGAGCCTCCAGGTTGTCCGCCCCGGGGGGTCGGGGGGCACTACCCCCTCTTCCTGGCTGAAAGCCCTGACCCGTTCACTGTGCTCCTTCGCCGGCAGGCTTGCAGCCTGCCGCAGGCCTAAAGGGCGCCTGCGAGGCCTGGGCACCATGCCTAAACTTAATCTGGCAGTCTAGAACTGTGTGGGGGTGGTTGAGTCTGGTATTGAAAGCAGCGCAGGAGGGATGGTGGGCGACTTGTGCCTTGCTTTTGATTTTCTTTGATGTCTCAGAATCATGCTTGGGTAGTCTCGCATTTTCCGATCTTGAAATTGCAGTGCAGAGGTGTTGAATATGGTGCTCAGACCACCAACCATCATGAAACAGGCCCTTTTCTAAGCGTGTGAAAACCTCCTCGCTCCATCGCTGGACCGCCTGGAAATCGTAATCCAAAGAATCTTTGACGATTTCCTTGAGATGCTGGAGTAACTTAGGGCGAATGGAATTCTTGGTCTCAGAATCGTTGATCATCCGTATTAACCCCCACAAATACTCCTGTATATTCAGCAATCCTAGAGAGGTGCGCTCCTTGCGCGCCCCCCGAAACACGTACTGGTATGGCTGGGTATGCTTACCATGACTGGGTCTGAGCATGTGACTTGTATCTTGTAGAATTCAGCGTATCTGGATATCCAGGGGCTCATCATGATAGGATGGCGCGTAGAACCCTCGGGGCTCCCAAATTGTGGCGCACGCTGCGGTCCCAGTCCCTGGGCGCTGGGGTATTTGCGCACACGGTCCCAAGCGAGGTCCTGGATCCGTCGCCATCTTGGAGAAATGCAACCATTGCAGCACCGCCTGTAGAATTTGATTCCTTAGAATTTCCTCTGACCTTTGTTGGACTTGACACAGCCGGATTAATGACCTCAGGAGCGCTTGCGACCGCATGCACTCATTTAGCAGACTCCTGTGCCTGAGTTTGGAGGAATCCCATGATGTCCTCCTTCATTGCTGTGACTTGCGCTTGAACTTCGTCGATTCCCTTCTTTCACCGTCAACGTTTTTGCCTCCCTAGTTTTAGGAGCCACGTTTGTGCGTGTTGGGGGCATGTTGGAGGCGTTGCAAGCATAGAAACGTCCAAATTAAAGTTCAAAATGCGCGGAGAAAAACTTTTGATGTTTCAACGCTGAGAGACCTCGAAGCTGATTGTCACGTGACCAGACCGGGTAACGTTTCCGAGACCGCCCGAGGGCGCGGCGGTCGTTCACGCGCGCTTGGAGCGACTCGCAGTGCCATTATAGTTCATAACATTCTCCATAATGCATAGTGGAGAGTTGAGCCTGAGATTAGGAAATATTAATCCCATGGCATAGTTTCCAGTGAAAACATAAAGAAAATAAAAAGTACCATCAAACAAGCCAAAACCCTGTATCAATGAGTGAGTGGTTCAGCACATGGGCTTATAAATTTATAAGTGTACAAGGTTAGGAGTAAAAATCTTTTTTTTTTTTTAATATATAGAATCTATCTTTATCCTCACGTGACAAAAAAAGGTAGTATTCAACCCCTATTATATTATATGTAACTTTACATCCTTGTTTTATCGTTACTATTGCTGAGAACTCGACATTTCTGTTATCCTAAAAACACTTGAAATAGTCAGGCTGAGTTGAACTCAGTTGAACTCTAAGTTGGTGATTGATGTAGGTATTCATTGACTGGCAGTGAGATAAAAGATATCTTCTCCCTATATCGGTTGTCAAGTGTTTACCACGGATTCATTCAGATAGTCAGTGACTCATCAGGTCTATTTCTTTCTGATTGTTTTTTCATCTAATGCGTTTCCATTATCTGTATGGAAACTGCTCGGCAAATCTATCCGTACTGGGACGGGCTTAGCATTGTGTTTACTGCAATATTAAAGCGGCCGTTTTTGTTTATGAGTCTGGGATTAGCGATAGAATGGTGAATGATAAAACACGCGGCAGGGTACTTTTATGAAGGCGCCGAAGGATGTATGGAGGGAGCTACATCTAGAAACCATTTATACACGTGAAACCATTTTCCATTGGCCGATTATTCAGCACCGATCTGCAGTCGGGAAACACCGAACGACTTTTTGGTATACCGCCGCAAGATCGGTGAAAGGAAACAAGACATGTAAAGAAATGTGTAAAGATAAATTGTGCATAGATTATGCAATAAAGCCGCTGACCGACTTCGTCAACGGCCGACAGAATCAAAAGGCGTTGATTTCATAAGTGAGGTTCAAGGTTATAAAGGAAAATTTGAATAGGAATGGACATATAAAATGCAGTAAAAAGCATTCACAGCTTTATTTGATACCGACGTGCAATCGGTGGCACCACCGACAGACTTTAAATGTAGCGATTCCACCTGCCGATTATGACCACCGATTATCATTTTGCCTCTAATTGACTATGTGATGCTTTTTGGGTAATAATGATAAGGTGGAAACAAAAAAGGGCCAGCAATGTCTGTCTCAAACATTATACAATATGGCACCACCAACCGAGTACGGAGCCACCGGCGAAATGAAACCATGTTGAAATAAACGGTGATGGTGACCCAAAGTCGGTCGGCGACCACCTCCATGTCCGTCTTAAAGCAGCGAGCTCTATGTTGATTTAGGGAGGGTTGATATTCAAGATTCTTAGCTCTTATATACATTGAATAATCGGTGCATGTGGAACCAAAAAATCGGTCGTTAGGTAGAAGGAGGACTATCAACTGACTTTTGTACATGATGCACATAATCGGCGAGGCTTTGTCGGCAGGTGGAAACGCCACATGAGGGTATTAAATTAATCGGTGCAGTTTTCGTCGGCCAATAGAAAATGGCCTATCTAGATGGAGTGTGTGTGTGTGTGTGTGGGGGGGGGGGGGGGGGGGTTATGAGGAGATCCTCACTTAACTGTGCCGTGGGGTCTGCATTCTATGAGGTCTGTAAAAACGCATTATGGCAATAAAAGGTCTCCCCTTGTTTTCAAATAAAAACAACATACTTATCTTTACTTCACTGATTGATATATATTCTTTTGAATATATCTTTGAATCCATTTAGGTATTAGAACTGTGGTTCTGATATTCCTCTCTGGATAGATGAATACTTGTTGCTATTTCACTTTATTATCCACATGATACAAAGTGTCAATGGAAAACACATGGGGAGCGTATATCAAAATATCAGCGCATACTGTTAATTCTGTTGGTTATTTCAGCTATAGTATTTTTGCAATTTCATTTTTGAACCGGGCTTAAAAGTACAATTTAAATTCTGTTAGTGCAGCTTTGATCCTCATTGCATACTGGGGACCCAACTGTTCCGTGTGGCCAACGGAATAACACAGTGATCCTTTGTGTGATCAGGAACGAGCATGATGTATCGTAAAACGGTGGTTCATTCGAGCGAGTAGTCATGTCTCTAGTCGCCGGCTTCTTGTTCCACCTGGGTAATGGTGTAAATAGATCATTGCGGCGCTTCTACCTGATGGCCTTGGTCATTAATTAGGACATTTAACACCCCTGGTTGACTATTTGACACTTTTGAGCAGATGATCGGGAAGTGGTACGGGTGATAACAATTTCAGGTCAACAGATTTTCTCTGAAACAGTTCGCAATATGGCAATATGACTTTCTAGCCAAACTATTATATGTTTCTGGGTACAATTAATTGGCGGTAGAGCGCAGATTCCTACCATTCTTCGATCGGCCACTACCTCATTTTCACCTGCAAAACAGGGCCTTTCACTCACCGATGACAAATTCTACCTTAACCTCATATTTGCACCTATAGTGTCTATCATACTAGGTGCAAATGGTATGCTAATCCTTGATGAATAAACATTGAATTATGAATAGATAGTATGGGGGTCATTTTCTGTAACCCACTTGCATGAAGTCCCCTTGCTTCTATAACAGCCAATACAGGATCAAAGGTATCAAGCACCAGTAGGTAATCTTGAGTGATTGGTCATGGTCAGCTAGGCATGCCTCTGAAGTGGAATGCACACTGTGGGATTCATGTACCTCACAGGGATCAAAATCTTATGCGAATCCGTTCCTTTTTAAAGGGAAAATGTCTTTACCAATTATAGGGGGGAAACATGTCTCAGGGAAATGAAACCTTATGATTTGGACGAAGAAATTGTGTTCGAGTACAGAATCTGAGCAGGATTTGTCTCAGAAAAACACTAAAACCCAATGCCCATCTACCGATTCCGGAACATTCATGTACCTTTATCGGCGACAAACGGACAGTAATTCGTCTCACCAAAGGCATCCTAACGGAGTCGACCGTAGTCGGTAGATGTAGGACCACTAGGCAAGGGCGACCCACCGATGAGTAGACCGATTTGCTTAGGACTAATATCCACCACCCCATCTCCTCAATGTCCGCTGGTCGAGCGAAGAGTTACATAATTTGCCTGCGACAAGTTGACCGACTCCTATACGATTTGGGAACTAATCGCTCAACCCTAAATCGGTAGATGGGCATCAGGCTTAAGGTACATAAATCCAATCATGTGACTCCCACTTTAGACAATGACACCTTGCTCCTTTCCCAATCTTATTGTGTTGCTGTCAGCACGCAGGTAGTAC
Source organism: Alentia gelatinosa (assembly GCA_950022655.1). NCBI lineage: Eukaryota > Metazoa > Annelida > Polychaeta > Phyllodocida > Polynoidae > Alentia > Alentia gelatinosa. Next base: position 12,799,078 of record OX465587.1, read on the forward strand.
AGGGATAGTTCTTTGCAGCAAGCTAAGAGTATACGTGACCACTTCAAGTTTAGGAATGGTAAATCTTCAGACCCACCTTTGGGCAGTGCCAGAATAATTGGTGCCTAATTCGTGAGCAGGTGGAAAGGCCGTATAACAGGTAGTTCTCATAGCGGATTACAGTGCCGCTACAAGGAATGGAATGCGGCTCTCTCTCGTATGTATCCACTGAGCCACATCGTCAGACGCAACTTAAAGGCACATCGGACAATTCGGCTTGAAAATTAAAATCCATGTCATTTTTCTAAAATTTGGATATGCTGACAAAAGAGTTATGAAACACATATCTATCATAAAAATTTGGGATCAGCGTGCACTTTTTTGTTTCAAAGATCAATATTACGATAATTTTATCATAGAATGTATACAGAAATTCTAAAAAGTTGATTTTCACAAAGTAAAACCCATGTCATTTTCCTTAAACTTTGCTTATGTGAAGTATTACACATTTATGTTTTAAAAACCATAGGTCACCGAACTTGTTTTGATTGAAATGAAGAAGAAAAAACATATTTTCAGTACATTTCCTATATTAGAAATCAAGTAATGTTAAATGCTATTTAGATTGTATAAACTTGGAAAATGTGTAATTATCTTATGTGTAATTAGAATTAGAAGAACCAGTTTTATCTGATAATTGGTAATATCTAAAATCACCAGGTGGCGCCACAGTGAATTGTAGGATATGCCTTTAAGTCAGTGTTATAAGGCAATCAAGACTCAATAAAGCAATTTGTACTCCGAGGAATAGAGACGACGGTCTCCTGTCTAGATAAGGTATGAATGATTCCAGGAAGCTTATTACATTTGGCGACCCCATGCCCGCATAATGAAATTCAGTATTCAGAAGCCTGGTAGTGGACAAATCGCCACAGTCATTCCTATCATACGTTTATTTGTTTCACCACAAAGACAATACAGCTTCCTGTAAATGATTGCAACTCGCCGACGTGAATTGTTGAAAATCACGTATCACAATGGGAATCTCTTCTGTCGATAAACTTTGTAAAAAATTAGATGCCATTTCAAAGCTTTAATGATACAATGCCCTTCTATTATTGCCAGGGATGCGGGGGCAATAAATGATAAAGCATGAAGAAAATAGGCCATTGAACACTTGAATTATTACTTAAAATTAAAAGTATGACAACTGTATATCATGTGACAAGCCACTCATTGCGACTAGTAAATGCAAATATCATTTTCCAAAATTTAATTCCTTCTAAAATTGAAACAACAGTCTTAAGATATCAAACCGCCATGGAGAAGCACACTGTATCAGAAAGTTAATGGTGAAGGGTGACTGCTATAGGAACTGTGCTCCATATAGAAAACTTAAATACAAGCTTTTTGCTTACTTCATATACGCAGGGATATTTGATATCCAATAATTACAACAGAACTCCGGACTGCCAATAAATACATTTATTACACATGATAAATTATTTAAACATTAGGACATTTAAACATTAAAACATGGTAATCGAGGATGAGAATGTTTTAAAACACAACATGATTAAGATCATGATAAGTTATAAGATAGCGACATTGCTATGAGCGAATAAAGAAATATTAAGATCATGAGTAAGATCATAAGACAAGTTAAAAGATAGCGACAATTCTATGAGTGAATAAATAATAAAGGTCTGTGGTCGATGATATTAGAGAGTCCACTTAAACCGCCAAAGATGATGCGAGTGCTGTGGCAGTTATAGTTGGGATCTCCTTGGGGACGTAATGGCGGAGGCCGGCCACATATATTTATATATTCACTTGGTTATTTTATCATTATCTTCTAGTCTTCTTCCATTCATGTTCTCTTTATTGCTCGGCCTTCCTTCCTCCTTCCTTTCCCTTCTTGCTTCCCTCTTTCACGTTGATACCTCTTACCAATGATTGCTCTCGGCAAAGACGAGGGGGATGGAACGGTTTTAAAAACAAATCTCGTCATTCTCCATTAGCGCAAATTTCAGATGGCACCTAATTTTTTTGTGAGGGTTCTAAAAATTCAAAGAGGCACATGACTGCTGCCGACCGAATACCAATGTCTGTAACATGTGAAGCGTTTCATAATCAGTGGCAGTGGAAACCCATCTTGGGTATAGTATACGACAGTTCGTTTAGTTTTGAGAAATTGCATTTAGCCTCATAAATCTATATCATAATGTCATAGAAAAATATGTATAGATAAAGAAAGTATAGTTCATAAAAACAGATTAGCTAATGAAAAACAACCTTTTCTTATCAGTGATCCAATGTTACAATATTATGACATCAGCCAAAATGTCTCAGGATATTTCTTAATTCACAAGGTCCATCTATTTCATCACGGCCTGAATGGTGTGTACTGACGCCAAGGAGCGACCTTTACGACAGAAGATCGCCTTTGCATTTCTCTGGGCAGAAAGCCCATTGACAATCCCTCTTCAGATGACCTTCCATCCTGTGTTAAGTGAGGCGCATTAGAGAGCAGTAGGATATAGCTGTAGGCACAGTTGACCTTTAGAACATTCAAAGATTGACCTTTTCAAGCTCGAGAAAAACATCAGATGTAAGTGTAACACTTTACTGGAAGGTGTGATTCTATAATCAACCGTGAAAGCAATATCTATGGTTCAATGAATTTCAAATCTATATGTGGTAAAAGCTACAGATTGTGCCCTCAGGATCTAAACTAATTAGTTCCTGGAGAAATATTCTTAATGGAAAGTGCCAAGTGATCTCATCTCATTTCCTCAAAAAGCACCACATAGAGGGTTCCGATACACTGCAAAAAGGATGATTTCAGCCCCAGACCTACTCACTAGATGTACACACCGCTATACCCACCTACTAACATCCCCCCCCCCCCACCAATCTGCCGGGCATTTAATCTGCAGTGCCCCTACCTGCCCACCTACCCATCTAACCCTCCACCAACCTGCCTCCCCCGAATCTGACCACCCATCAACATGCCCACCTATTTCTCCACCTGCCCATCCACTAACACACGACGGACCTATGAATTTAAGTATGTCTAATTTCCGCGTATATATGAGTCACCTCGAGCTCAGATAGGTTCATCCCATTTGGCGTCATATCTGCTCCACGAAGGCTGACCTGAACACGTTTCTGCGATTCCTCAAAAATCACAATTGAAGATCCATTACCCAACTGGTAAAGTGGTTAGAACCATCTCGGTGGTTGCTAATAAGGAATTGCATCGAGATCCATAGCCACTGACAATATGCCATGAGTTTTGGTTGCTGAGTTATCTCATGAGTGGGGTTCAGATTTTATCCCACCTCTGCCACTGACTAATTGGCTAAACTGTGTGATATCAACCCCAATTGAGTATTTTTCAACAATACTCCACGGGCGTTTAGAACGAGTACCCAATGTTAAGTCTATGCGGGAGAAATACCAGGGGTAAGATAAATGGTTAGAAGTGGGCGGAGCCACCAATGGGAGGCACTACTTCTACTACTACCGGTTTCCCCCTGACCTCGCTGAAGGAGAATGCGTCAACAACCTCGAACCAATAAATTAGCAATAGCGGCAGCAAGATGACTCACAAAGACAGAGGACATCGGCAGCGTAATTGATATGGAGTGTGACAAAGTGGCTACCCTGGATGTACTCCATATACCGTGAGAAGAACCTTCCCGCCCATCAACTCTTGATATAAATATCTTAATTCAATAGGGTGAACAACATATTGACATGGGCTTTTATATCACTGTTTTTTTTTCATTGATACTGTATTTATGTATTTTATCACTATTTTTCTTATAAAGTAACCTCTGCATTTTTCTTATCGTCAAATCATATTCAAACATCAAGTCAAAATACATATATATTCTAATCTCCAAACCTATATGAAACTTCTTAAACAAAGTTCAGCCTCCGTGGTATGACGATACTATTTTTTTTCTAATTATTGTGAAAATTGTGAAGATATAAAAGGTGCTTAGAGCCCACATTCGACCCTGCCCACAGACCTTTGGGGCAGGCCTCTACTTCGCCCCCAGTGTGGGAGTGCCTCGAAGCATTAATCGTCCCGGCATGCGAGTACATCCGGGCATCACTCATAGGGTTAACTTCGTTATAACTGAAGGGTGTGGTGGGCAAGACTTGGGGAAATGGTAGAACGTCCGCCTCAATTATCGGCAGCCCGGCTTCAAGTCCCAGTTTCAAGAAAGCGTTTTCATGTTCTATGTCCTCAGTGAAAAGATAGGTACCCAGCCAGGTACAGGAGCAGTAGGTATAGCAGGTGAGTCAGGCAGCCAGCCAGTGGCTGTTATCTCACCCCTGGGAGAAGTTTAGCCTTAAGAATAACGTTAGAAAAAACCCTCAACGATCACCCCCTCCCATAAAGTGACAATACTATGCCATGGTCATGGTGGAGTGAATGTGAGATGACGTCATACGCTATCAACCAACTGGATTTACGAAGTAATTTGAATAATTCTGATATTGTTACGCTATTTGATGTCAGTGAAAGGGGTGAGATAAATCGAGAACTGCACTGGAATTGTAAAATACACAATCCTCCACTTGTTTGGATGTGCCGTAATCATCACTCGGCTTTGCCTCGGTGATGAATGCGTTGCATCAATCTCACGGAGTATTGTGTATCTCTACAGTTCTCAGTCAAGTTCTGTAAGCATTGACAGGTACAGCTACTGCGCATGACTGAGAGACGAAAGTGAGGGATACATGAAGCGTAGCGCCCCCTATACCGACTTGAACCATATATACGATCGTCACAGCCTCAGGGTGCCACTTTCCGCCAGTCAGGCCAAGGGGCAGTAGGTAGAGTGGTAAGCACAGCGTGGCGGTAGGTACACTGGCAACCAGAGCTACACAAAATTAGCTCTGGTCGGGTTAAATAAGCGGTCTCCTTGACCTAGTAGCTGGACCTGCTTGTTACTCTCCTACCAGATCTTTTGTACTGCTTGGAGATTATGTAAAGTAATAACCTCGCAGCCAATTTACCATTTTGTTATTTCCTTTTGAATGTAGTTTTAGAATAGAACCACCATGAGGCTAGATTTCATTATCAATGTGTTAAGCTATGAGTACTTCTTATCAAGTATTTCTGATTATAGAGTCTACATAGAACAGAAGTACCTGGGTCGAGGCGCACCCCAACTGATCCCGTGTGGGATTTAACCAGACCAACCCCTATATCGTTGAAGGGGTTGGTTGCCAAACTAGGCGGTAGGCAGCAGTAGGAGTGGTGGGTAGGACACAGGGACTGAGGCCAGTCTAGCCCTAGTCCCAGAAACCTTTATTGCCTCGGGACAGCGCTTCACAGTCAGAGCCTCTAGGACAAGTCTAGCCCAAGCCTAGCAATACTTGTGAGAAATAAGGCAGTATTCCACAACACAAAACAGCCATAACACATGGAGCTCTATTGAGCTCTATTGTGGTTTGGGATAGATTAGATATCACTCTATCAATATATGAAAAGATCTTTGATAGAGCTCTAACAGTTTGTATGTAGTAGCTGCTACTAGTTGGCCTATTTCTGCAATATTTTTGCATAGGAATCTGTATCAGCTGTCATTTGAGTCCATACCAAAAACGATAGGGGGCGCTGCGCTTCACACTTCCTCTGGGATACACTGATATATGGTTAGTTACTCTATCCAATCATTATCCTACCAACCTTCCCTGGCTAGGTCCTATCTACCTACTGTATGCCCCTCCTTACCTTATCTACCTAACCACCCTATATTTCTAATTACCTACCTGCTAGCCCTACCTACATATCTAAAGACCCTACCTGCCCACTGTACCTCCGTTTCCATACTACCTATTCTACTCGCTTCCTAAACCCTACCTGCACCTACTGGGGATATCCAGAGTTTTGAATTAACACTTCCAGATAAATATATGACATTCCATTTAGCACTTCTTAATGTTAAACATTAGGTATCTAAACACTTCCAAATCCTGATTAAACACTATGGATACAAACACTTACCAAACCAAACAAGTGTTATGAAACTAAGCACTTTATAATGAAACACTAAAAACCTCTCTACCTAAACATGCTTAGAGCCAAATAGCAAAATAAGCGTTTAGAAAATTGATTAAATAAGTGTGTATATAAACAATGTAATGGTTACTCTACTAGTATTGACCTACATTTATGTGCACCGTCTTACTTTGTGGTATTTTACATTCTGCTACTTTTTTTGCTATTCGAATTTGTATATCCAATAAATTACCCCAAACAAATTATCGATACTGTAGACGTTTCTACGAACATAAACATTACTTAAATTAGTTACTTTAAGGAAAAAATAGCTCAACTAGTTAGCAATATAAGAGACCTGCCATGATATAAGATACTTACTCCTTTGTATTTCAGCATCCGACAAAAGTAAAATCCACGAAATCTCAGAACATGATTTGAAAGAAGAGCCCTTCAGACACACACAAGAATGTGTAGAATCCACGGAGTCAACTAGAAAAACCGTAATATAGTGTGAAACGAGGCGAATACTTCAATATTATATCACTGCACACTTTTTGTAATACTTTTGCAATTTAAGTTTCCGTAGCAACATAACATGTTTTCGAAAATTGATATCAGGTAAACTTTTTGTCATATCTTTTTAAATGTTGCATATTTTCTTCTCATATTCAACATGCATAAAAGTATATAGGATTCATACCAATGCCTAAAATGTCTAATATAGTAAAGAGTACACCGCTGATTGAACAAAACTAACACGATAAACAAGAGTTGTCTGGTTGAATTGACGCGAATTCTAAAATATAGCTCTGTTGGATCGTGAGCAGCAGTACTATGTGGAGATCCTTTTCTCAGACCACTGAACAAATTTCCGGATCCATAAAAACATGAAATCCTTTGCTCAATATAATCTGAACGCTGTGGCACGGCTCGTATTTCAGCCATCCTATCTCTGGCAGCAGGACATCGAACTTTCCCGAGAGTACTATAGAGATGTGTAGATGCTCAGACAAGAACTAATCTATCATGATACGTATTTACTAAATCGCATTTTGATGTGCAGACAAAACTCGTAGAAACCACTCACTCTGTGTCTACCACCGGTATTGCCGTCTAAAACGTGGGTCCAGGAAGTAGAGCTTTAATACAGGAACGTCCTCATAATAGACTATATATATATAATATTAATAATCCAATGTGTTAAGTAGAGATAATGGTAATAATGATTGACTCGAAGGCGGGATTGGCGGAAATATATATAAATAACAGGCTTTATTCAATAAGTTAACAATGGGACTTACCCCAACCTATACATCAAGAATTACAGGAAGCTAAGGTTCAATACATCAAGGTAAGACTGAAATACGTCCGATACCGGTTGCAGCAGGCAATAGATTAACCGTTATGGAGCCTGGAAACCAGGGCCCTGTTTTTCAGTCAAGACATAATCACCCAACGATACCCTAAGATGTCTCCACGATTGGAAGACAATTTGTAAGACACAAAATGCCGGGTGTACTATAGACAGTGTCTCAGCGCGGCACATTCGATCGCCGTGAAAATTGTCCTTGCCTAAGACAGGTATAGAACTGTCTTAGGTTCTATACTGCAAAGACTGCCCAGTAACAGCTCTAGGGTAGCTAGCATCTGGGAGTGGAAAGCCAGTGGTTAAGTGGTTAGAGCGCCTGCCTCAGGATCTGAAGGTAGGAAGGTCGATACCTGCCCAAGCCCAATTTTTTTTCTTTTATTTATCGGTGTTATTTATTATATCGGCGGATTGGAACGACCGATCTTCTCCATATTCGGTACAATTTTAGATTATATGTATCCCTTACTTGTGTAAAAATTTCTTTGCTTAATTCTTATGGGAAATGGATTTACGCTGGGTCAATGTCAAGGTGTCGCATAAATTAGCAGAGGCGTGCTCTGATGGTCTCTGATAGACACTGGCCACCAGAGCAGACGATTGCTATGGGAACTTCAAACGTAAATAACGGCGGAACGGTGCGGCCGATCTTCTTCATATTTGGTACGATTATATTTTATATGTATCTCCTACTCGTGTTAAAATTTCATTGCTTAATTCACACGGGAAGTGAAGTTGCGCATTCAGTACAACATGTCCATAAATGTCTTAGGTCTAAGACACTTTGTAAGACATTTTGAACCACGTGACCCTAAGGATGTCTTGTCTATAGTACACCTGGCTGCAGCCTAAGTGCCCTTGAGGGACAATCGTTGGCCGATCCCCAAAGATGTCTTATCTATAGTACACTGACAGCTGTAAGATGTCTTACAAAGAGGATATCGTGACTAAAAAACAAGGCCCAGGTTACCCGTAGCCGCGGCCGTAACCAGGTGACTATCTGAGAGATAAACAAGTAACGATAATAACAATAGCAGTCACGGATTGAATAAATAGAGTTATACAATTGGATGATAATTTATATGCATATAACGAGGTTGATATTAAGATTTATATATATATATATATATATATATATATATATATATATATATATATAGAATGATTCCTGCAGGGTGATTCTACAGGGAAAAAATCAAAACAAGTACAATTTCGAGCCGCGAGATATCATTGGAACACATTATGAGTTCTGTATGGTTACATATAAATTAAGGCTTGGCGCCCACCAACACCGACGCAGAAATTCAGACCTCCCAATGCACCCGACGCCCTTTCAATTCAATGCAATTATGTGACAAAGAGCACGTTGGAGGGCGATTTGGTGTGCAGTAGAAGCCCGGCGGTTTCGGGGTTTAAATAAGTGGCAATTGTGGTTGGTAATATAGCTCATATTGTTGGTTTACGGTTGAACAGTCTCATTCTCTCGCATCCAATAAACCGAATTTCAACAGCTCCTCAAATATTAGCTATATGGAAGAGGGCCTTTACTTGGAAACGCAGAGCTACACATTTAGATAATTGACCTAGTTTTACACATTCACAATCTTATTCTCCGATCTGAAGTTTCTGTCATGACAGGGTCGAGAAACATGTTAAAGGGAGAATATCTGAAATATTCAGTGAGATTTATTTATAATTTCAAATGATGAAATAAGTTACCAAAAATACCATTATAATCTCCACAGTGACTCCTAACTTGTCTTTCAGCCTGTATTGTCCTCACCAACGACCTCTGTCAATCGAACGAGGCTAATTATACTTGGTTCTTGTTCTTCAATCATCAACTTTCTAGGTATTAAAGGAGTGTGTAGTCTGTAAACAGATTGAAAACAAACAACGTCACATGTGGATTCTGGAAAACGGAGAGGATAAATTTGATAAATGGAAATACTTCCCGTAATGTATGATTAGTGTCAGAGAAAGATTATCGATGAATGATCTCTGGCAGCTTTAGATATCTCTGGAATGGTTTCATATTAAAATATTCTCGATAAACTAACATTGCCAAAAAGGGTAAGATCGCCTCCTACTATCCATAACAAATCCGAAATTGGGGTGGTCTTGATCAAATATGATGTGTTATTGGTAGTTAAGTGCCCATACTAAAGTGTGCCTCATTATGATGTAGAGTTTGTGCAAATATTATCGTGAACTCACTGATTCATTTCAAATTGTATTACATGTATCGTGACTGCGCATAATCTTAAACAGGTATCATATTGTAGTCAACTGAATTGTTGTAGAGGTAGGATTCTTATCTAATCTTGTTTCCAACTGTTTTATGTAGTTTACTCTTTATCACCCACCAAATACGTAATCTCCATAGGAAATGTATAGAGCACCTGGAAACAGCTACCCGTAGATTCTGGCATGTCAGAATCTCCTGCAGGAGATTCCGGAAAAAAGACCCTGCCAAAATAAGGTCAATTCAAAATGTACTTCAAAATAAGTTTATTTAATGTTCACTCAATATTATTTAGTTATAATCGGACACAATAATCTCATTAAGCAACAGGAATCACTGTCAGAAAAAGTTTTGTAGACCAAAAACCCAGAAAAATAGCGAACTATATTACAGGCAGAAGTATACACCAAATTACCACCATGCTTGACAGTGCTGTGGTGTCATGGCGTAATCTCGAACTTTATGTACTTAGTAGGCAATAAACATGTTATAAATCTTGTAGGTGGGTAATAAATACAATAACGACTGGTTTTGTGTACGAGTGTCCGCAATCTCCTTTTAGTTGACGACGTAATATCCTCGCTAATCGCTCGGATATTACTACGCGTCAACTACTCGGAGATTACGGTCACTCGAACACAGAACCAGTCATTATTGTGTATGTAATACATTTACTCATTATAAAATTTACCCAACATGAGAGAAGAAAACTTATTACATCAACAATCGGTCTTAGAGAGACATGTGAGTGAGTACCTCAGTAACTTGTTGTTAGTCAGCTGGTGAAGAGGCTCCGTAAAATATACGCTGAGAATGATCACTCAGGACAGTTGGATCTTAGGCCAGGTTAAAGGGTTGTCTATTGATTTGAGTGTATTCCTGTTCAATCTGAGATGCCTGATTTAGTGTGAAAGAAATGTGCGTAAGTACAAATTGATGTATTATATATTACTGGAACAGGGGGTGATAGAACAGGGTTTAGGTCATAAATACAGCATATGTCACGCATCTTATCTTACAGGAAAAGTCAAATGGAACTTTCAGGACTATTCTCAACATGTCTAGCTTAAACGAATACACCTTCTATAGGCACCTGAAGATGGACTACCTAGATAAAGTGGCAGACGTGTTACCTAGAGATGTGTAAATGGCTAATATGGACCTTACTAAGGCTTATCATTCGACAGATTTCAAAATGGCCTCTACGTAGCCGCGCGTGTTAACCAACAGGCCAGCAACTCCCATTATTTTCTCAAATATTCCCGGCAGGTGACCGAGGTAAAAACTAATCTGGATCAAGAAATAAGGAACCAGGACTTCATTAAAACTAATGACTGTGCAAAGAATACCGAAGAGCAAGAGGAAAACCCGAGACACTTCTATGGATTGTGGGGACAGTGCCAACCAGAGCGATAATGGGGGCAAATGTAGTTTCGCCACTCTAGTTCTATAGGTAGGAGCTTATACCGACTGGTTCCTAGTTTACGTTAGAACTAAGTGTTATTGTTAATGGTACTTGTTTGAGAAACTGGGGGTCCTTTTCTTTCCTTTTTTTGGAATTTGTTTATACATACAAAACCAGTCAACGCTTGCGAACTGGTACTAGTCAAAATAGTTATTGTTTTTTTCTATTTTGTTCCTGTCGGTAACAATGATGACTACTATGCCTGAGGTGAATTTGCTACCTACCCTGAACGAAGGGAAGAGCAAATAATGCTATGTTCCCCTGTTTTATATCTGTGGAAGAAGGTCACATAAGATTTACGATAATTATCGAGTGGTCAATAGACAGTACCATGTAAAAGAAGGATTTGGTTGATCTTGAAAGTGCCGCTTGTCGCTTGTTTAGTAAAATCAATATCATCAAGGTGCAGCTGTACAACCAATTTGATATTCTATGCATCTCTCAATCACGGCTTATAAAACAAATACCCGACTACCTTGTAAACCTTACAAACTGCAACATAATAAGAAATGATAGAACCTGGATCGATCCAAATACAAACAAGATAAAGGAAGGAGAGGGAATTGCCAAATATGTTAAGAAGGGAATTGATTTTTAAAGCATACACTCTCTGTATCAACAATGAACCTAAATATTAATTGGATGAGTATTAAAAGGAAAAATCAGAAAGAAAGTATATTGCTTAAAAATACCGTTCTAGAGGTGGAAATGTGATAGACATGTTGGATGAGCTAGAAAACATGATGAAAAACACGATCTTTACTAGAAGGTAGATTGCCCTAACATTTCAACGTGAATTGGCTGGAAATAAACAACACGGCTAGCGACCTAAAACCATTGTTGAGGACTCTTTCAAATCATAAATGAACCAACTAGATGTACTGAGAAAAATCCAAACTTGCATAGACTGGATAATCACAAACATTGAACACCTAAATAAAGAAGTTGCTTTAAACGGTACTATTGTCCAGTTTATGTGGTAGCTGGTCATAATGCCAAAGTAGTCAAAAGATTGTATTTGAGGGAAAATTCCGAAATTTTGATATAGATCACTACAAAGATGACATTAAAGATGCTAACTGGGACCTTTTAAATACCACAATGAATGCAAATGAAGCATGGGAATGCATGCATAATATTTTTGTAAGGCAGCTAGACATACAATGTCTGATTAGAAAATTTAAGATAAGCTGCCATTTTTGTAGTGAGCGCCCCTAGCGTCGAGGGGGGCGGATATGGTGTAGAGCATGGAAGCATTTAAGGCCCAGTCTCCCAGTTCCTGTATACGGGGTTCTGGTAACCCGATCCGCCACAGGTAGCTTGCCCCTCCTCTCCTGAAGCTGTGGGAGCCAAGGGGGCAGTGTCCACCCGGCCACCATTAGAGCCGCCATCACCGCTGCTGTGAAGGCACCCAGATGCAGCTACTTTGATGTCCCATCTCCTCAAGTTCCTATCCGGGTAAAAAAATAGTTAAGGAGGAGGAGAAGATGTTGGGCCTCCTCAAAAGGCCGTAAAACAAAAACAAAGCTCCGGCCCAGACCACCACCCATCTGGGGGTCATAATAGCTGTGTCCTCGAGAGTGTCGCGCTTTCAAGGGTAATACACCACCCTCACTCTAAAGTTATATATTGCAGACAGCCAGAAAACCTGTCTAAGGCTGTCCATTACAATTTGATTCTTGGCTGCTCCTTTTGATTATCCGATTACACAGTCACTTTCTTATTTCGCCAGTCTTCACAGTAAAGCCTGGCAGCTGGTTCCAGGATTAGAGCTTCTAGATAACTAATGTGGAGGTCCTTCATCTCCAGGGAGTCATTCCAGTTGACATGAATCCACTTCTCTCCATAGACGCCTCCTGCACCGGAGAGGCAAGTGTCTAGCGAGACCGGGGTGTATGCATGCATTTCCAGCAGTGGGACTAGGCATTAAAGACTGTTAAGAAATCAGACCACCATTGTAAATTCACGGACATGGATGCTATGACCCTCGTCCTGTGAGAGGGGGCTGCTAACGTCGTCATCCTGTCCATTAACCTCCTGGTAAATGTCCTGCCTCCATAGATGACACGGGAGGCCCAGCTGAGGCGTCCCACTAATGACTCCAGACATCGCTTTGACACCGATTTGTGGCTTTTCGTCCACCGGCACCCCTGCAACTGGGATACATTATCGTCAGGCACCCGAAACACATGGTCTGTAGTGTCAATTACAACACCCAGGAAGGTCAGGGAGGTGGTGGGCATTACCACCTTGTTGTAATTGATACCGAAGCCCAGGACCCTGATCACCCTCATTAATGTGTTTAGTCTGAATACAGTCTTCCTTGGTGCTGCCCCTGACAAGAAAATCATCCAAATAAGCACATACATGGGGAAAATCCAGGGTGGCCATAATTTGCCTGACACACTGGGTTAAGCGGTTGAACATTGATGCACTAAGCCTCACTCCAAACATGAGGCGGGTGTCTATCATATAGGTAGGGAAGGGGGAAATCATCAGGGTGCACCTTCACACTCCTATAGGCATTAGATATGTTGACTTTTGCTATGTAGTCCCCTTTTCCAATGAAGGAGGCGGCTTCCTCCAGGCTCTGGTACCTAAATTAATCATTGACATCGTACAAGTCCATGGACATCCCTTCAGGCCTACTCATCATGAATTAGCCTAATTTTATTCAGGGGGCTTGGGAATGGTTGCAAGCGCTGATATCATCTTTGGCTTTTCCAAGGTGATCACATACCTGCCATTCTTCAACTCCTCCTGGATTTGCTCCTGAACCAAATTCCTATTGTCTGGGGAAAGGGCCAAACTGTGGTTGTCCTGCTCCGCTCCTGCCGCCGTGGTATCGATGTTGGCTATCCTGAAGCCATTGGTCATGCCCTCCATTATGAAGTCCCTATCCTGGTCATCTTCAGGGATCAAACTTTCCCAGGCCCCAGGGCACAGAGCCCGATCCCTGTTAAGGGACTGGGAGGTAAGATCCTATGCTGATTTATGGCAGAACTTGCACATCTCACTGTAGGGGCATTCCCCAGTGTTGGCGAAGATACGGCACAGATCTTCTGGGTCATGCATCTTGTCCTGTCTTGCCCCTTTTGTATGCGGCTTCTTGGTGCTCCTGCTTCCTTTACCCTCCTGGGATCCCTGCTGAGCCTTTTACTGTGTGGGGTTTGTCCTCTTGGGCAGCAGAGAGAGGCCTCTATGGCTGAAACCCTGTCCCCCAACCGGTATCCGTTCTGTGCCTGTAATTCCCTGTAGCGGCAGTTTAGTCCCAGAACAGACTACCAGTCATATTTGGCAGCCAGCTCAAAGACGTAGATGGTATATGCCATGAGTGAGTGGCCCATTAGATTTTATTCACCCTTGTGCTCTGAGTAACCACAGACCCCCCCACACCCCAACTCCCACAACTACTCACTGACTTCTACTAACATTCAGAATCTGGTGGGACAGACTCCCTACATGGCAGAGAGCCAGCAAACCTGTTTGACCAGTTATTCACCATTGTGCTCTTATTGACCAAAGACCAAACCCTCCCCCACTCACCTCTACCCCCGCCCCCACCCCCAACTACACACTGACTTCTACTAACAATCGGAGGACACTGATATCTGATGGGATACAGAGCCAGTAAACCTGTTTGACCAGTTATCAACCCCTGTGCCCTTACAGACCATGTAACCTAACGTTGTCTGACAGGAAATAAAGGGGAAAGGATTGAGACTAAACCATAATGTCCATAAATGATTGAACTATCAAGGCGGTTGTTATCTAAGGGTCTATTGTACTTTAAAAGTACCGCGCTCATCCATTTTAAATGGAAATATCAATAGTTCTTAGTTGTTGTAAATCGAGACACAGGACAAACACAATGTAAGGTAATGATCCTCAATAAAGAAATTTTAAAAAAAAGGAAGGACTATAGGCCAGCTTCGAGAATATCTATCTGAATCATGTAATATGCGGTGGCCTACCTGGCATTAAGGTAGAAAATCAAATTATTTTTCTAAATAGACAATACATTGGTGTATAGAAAAATCAGTGCTGATGACAACAACATCTATTGAATACCTGGGGTTCATCGTTGACTCAGTAGGATGTCAACTATACCTTCCAGGGACAAAATTGCAGAAGACAATTCAAAATATTCAGGGTATCTCGAGGAAACATAGGATTAATATTCAGTATATTGCACAGATGGTGCAACAGCTGTCTGCTACTGCCCCGGGGAATGACAAGGTATTTGACAAAAGGCTCATTATATAGATAAATGTGGGACTCGGGGCTAATCATGTTGGCTATGAAAGTTTCATAAGGATGACTGATTTACTGAGGGAATGGCTACATGTGATGCCTAGAGCATTTCTCAAACCACTATATATACAGATGCTTCTAGGACAGGGCGGGGGTGTTACATAGAAGGTACGAGCTTGTTGAAGACTACAGATATGGTATGGGGCTCTGACATGTGAACTATTACATGTATATTCATCTAAGTTCAAGTGTCATTCAAAAGTTATGTAACGGACCCCAGTTATACAACGAGACCAAAGATCTACCATATTGTCATCTTTCTTGCAATGTGTCGTCTCTGTTCTCGTTGCGGACAACATTATATTATTCAATGAACCCCAGGATCTGTCTAAATTAAGCCTCGGGCGAGACCAGTTATGAAACATCAATGGTCTGTTCTAGTCAAACAGGTCATTGATCGCTGGGGCCATCAGGACATTTGTTTAACGTAATTGTCCTCCCATGAACTCTCCTATCATTCCCCTCCTCACTGTCCCTCCTGCTTGCACAAACGTAACTATCTATATATATATATATATATATATGATTGGTGTCATTCAAGCCTTATGATAGTTTTCCGTATGCAGTGGCATGCTGGGACCTGTTTTACTAGTTTTGTGACATGTTTAGATGGCGTCTAGATGGTTTGTCCGGTTTCATAAAAACTAGGCATTAGACTTTGTTTTGTTCGTTCTTGCTTGCATTGTTGGTGCCGCTTTTCATGTCTAACACTTTTGTCACAAAACTAGTGAAACAGGTCCATGATGTGTAGATTTGTCTAATTCTTATGTTTGGGGTCTGTCTTTTGCTAAGGGCAGCTACTTGTGTTGTCATGAAACAAGACAACCCCAATGTCTGTATTGTGTGACAGACATGTCACGAAACTAGTGAAACAGGTCCCAGTTCACGTGTGCTGCTATGCGTCGGTAATGATGTAATTGGGTTGGAGTGCCTGATGAAGGACATATATTGACCCCGGCCTGTGCCAATCATCTGTATCGTGCAAAACAACATCTGACATTAACTACCACCTGGCAGTGGTGATTTTATTTGTTTGGTTCTATTCTCCTCCTCAAATGTACTTTTAAAAAGGGAATAAGTACAATTATGGCAGAGGTACCTACCACCCCTTCCATATATGGGAGTTAACATTGAGTGAGTTGCATAATCTACAAGCATTGAAATGGCTGTCCATTCTTTTCATAGGATGTCAATGCCGGATGAAGAGACACAGATAGCAGAGGAAGTCTAGGGAAGACATGCCATGTGAGAGTAAACGGAATGCAGAGCTCGCAATAGGTTTCAGAAGATGGGAACACAGAAGGGGGAGGCTCAAAAATCCTTTGAGTATCATATTATGGTACTTCCCCAAATCAATCCTGGTGAATTACGACAAAGGATGATGACTCAAACTGTCAGTCCACCTGAACTGTTATATTCTCTTATCTGTTCATGTGAATTATCCTGTTTAAAGGATTGCCCTTGCAATCAACACCAACAACCATGTACCTGGGTTTGTAAAGGTAAGGCAGAAGATCACATAGAAGAAGAAGCCCAGTTTTGTAAAAATGTCTACACGTGTATATATATATGCCATATGATACTGAGGGGAATGACTAAGTGAGGTCACTTTATAAAGATATAATAAATCAAATGTCCGCAACAAGCCATATTTCCTGCCATCTCATATATAAAATGAGATTGGAAAAAAGCTGAACATTTTATAGGCAATAGGATGAGGGAAACATGATCTATGGTTATTAGAGTCTTGGCAAATGAATATCCTGGATGAACAAG
Source organism: Alentia gelatinosa (assembly GCA_950022655.1). Taxonomy (NCBI): domain Eukaryota; kingdom Metazoa; phylum Annelida; class Polychaeta; order Phyllodocida; family Polynoidae; genus Alentia; species Alentia gelatinosa. The sequence continues at coordinate 12,816,251 of OX465587.1, forward strand.
TTTAGCTATAAAGAAAAGGTTCTGGTCTGAAAGGATATGATGTGCACACTTTCCATTTGATACATTCATGTGTCAATACTGCTGATGTTATGCTTAGAATCGAGACTAGAGGGAACTGACTTCTCCTGGTAGAGAAAAGAGACATCAGTTATCAAGCTGTTCTCTTGAACTGAAATATTTTATTGCAAATAATTGATTCACTGACTTATCATTCATCTAATGATGCCTGAGTTATATAATAGCTCAGCAGACATTTAACACTGATTAGCATTGATGTCCCATGTTACAATCATGATAGACAATAGTGTTCATATTGAATCAACCTATCAAGTGTATTCTAGACTCAGATGTTGTTAAGTATCCAGTCAAACTGCTATTGATATGCGTATGAAATAAATCTCTGCTTAGCATATAAATACAAGAATATGATATTACCTCTCAAGTATGATGATGGACAACTAGTGTATTTCAAAAAGTGGTCTTTACTTTATGTGGTGAACCTTTAATTTTTCCATTTACAGGAATATATGATTTATAAATAACTTATTTGGATACCATAGCAACTGAATAAACATTCAACTTTTAAAATGTTATATGATTAATAGATGTGCCTTACTTAAGCTTTCTGTTTGTAAGATATGGATACTAAATACAGGGAATTAGCCAATTTATCGGAACTAATTGAGTTTCCTTAATATTACTATGGTACCATGGAAACCAATACTACAAATATATAAAAACACCCTATGACCCTCAAAAAACTTTATTCTGATAATTGTTATTGTCTGCTCGTTACATTTCTTTCATAATAACAAACTGGTGCTGCCATATTTGTGTTTCTAAGTAAAGGGGGTCTCACACTATCACCTGTCGCCTCCGAAACACTACGATAGCCTTACAACAAGCGTTCCGATGAAAAAATTCAAATCGTTTGTCGGAAGGAACGGCTCTATCCTGGAAGTGGGTTTTGTCTTACGATGGGTATTACGACACACTCCGACACACTCCGATAGTGTTAAGATAAAAATGGCGTATCAGAGGCCTTCCGACAAAAACGAACATGTTCGATTTGTCGGAGTGTATCGGAGTGTGTTGGAAGTATTCTCTATAATGTATAGGCTATTCACCCCCTCCCACCCGTTGGTTTCCGGCCCGCAAATTAACAATTGCCCCGGGAGCGTCCCTAGACAATTGAAAGTATATACATATATTAGATCTATCTCCATATTCATATAGAGATGAATATATATATTTATTTGTTATATCTCGTTTATTTTTGATATCTCAAATGGTATTTTTTACATATTCAGGAACTGATCCACAAGAAATGCCTGACATTAAAACTATTTCATTTTTAGATCTTAATGAATGATATTTATTCACTTAGTAAGAATCTTTAACAAATATCAGTGATTGTTTGCCTGAGATTTGCATTGGTGCACCTCTTGAATCGTAGCTTGTGTCTGTACCGTGGTCTTCTTTTTATTGCCGCTAAACCCGGTCCGACACACTGCGACACACTCTGACAGAACCTTCCTGATAACTCTACGACTGGAACATTCCTTATCGTAGCAGGATCGTAGAACTGTCCATAGTGTATCGGGATAGTGGGAGCCCGGCTTAAGCGAATTGACAAAATCGACGGCAAAATGTACGGCAAAAGGTGATGTGCAATTTTGCCATGGCAACACTTTTACCAACCGCATTCTTACCAGACTATTTCCAAAGTAAGAATATACATTAAAAGAAAAAAAGGAATTTTATACAAAAAAAAAGAAGAAGTAAAATACCACTTAATCAAGTCACCATAAACCTTTAAGAATGCTCACATAAAGTGACAATGTGGATAGCAGTGAAGATTCACCAAACCCTGTGCCTGTAATATTGACACCTTAGTTTGTATTTTCAGGCACATGAAGCACTCTTCACGATTATGGATGTTAGGACAACATAAAACTTTCAATTTTGGAATATCTTCAGAGACAATCAATACACCTCCTGAGGTACTTTTTACATATCAAATATGGAAAGATAATATCCTGAAATATAAAAGCAATGACAAAAAAAGACACCTGATGTGATCTAAAAAAGATATTACAACCGAACCGAAATTACAAAAATATCACAAAAAATACGATCCCTTATAAAATTGATTCTATCAGGGGACATTTTGAGCTTCATTTTGGTATATTATTTGTCTAGTTAAATTGATACGCGAGGTAAATCTTAGAGATAATGAGGTTGGTTCCCACTAGCAGCTCAAGGGGTTGTACATCTATTGTGATTATCCCCCGCCCCTTCCACAAAAAAAGAAAGAAAAGATCATTTGGAAACACAGTAGGAAAGGGGACATGGGCCGTATGAGATAATTAACAGAGTATAAAGTCATAATTGTTATGTTACAATAGTTACTAACCGTATGCATATTGCTCTTAAAACTCACTCATTTTGCTCTTAAAACCCCGAACTCACCTATGTCAGGGTCAGCCGAATATGTATAGGGCAGGATTGGGTTTAAAAGGGTCTCAATTGTGTTGCAATTGATTTTTATTAATTTATCGGTTCTATAACTAAATACGTTGTTCCTGTATTGGTTCTGGTATACGAGGTTTGACCCAATGCAAATCCCCAGGCACTGGTTGATGGCCCCATGCCGCTCATCTCATCTTATCCCATCAGAAAGCCACACCGTGTTTGCCCAATCTTTGATAACCGGTTGTATTACCTCAACTGTTTAGATGATGGTCAACTACCACGGCTCTGTAGTATATTATTATTCATACTATATCTACGGTGTAATGCCTAGAGGGACCCGACGGCAGAACACCACTGGTCGATTCTGGGATATCAGTTTTTTATACAAACAGAGGTTTATCTCATCCCTGGAATAAATGTCCATAGGCTTAACATAGGGAACTCATTCTCCATGCCCCTACAAGTATTGCGATCCGTTCTTCACGGTTAGTATCCTGTGTGTTGTCCATTCTTTTAGCGTGTACAGGGGTGAGATAAATACAGAAAGCAACTCGTTTTGGTCAAAGAAGTCATTCTTCGACTCGTTTAAAAGCTATTTCATATTCACTCGGTTGTCATATCACTCCGCATCAAACTCGTCGAGAACGACGACTTTGACCAAAACTTGTTGGTTTCTTCTTTACCATTACAGATTCAAATGGTAAGGATGTGCGCAGTCCCGCCTGCTGAAGCCTAAGGTAGGCCTTCCTAACTTTAGGACCGCTGGCTAGTGGGCCTTGGCATGACAGGACGTGGGCTTACATTGATCTCGGAGAGGGATTACTGATTAACTGCCTCCTGGGGGAGTTGACTCAGTGGCGTGCGGCCTTTAGGTTAGCTGCGGACAGATACTGCTCCTTTCGGCTACTTGGTCAGGTGCAAGGGATTGGCCATTCCGCTTAAGACTGAAGACCAGTTATATTACTTACCTAGATTGGTTAAGTTCTATTGCTAGTTACATAGTATGATCTTTCCATTCAGTGAAAAGTGAAAAGTGAAAGGGGAAACATGAATTTCCATGAATGGAAACAAAGAAAACTGGCATCTCTGGATGATGAGACGTCAAAACATACAAATGGGGTTTAAAGGAATGCAAGGGGACATATTTCAGTAACGATAATCGTTATTACTGATCGTTCCGTCCGATCACATAGGATCGGCCAACGATCGGTGGCTGCGACATGTAGGGCGGTTTGATGTGTTCTATATATCGTAAGGTATTGTAGGTGATATATTGTAGCCCAAACGGTCGCAACAAAAGACTGCACGGGTATAATAAGTGGTTCAAACTCTTTTGTTTCAGATTTTAAAATTTACTGAAATTAGAAAATTGGTTGAAGGAGTTTTTCTTTATGTCTGGTGTACCTCTACCCGAAATTTCATAATCTCAATTTGATTTTTCCCCCCAAACAATCACATTTTAGTTGACAACTGCGGGCACTGCACCTCTGGGCTGCTTTTGCAAAACCTTCTGTAGTGCTCCCCTTATTTATAAGTATTGCTTATAGCGATTGTCATGACTATAAAACACCATGCTTTTTCTGAGGCAATCGTCCGGAACAACTGTTTTGGCGCCGATCTCCCGTGGCGTTCTATACGACCAGTGTAATGCGAAAAACGGTTACCCTGGGAAAAATGGTAATTATCGCCCACGAGCATGCGCAGTGATGAAGTCTACGATTGGAGAGTGACCAAATTGCCGAAATTAAGCATATCACGACATGTAATTCTCATGTCTAAATACTATTATTTTCATTTATCTACATTAAAATCACATTAAAATAGTAGTATGTCCAATAATCCGTGATATCTGAACAGAAGAACGTGTTCAGACGCATGTGCGTTTAGAGTGGGCGATAATTACCATTTTTCGCAGGGTAACCGTTTTTCGCATCACACCGGGTATATAGGACACCTGCCATCTTTTGTCATCCAAACTCTAATACATTCACTGGGCGATCTTAGACAATCCTTACCTACAATTGTCGTGACTGAAACCCCTCCCCCTCCCCCACAGGTGGGCATGTGTACTTAGATATTCCCGATCATAAAAGACGGCTGTCAATACATGTAGAGAACGTCGGACGACAGAGCTCTGTGAGTGGGTTCGCGTTATACCCTGCAGCTGGGCGTCGTGTCTGAGCCTGCCCAGCCCTCTCCCGTTCTACCTGTGGCCTTGAGCTCTGTGGTCTAAGTTAGCAGCGGCCATCCCTCCTCCCTCCAGGCACCAAACACGTGCTGAACGTGGCCGTGAATAGCCCGCCTTTTCTTACCTCTAAAGGTCACGTACCCGCTAGAGCCATTTTCCACTGGCCGACAAAAACAGCACTGATTAATTGAGTTCTCCTTGGTGGTGGCTAACCACTGCACGTCAGTATCCAAAAATTAGTGAGGTTGATTTAACAGGTTGATATCGAGAGAAGTGTCCACCAGACAAAATGACCATCACCAACGATCTCAACCCTCTCGTTGGCCAAGTCAGTCGATGGTGGCCTTATTGCAATGGCCATTTTAACACTGGAGCCGGTGTGAGGTAGGGGTTACTTCGCCTAAGAGTAGCTCCTATTAAAATTGAGAAAAAAGCTATGCACAATTAATCGGTGAACACTTCTGTGCATGTCTATTAATTTCCATTCACCGATCTGGCGTTGGTGGTTACCGACTGCAGATCGGTGGCCAATAGTCGGTCAGTGGAAAATAGCTTCAACTCAGACCTATCCTTAAGGTGCTGGCAAGTGGCATTAACTACCGAGATTCCCGTCGCCAATCGAGGAGGACGTTCTTATAGTAAAAGTAACTCGATTTTCTCCTCCCTCCTGACTCGGTGCACAGACATTTTACAAGTTCAAGATGACGAAAGAAAAAATAATATCTTACTTTTGTCAAATGAAGAACACGCAACTGCTCCTGCTAGTTCTCGATGGCCAACATGTTACAGATGTATAGTGTGAAAGGAAGTCATAGTCTTAGATCGGGCGTCCACCTACTACGATATGGCTCCGATATGGTCTGCGATGCACCTCCCAATAAAAAATCAAAATCGCGTCAGAAGGTTACCTAATATCGGGGCAGTTGACCATGTTTCTGCGATTAGACACCGATAAAAACCCCATACAATGCATGGTGGATTGGCTTGTCTAGACATATGTCTACGATTTTGCACCCTCCCGATATGGCACCGATTTTGACATTTTGTATCGGTGCCATATCGGGAGGTCTACGATTCTATCGTAGTAGGTGGACGCCGGGCCTTAGAATAAGTCGGTTTCGGCGAAATTACTCAAGCTTACTCAGGCATGACGTTAGGAACTCATATTCCACGGCCATGGAGGTAGTGTAGCCAATACTCAAAAGCTAATTGGGTGATTAGTTTTATTAATTTATAATGACATACGGGCTGAGACAAAATCAGAAAACCACTCGCTGAAAATAGGTTTGTCTGTGCTCCACCTTGTTTAACCTCAGAGTAATTAAGCTTCGCTTCAAGAATAAGGCCCGGCATCCACCTACTAAAATAGAATCGTAGACCTCCCGATATGGCACCGATACAAAATGTCAAAATCGGTGCCAAAATCGGGAAGGTGCAAAATCGTAGACATATGTCTAGACAAACCAATCCACCATGCGTTGTATGGGTTTTTTATTGGTGTCTAATCGCAGAAACGTGGTCAACTGCCCCGATATCAGGTAACCTTCCGACGCGATTTTGATTTTTTATCGGGAGGTGTATCGTAGACCATATCGGAGCCATATCGTAGTAGGTGGACACCGGGCATTACTCTGCGGTCAAACTCTGTGGAGCACGGACCAAATTATTTTTATCTCGTGAGTTTCCTTCTCATTATTTCGGGAGATATGTTTTAGTCATTAATTCCAATGACATGGCGATGGTGTGATGTCGAGTGAATATGCATTTTTCATTGTATCGAGCTGTCAAATACGCTGCTTTCTATTAGGAAGTCAGGAAGCAAAGTGTGAAATTAAAACGAAGTAAGGAAAGTTCAGTGAACTCAGACCTCAGCTGGTTCGGCGATTGATGAAAATACAAATCTACAGACACAATTCGTAAAATGTTATCACTATTAGAATTGCAGTGTGCAATTGTAGCCATTTTTCAAGTATAAGGCGGTAGTTTTACTATGAATATAACCACTTAAAGGTGAAGATGATAATGCAACAGCAGACTATGCAATTATTCCAGTGTTTTAAGCAAAAGTCAACGACCTACAACATAATTATATTTAGTGCCCAACTCTTTCTAATTTAGTACTTACACGAACACATATAGACTTCAATAAGCACAGGTGTACCATCCTATTTATTATCCACCTAATACAAAGTGTTCATAGAAAAGACATAGAAAGTGTGTACATGTATGAAGATACACGGTGCTTGCAGATATATGTTCTATGCTCCGGGTTGCAAAAGCCGGCGCTTACGGAAAAAAAAGTGGATATGGAAAAATAGTGCGCACCTACATTAACTCATATAAGTATGCCAATCAGCAGGAAAAGGTGGATAATAAATAAAATATAGACTGGTTTCAGACAAAAGGCGGTTGTATGTTCATCGGAGTTGCCTGTACTCCATCCGCATGACATACGGCCGCTTGTATCTGAGACCAGTCAATATTGTGTGTGTATTGCACACATATCTTCAGGGATTATACCTGTACCTGATTGGGAGGTTGGGTATAGAATGTAGGTTGTAACGGAATGCCAATGAATTGATCGCGGTCCTGCGCTCTTCCATACAGCATTGTGCTACTATTTACCCGGGATCCCCTTTCACTCATTGTGAACGGCTGATCAGGTACTGTTTGATCAATGCCTCCAGTCCTCTCCAGGCTGAGACCGCCTGCTAGAGAAGCCACTCTCCCAGCAGAGCGTTCGTGGCGCTTGTGTTTACTTATCTCTGCCTCAACTCAATGACACCACACAGAGAAATTACATTCAAATAAGTATAACTGGCAAAAGTAATGAAACTCAAACAACTCATCTATTATGAGTTGGGAAATACAGGAACTGCTGAACGAGCAGGACATAAAACGCTGTTTCTTTTTCAGCTTTAAACCACTCTATAAAATGAATCTACAGTTGATTAGACTACCTCTTTTGATGAGCACTTCTGACATGTTGACAAACATATCCTTACAAGAAATGAAGTGTTTTCCACTGAAGAAAGTAACCCAACAGTCTATTCCTGACCTGTCATCACAAATAACAGAAATGAGTGTATATGATTTAGCATCCAAATATGTGCATCTCTTTTGACAAGTGAAGCCTAAAATACTCCCAAAGGTGCTCAGAATTTTGGATATTTGAAAAATTGGCGCATTGGACAGATTCTATTCCCCAAAATGCAGGTCGATGCAGAGATACAAGTAGGGCAGGAAGTAAGGCGCAGGATCTATGCTAGGAGAGTGAAAATAACCCTCCCCCTCCCCCTGCCGTACCGTGCCCAGACATCTAGACACACAATGTGTCGTACTCAGCCGCACCAGTCTCTCCACACCCGTCAAGATAAAAAGTCTGAATCCACCAGCACACCGGCCTAAGTTAAAGGCACATCCTACAACACACAGTGGCGCTACCTTGTGATATTGGAATACTGACAATTATCTATTGAAACAGGTAGCTTTGACTCATTCTATTATCGAATGAGTGAAGTATAACATATCACCGAGGTGTACCTAACCCAATAGTTAAATTAGGACAAATTGCATTTGACAGATTTATATAGCAAATGTACTTTAAAATATAGTTCTCATAATTCTTGAATTTTTCAAAAATAAGGATGGTGACCCATAATTCTAATGATTGAAATGTGTAGTACTTTAATTTTCTACAATCTGTGAAAATTGTTGGAACATATAATGAGTTTACTATGTCAAACGACTTTTTAGAATTCCTTTATATACCATTATCTATAGTATTATCATGATATCAATCTCTAAGATTAAAAGCTAGCACGGTGACCCCCGATGTCTAAGTCAGATATCATCATATTCGATTTTTCAGGATATTGACATGGGTTTTAAATTTCCCAGCTAATTGTCCGATATGCCTTTAAGATATTAGGCAACTTAATGTTACGGGACCAGTGATTAGAGAATGCAATGTGACCGTGCTTTGCTGCACATCATGGTGTGTTTGAATGGGTAGATCTTATAGGTAATATACGGAAAACTTGCTCGTACCGTGAGCTATATCATTTACGGAACTGGTATCTACAACCAGGCATCCAGTCAAGGGTTCCTCAATTTCAAGCTGCTTCTATGTAGAACCCTTTTCCATTATAAAGTAGGTTCTCAGCCAGAGAGCACTTCGCCGTCCAGATTTGCTGCTCTTCCCACCTCAGTGAGGGCCCTTCACCGACCCTCTCAATGGCCGCCAACCAGTCCCCAACATCTGGCGCCACGTTAAATTGACCACTTAATATTCGCTCCTCATATTCGGCTCTCCACCTTCTGCTTCTTTTCTTGCTGCATTGACAAAAGCGGAAAGGTCGCCATTAGCTGGCCGTCGTGCACTGTCTGCTCTGACCTCCCTGCTGTCCAACACTGTGCCCGAAAGACCCATTTCCATTGGCCGACGAAAACGGTGTAGAATTTTTTAGCTCTCCTAAAAGCTTATTTCCATCGGCCGTCACCGCTCTACAGTTACGCACCACCGACGGGCCTTTAGCACTGCTGACACAAAATGGAAATGGGCTTTTAGGAGAACTAAAAACAAATCTAGAATTATTTTCATCGCCCAATGGAAACGAGCCTTATCAGGCACTTAAAGCTATTTTTTCAATGCGGCTACGAATTAACTCGACCAGAACTATAATGGGATTCACGCCATGGGAGACAGGTACCTCACAGGGTACCCCTTGTAATTGTTGCGACATTTACTCCAAACAAGGGAGAGAATCTCATGAGATTTTGAACCCTGTTAGGTACATGAGTCCCACCGTATGAATTCCACCGCAAAAGGATCAGAATCTCATGAAATTTTGAATCATGTGAGGTACGAGAATTCCACTTCACGTCGTGTAGCTCTGGTGGCCAGTGTACCACCTATTGCCCACCACCCAGCCCGCCACCCACCACCCGCCACCTACCACCCGCCATCCGATTCCCGCCGCCCGCCGCCCGCCGCCCGCCGCCCGCCGCCCGCCGCCCGCCGCCCGCCGCCCGCCGCCCGCCGCCCGCCGCCCGCCGCCCGCCGCCCGCCGCCCGCGGACGGCGTCTCGGTCGGGTTCCGGGCGGCGTCGCCGAGTGGCGGCAGGAGCACGGCAGACACGGACGCATGCGCCGAGTTAGGGAGCGCGACGCTAGCGCCACAGCGTGCAGAAGCGCTGGCGCCATGAACGCAGCGCCAACCCACAAGCCTCCAGCATGCCGAGCGTGAGAGAACGGAGCAGCAGGCGATCGCCGCCGGGGTCTGCGCCGCCACACGCCGGGCGATCCACGTCCACGGGCCGGAGCCTCCCCCGCCAGCCTTCTCTGTAACTAGCGCTGCAATCTACCAAGTGGAAAACTGAGGATACGATGAAGGTACACTGGCATCCGATCACCACGCCCTACGAATGATTCCGCTTCGGTTCACAAATCAGTGAGGTTATTGTTTCATATTTGCCTTATGACACCATTAGTCTACGCAGCAAGCCATGTCTGATACTAATGGAATTATTACAAAACTGATTGAATTTTCCAAGAAGAAATTGCAAGCTTTGGATTATAAAACTCTATTTTTGTGTGTGCATACCCAACGTATACAGACATTTGATGAATATCTATTGCGGATACACATATACGTTTCGACAGGAAGTTTGCTATGAAGTGAAACGGAAAGTTTATACCCCTGGATATACTAGCAATTTGAAGCGGATGTTTTCAGATGAGTTTTGCATCCGTTCAAATTTGTTGGATTTTACCTGCACGGGAATGAGGCTCTGCGTAAAAAACGGAGATGGAAAAGCCAAGTATCAGAAATAGTGATCGTATCTTAAGTGAACGATAGAATAGGGGTGGTGCTTAGTGCAGAGTACGGGGAAACCTTCACCATGGATGGGATCAACACAGACATGGCGGATGAGCTGCTCTCAGGGTTCCTTAAGAGCCTGGAGACGATTAACTCAAAGGGTCAACACAACGGCTCCAAACAGTCGCATCTTCTCTCCCTGCTCGCTCCGGAACAAGGGCTCCAGCAGGGGATGGCTGACTGGTCGAACCACTCGGATTTCTCCAACCTGAACATCTCGGATATATTCAAGACCTTCCTGGAGTCCTCCGGAGAGACATCGGTGTTGCGTTCCGTGGTCATCTACGTCGATATATACGTGGTGCCCTTGGTGGCTCTAGTGGGGCTCCTCGGCAACATGCTCTCGTTCGCCGTCTTCGGGTGCACGTTCATGCGGCGACTCAGCTCCAGTGTGTATTTAGCGGCGCTCGCGGTCGCCGATCTCGGGTACTTGTTGTGCGTGTTGGTGAGCTGGACGATTAACACTGGCCTGGATCTGTACGCGCAGGAAGGCTGGTGTCAGACCTTCATCTATTTCACGTACGTGAGTAGCTTCCTCAGTGTCTGGTACGTGGTGAGCTTCACCACAGAGCGTTACA